>JBAIZL010000001.1:137935691-138288191 GCA_036971475.1 Prosapia bicincta | reverse complement strand
CCTCCCTATGTCAATGAGTTGACTCTCGACACCTTTTGCCCCAGGGCAGGTAACTCTACGTTCTTATCGTAATGTGTTTTCATATCCTACAGTAACAATTAACTTGAACCTCCCTCGTACAATGCACATTAGGCAACTGTAACATAGACAGCTAGAATGTATACGCTAAAACATGTATCTGCAAACAAACGTACATAACGCGCAACACAAACACACAAAATGTATGCACACCCTATGTTCAACATTAACTATTTAAAGCCAATCTCTTAAGTGTGCTCATTACATTTTAGTCGTAGGGATCCCAGTAGTCATGTCGTGACGAAACCCTCCAGAGGGTAACATGGTGCTGGGATATCATGTAAACCGTGGAGTTTAAACATTGCATATTTTTAGACGAAATATTGCCTAAGATCTCTAGGGAAATAAAATCCGAGTCATCTCAACCAGGTACGCGTTGTGGGGAACTTAACAGACGGTACTTAGAATTTCAACTCTCATCGACAATTTATGCAAATTACATTTATAAAATGTAAAAATACATAAAGACGTGATCAAATCGGGTGGGGAAGGGAAGGGGCAGTAATAGTGTTGTTTAAATGTCAAAAGACAGCTGTATCAAGGTCGCCCAGGTTAGTCACCGCTAGACGAGCGGTGTTGCCACGTCGCGAAGGTCCAGCGCCCGTAATACATTGTTAGCCAAACGACTGGTTCACCTGAGAGAGGATTTAACGGTTCGCGTTGTTAGTATAACAAGGCTTAACGGAGGATATAGTTTTTATTATTAAATACAAAATATCTTCTCCTTTTTTATAACTTTATCGTCGCAGAATCACGATACGTCCCCAGGTTGCAGTAAGAATAGGCAGTAATATTGAGACGGTAACTGGATCCACATCACAAAGATACACTTTCCGACAGTTTGGGCCATTGACTACCCACTTTTTACTGTATCTATATAGACAAACAAGCCACCTATCGCGCGACCTTCGTTTAATCACCTCAGACTTCCAGGAACATTAATGTATATCTAATTGTTTTTCCTGTAGACATTTTATACAAATGAGGAACTGAAAAACCAAAGGAGGTAAATGATATTCTTACTATTTCAAGAGAATGAAGGTTAAAGTTTACAGCTTATCAAAAATCTCTTTATCTCAGGTTAATTGTAACTACATTTACTGCCAAATATCGGCACAAGTTAAGATTCAGTTTTCCGTTTTCATACAGCATTTTCTCATACTTTAACTGTCTGAAACTACATTAAACTCCAAAAGTGCTAAAATATTACTTAAATAATCTTTGCTTCTGGTGGCAAACGCTTTATGGCTGGAAATTTTCTTTTCAATCGTTTTCTACAATAATCAATTCCTTTACTGTATAATAAATTTAATTATGTAAAAAAATATTATGCTTCATCTTCTTCTTCAACAGTATAACCACGCGACCTCGACTTTATTGTGCTCTTAAAGTTCTTAAATGGGAGAGGTCCATTACAACTAGCATCGGCGTAGCAAAATTTCTTCACCTCTATCTATATCGTTCTTCCTTCGAGAGTAAGGTTATATAAGTATTGGAGAGCATTTTTTCATCTTTAATTGTAGCATACCTAATCTCTGCTTAGCAGTGCGGTTTTAGAGGCAAGCTGCTCTTACTTACGTAACCAACATACTAGTTAAAGTTTCCTAGCACGTACTACTGACCAAACACCTCCGCGCTACACTCGTTCGTAGTGGCCAGAACACAAGCCCGCACCATCTCACGCACTTCCCGTCTACTTCGCTCCTGTTTCCTCTCCCTACCCTGGCCATGGTAGAATTGTTCAGCCTGGTACTTGGTACACTCCTGAACCCTTCCTAACACGCATGCGTAGTGGCCAAAACACAAGCCCGCACCATCTCACGCACTTCCCGTCTACTTCTCTCCTGTTTCCTCTCCCTACCCTGGCCATGGTAGAATTGTTCAACTCGGTACTTGGTACACTCCTGAACCCTTCCTAACACGCATGCGTAGTGGCCAGAAAACAAGCCCGCACCATCTCACGCACTTCCCGTCTAGTTCGCTCCTGTTTTTTCTCCTTTCCCTGGCCTTGGTAGAGTTGTTCAGCATGGTACACTACTGAACCCTTCCTAATAAGCAAGTGTAGTGGCCAGAACACAAGCCCCCACCATCTTGCGCACTACCCGCCTACGTCCCTCCTGTTTTCTCTTCCTACCCTGGCCTTGGTAGAGCTGTTCAGCTTGGTACACTCCTGAACCCTTCCTAACACGCATGCGTAATGGCCAGAACACAAGCCCCCACCATCTAGCGCACTTCCCGTCTACTTTGCTCCTGTTTTCTCTCCCTACTCTGGCCATGGTAGAGTTGTTCAGCTTGGTACTTGGTACACTCCTGAACCCTTCCTAACACGCATGCGTATTGACCAGAACACAAGCCCGCACCATCTCACGCACTTCCCGTCTACTTCGCTCCTGTTTCCTCTTCCTACCCTAGCCATGGCAGAGTTGTTCAGCATGGTACTTGGTACACTCCTGAACCCTTGCTAACACGCATGCGTAGTGGCCAGAACACAAGCCCGCACCATCTCACGCATTTCCCGTCTACTTCGCTCCTGTTTCCTCTCCCTACCCTGGCCATGGTAGAATTGTTCAGCTCGGTACTTGGTACACTCCTGAACCCTTCCTAACACGCATGCGTAGTGGCCAGAAAACAAGCCCGCACCATCTCACGCACTTCCCGTCTAGTTCGCTCCTGATTTTTCTCCTTTCCCTGGCCTTGGTAGAGTTGTTCAGCATGGTACACTACTGAACCCTTCCTAATAAGCAAGTGTAGTGGCCAGAACACAAGCCCCCACCATCTTGCGCACTACCCGCCTACGTCCCTCCTGTTTTCTCTTCCTACCCTGGCCTTGGTAGAGCTGTTCAGCTTGGTACACTCCTGAACCCTTCCTAACACGCATGCGTAATGGCCAGAACACAAGCCCCCACCATCTAGCGCACTTCCCGTCTACTTTGCTCCTGTTTTCTCTCCCTACTCTGGCCATGGTAGAGTTGTTCAGCTTGGTACTTGGTACACTCCTGAACCCTTCCTAACACGCATGCGTAGTGGCCAGAAAACAAGCCCGCACCATCTCACGCACTTCCCGTCTAGTTCGCTCCTGTTTTTTCTCCTTTCCCTGGCCTTGGTAGAGTTGTTCAGCATGGTACACTACTGAACCCTTCCTAATAAGCAAGTGTAGTGGCCAGAACACAAGCCCCCACCATCTTGCGCACTACCCGCCTACGTCCCTCGTGTTTTCTCTCCCTACCCTGGCCTTGGTAGAGTTGTTCAGCTTGGTACTTGGTACACTCCTGAACCCTTCCTAACACGCATGCGTAGTGGCCAGGACACAAACCCACACCATCAAGTGCATTTCCCGCCTACTTCGCTCCTGTTTTCTCCCCCTACCCTGGCCTTGGTAGTTGTTCAGCTTGGTACTTGGTACACTCCTGAACCCTTCGTAACACGCATGCGTAGTGGCCAGAACACAAACCCACACCATCTAGCGCACTTCCCGTCCAATTCGCTCCTGTTTCCTCTCCCTACCTTGGCCTTGGTAGTTGTTCAGCGTCGTACCTAGTACATCCCTGACCCCTATCTAACACTCAGGTTCAAGGCCCATCACAAGGACTACACGTTCAGAACAAACAGCACGCCCTAAGAGCCCCTAAATGCGTTACTGCCCTAACACAAAATGATATTTTCCTAAAACAAGGAACATAATCCAACCATTTTTATTGCGAAAAAAAATGCAAACAGAATTCAAAGATTTTAAATTTTAATTTGCAATCAAATCGTGTAAAATTATATTTGCATCGACCTAATAAATAGAACTGCAAAACCAAGCGAGCGAACGTGATCAACGACACTGATTCCACTCTCAAACAATGTTACAGATCCTTGCAAACCTGTTTGGCTCCTATCCCTTTTTTCTTGTCTTAAACGAGGAAAGACCTTCGCAGAACTTGCAACAGTAATTTGCTTAAATAGTCGTCTGAAATCGTCGACACACTTAATCATACGTCTCCGGCTTATTCAAACTAAATCTAGGACGCTTCGAAGAATAAATAACCAACATTTAAATTTTGTGTACTTATTAATTAGTTAGCTAGTTACGGCAAGTTATTACTCTCCCTCCCTGAAATTAATTTTAAAAAACGAAAACGCGAAACTATTCGTACTCAATCGTTAATAGGTTTTCCCAGATTAGAAATAGCTACTTATAGTTTCGGAAATATACCCTGTCTTTACACTTGTTGGAAACGCCACATTATTTAAACACTTACTATGTTTAAAGCGTAACGCATTTTATGTGGCATCTCTGGCCAGCAGACACATAATAAGGTAGGTTTTTTTATTTATTCCGTTAGTTATAGGTATTTGTGTTGTGTTTTTTTTATCTCTAAATTATTTTCTTACGATTTTCCATTTTAAACATTTTCTAAAACGATAATACTGTACTTGAAAAAATATGATTTCTCTCCGATCTTCTTTTCAGTTCCTCCTACTAGCTCACACTCTCCTCATATATATATATATATAAAAACAACATAGGTTATTCAAATACAAGAATATTTATTAATTTATATCCAAAGCTTTTCGTTGGTAAACAGTACCAACATCATCAGGAATGAAAATTACAATTTTTATTGTAATTTTGTGATTGTAATTTTCATTCCTGATGATGTTGGTACCGTTTACCAACGAAAAGCTTTGGATATAAATTAATAAATATTCTTGTATTTGAATAACCTATGTTGTTTTAAATTATTAAACAAGAAAACGTATTATATATATAGTTTTCAACCGTTAATAAAATATTTATTACTCATCCAATAAAGTTCAAATATATTTTTTAAACTTTTAGTGGATGGTACTTGATGTCAATACAGTTTTTTCAAATACTACTTTATTAATGAAATTTATTGAATTAGTTTTGGTTTCTTGTGTGGGGAAAACAAAAAAGGCCAAGGTATAAAATATGTTTATCACAGTCCATTTGAATTAAAATAAACGATAACATATGATTTCACAAAACAGCAGATTTTATGTTATATGTTATAGATTAGAACAGCTGTTTTAACGGATAGTTTATGTTGCTTTATTTATATTAATTTGACTTATTTAATAAAAATAACTAAACTAAAATGTTTCTTTGTTCACCTAAGTAGGAATTGCCTTTCAAAAAGTTTGTTTATCTTACTTGTTCGTTTTCTTGTAGTTTGCAGATAAATATATTATAAAAACGAAACAAATTCCACTAGGCGTTGTTAAAAATGGGTAGTTTTTAAAATTCTCAGAAACCGAAACATAGCTTGAACGAACAAACACACGCGAAAATTTACTTGCTCAAACAGAAAACACCTTTCGCAGTTTGCAGTCATTTAATGATCTTCCCCGCCTTCTACGACACTACCTACACTTAAAGCCGCTATGGGTGGACAAGGCACTTGTTTGCACGTTTAATAAGTCGACGAGGCACAGCTTTCCCCAGTTTCAAAAACCCACAGTAAAAGCAACATTGTTTTCGTTAAATGTTAAACAGCACCCTATATGCATAAAGGTTTATATGATGAACGCAATAAAGCCATAAGCTGGAAGATACGAGTCGCGGCCCTAATGTTTATTAAAGTAACGAGGTAATAAAGTTTTAAAGAAACTTGGCTGCACGACCGCAATAGGAAGGCTGATGAAATATAAAACTTTATGACCGGAGATCGACGTGTCTGGCGAACTGACCGCCTTCGGAATCGTTTCGGATTACACAACTGTGCTTTTTACGTGCGGTTTGGCTCGTTCCATGAATTAAAAGTCTTGACATTTGCTACAAAGATTTTAGAGCAACTCTCGACAGAATATTTTTGTAGAAACACTATCTTTCAGACGAGAAGGTAACCGATGATGAGTTACCGATGATGGGTTACCGATGATGGGTTACCGATAATGGGTTACCGATAATAGGTTATACGTAGGTCGTATTTATATTGATAACGCTTCTACTAACGACAGAGGATACTGTCAAATTTCGTTTCGCTTATGGTTCTATCTTTTGGGAAGAATTACGAATATTTTACAACATCATACTAACCACAGTAGACAAAGGCAACGCCACAGTAATTATTAATACAAACAGGCTAAATGACAAAATCAATGATTACATAATAAATAATAATATAGTACAACTACATAAAGACCCAACAGAGAAATATCACAGAACCATCAAACAACTAATTAATAATCTAAATACATTATCAACATCAATAAAAAAATCCAACCTAAAACAAAGCATCTTCCCAAAATTCACAAACCCAATGTCCCCACCCGAGCCGTCATCAACTACCAGAATGCCTCAGCACATAAATTACTAAAATACATGGACAATATAATCAGACAATCCATAAACTTAAACACAGAAACACACATAAAAAAACCTCATAAATAAAATAAAAGACATAAACATACCACACATTTCAACACTACTATCACTCGACATATCAAATATGTACACCAACATACCCATACCCGAAACACTCAACATCCTAGAAACCCAATTAATACAGAACAACATACCTAAAACCCACGTTACCGAAATCATAAACATCCTCCAAACCATCACCAAACAAAACTATTTCACCCACAACTCAAACTTCTATTCACAACCAGATGGCCTACCCATGGGAAGTCCTATCAGTAGTGTCCTAAGCGAAATTTTTCTACAACACATAGAAAACACCAAGATACTCACAAACAATACACACGCACACAAAATCATTTACTGGCACAGATACGTCGATGATATTATAACACTATACAGAGGCAACTCCCGTCAATGCAAAAAAACTCCTCACCTACACTAATAATACGAGTAAATACACCAAAAACTCCACTTCACTTCAGAAATTGAAACCAACCGATCCCTAAACTTCCTCGACCTAACCATAACAAAAAGCCACACACAAAAACACAGCTTCAACATTTACAGGAAACCCATAACAATAGACACACTTATCCAAACACCTCAAACCACCCTATCCAACACAAACACGCAGCCTTCAGATCCATGCTCCATATACTTAAAGAAGTCCCAATAACCACCGAAAACATAAACAAAGAACTAAACACAATTAAATATTTAGCATACACAAATGGATACAGCACCACAATAATAGACAAACTATGGTACAAAATACAAAAAAAACACTAAAATTAACACTACAGACAGGGAAAACAAATACATCATATTACCTTTCATAAACAAAACAACAAACAAAATAGCCCGCAAATTTCAAAAAAATAGGATACAAAATAGCATACAAAACTAATAACAAGTTACAATACAAATTACAACACAACACCAACAACAAAGATAAACTACAAGCACCAGGCGTATACAAACTGAACTGCGACGAATGTAACAAATTCTACATTGGACAAACAGGTCGCAGCTTTAAACAAAGAGTCGACGAACACAAACAGAACACCAACTGAACATTTTACAATCACATAAAAGAAACAGGACACAAATACACAGACATTTACCATAACCTAGAAATCCTACACATCAAAAAAAAGGGCCACATCACAACACATTAGAATAATATGAAATTTACAGAAACACTAAGTACAAACATATTAAACGAACAAACACAATACAAATCACACATACTGTTTGATACTATCGAAAACCTACCTTTAAAACCGTCACCGCTTGACCCAACATCTCCAAGCAGAAGACAATGATGAAGATCGGCACATAGTGATCGAAAATGTTTTGTCTCAGTAAGTTTTAACAAATTTACTAAATTTAAAGTTCGGATAGTCATAAGCTATTGTTTAAGTGACTAACGAATATTTTGTGAAAATACGTTTCTAAATGGCAATACTCGACTCTAGGGACATTACTAAACTAAATTCACCAAAAAGTTTTAAATATTTTATCTTTAAAGCCAAAATTTCAGATCTATGTACTCTGAAGTTGTCATAGGATAAAACAGAAATATACTGGATAAGTACGTTAGTTGAAGTGCGCTCTTGACCTGAATATAAAAATGTGACCGATAAGATATATCTCTAACAAAGAATCGAGAGCAACAATAAATACCTTACCTAAAGATATTAATTCACGAAGTAAAAAGTTATCCTATATATTTACTATTAAAAAAAATGAATAAAATTACGACAAAATTATAATTAATTTTTCTAATCTTTTAGTCTTTAATCTTACTATTAAACTTGTATTCAAGATTAAGGAACATAAAATAATATTACATGAAATTGATAGCGATTACTTTTATTTAGACTTTTCGAAATAAAATGTTTAAGAGAAAACTTCAAATCAACACGGACCACCTGCCACGTGGCTATCCCATGTCTAAATTCCTTCAAAGGCATCGTGCATTTTATAAAGGTAATTCCTACTGATGTAAACAGAGAAAAATTTTATTTTAGTTATTTTTTATTAAATAATTGCAATTAAACCACCACTATTAGTGTATAGGCTACTATATATTTCCATATATAGTCAAGTGCTGGATTTCAAACATGTAGTCATAAAGTTCGAATCCAATTTGAAGACATCAACTTTTTTAAATTTAATTAATGAAATATTTGAAAAAACTGGATTAAATCAAGGGTCATTCAATACAATATTTAAAAAATATATTTGAACTTGAGTGATTGAATAAAAATTATTTTAAAAACTATTTGAACAATATATATATATATATATATATATATATATATATATATATACATATATATATATATATATATATATATATATATATACATATATATATATATATATATATATATATATATATATATATATATATATATATATAGGGAGAGTGTGAACTAATAGAAGTAATTGAAAAAAAGCATGAATAAAATTGTAAAAAGTTAAACATATTTAATCTTTCATTTAAGAGCATACGTAAGATTAAAAAAACATAAAATAGTAATACATGAAACAAATAGCTAAATTACTTTTCTTAAAACTTTTAAAATAAAACTTTTAAGAGAAAACTTTAAATAAACATGTACAACCAATCACGTGGCCACCACATGTCTACGCACCCTTCACAAAGGCGTAGTCTATTATTGTGAGTGTATGCGCGCGCGCTTGGACGAGAAAGCATGACAGAAAGACTCGTGCTTTAACGCAAGATGTGAATATGCAAGAGGAAGAAACATGTTGGAGCACACACTCAATTCTAATTTTTATGATGCGTGTATAAATACACTGTAGGTAAAAATAAAAGCAAAATATTTTGTCGAGGTTATAATGCTCAAAATGTCTGCGTGTACGCCTTGGCACGCTCTTCTAGGCCGATTATTGCCAGTAATGACGCAATCGTACAAAAGACGTTTTCCCTTATCTACTTTAAATTCACCTCCTGCCAGTAAACGCTCCAATTTCCACAGTTACGTTGGTAACAAAATACCACTTTTTACTAATGCAGTTACGAGCTTGGACTTTAGTTACAGAAGCTTGTAAAAACAACCAGGTTTCGTACGAGCCTCTTGTATGAAATGTGTCCTCTCATGCTCCTCCTAGCGTTTAATGAAATCATCCCTAATCAGTCTCCTCTCTGACTAACCGGGTTGAAGTTTTTAGTCTAACAAGACTGCACATTAACAGTTGCTTATTCTAAGTAACTGGGCTGAAGTTTTGAGTCCAATAAGACTTCTCATGAACAGTTGCTTATTCCAAGTAACTAAGTTGAAGTTTTGAGGCCAACAAGACTCCTTATGAACAGTTGCTTATTCTAAGTAACTGAGCTGAAGTTTTGAGTCCAATAAGACTCACCATGAACAGTTGCTTATTCTAAGTAACTGAGTTGAGGTTTTGAGTCCAATAAGACTCCTCGTGAACAGTTGATTATTCCAAGTAACTAAGTTGCAGTTTTGAGTTCAACAAGACTCCTCATTAACAGTTGCTTACTCTAAGTAACCGAGTTGCAGTTTAAGTCCAACAAAACTCCTCATGAACAGTTGCTTACTCTAAGTAACCGAGTTGCAGTTTAAGTCCAACAAAACTCCTCATGAACAGTTGCTTACTCTAAGTAACCGAGTTTCAGTTTAAGTCCAACAAAACTCCTCATGAACAGGTGCTTACTCTAAGTAACTGAACTGAAGCTTTGAGTTCAACAAGACTCCACATGAACAGTTGCTTATTCCAAGTAACTGAGTTGAAGTTTTGAGTCCAATAAGACTCCTCATGAACAGTTGCTTATTCTAAGTAACTGAGTTGAGGTTTTGAGTCCAATAAGACTCCTCATGAACAGTTGATTATTCCAAGTAACTAAGTTGAAGTTTTAAGTCCAACAAAACTCCTCATGAACAGTTGCTTACTCTAAGTAACCGAGTATCAGTTTGAGTTCAACAAGACTCCTCATTAACAGTTGCTTACTCTAAGTAACCGAGTTGCAGTTTTGAGTTCAACAAGACTCCTCATTAACAGTTGCTTACTCTAAGTAACCGAGTTGCAGTTTAAGTCCAACAAAACTCCTCATGAACAGTTGCTTACTCTAAGTAACCGAGTTGCAGTTTAAGTCCAACAAAACTCCTCATGAACAGTTGCTTATTCCAAGTAACTGAGTTGCAGTTTAAGTCCAACAAAACTCCTCATGAACAGTTGCTTACTCTAAGTAACTGAACTGAAGTTTTGAGTTCAACAAGACTCCACATGAACAGTTGCTTATTCTAAGTAACTGAGCTGATGTTTTGAGTTCAATAAGATTCCTCATGAACAGTTGATTATTCCAAGTAACTGAGCTGAAGTTTTAAGTCCAACAAGACTCCACATGAACAGTTGCTTATTCTAAGTAACTGAGTTGATGTTTTGAGTTCAACAAGACTCCACATTAACAGTTGCTTATTCTAAGTAACTGAGCTGAAGTTTTGAGTCCAACAAGACTCCACATGAACTATTGCTTATTCTAAGTAACTGAGTTGATGTTTTGAGTTCAATAAGATTTCTCATGAACAGTTGATTATTCCAAGTAACTAAGAAGTTTTGAGTCCAATAAGACTCCTCATGAACAGTTGATTATTCAAGTAACTAAGTTGAAGTTTTGAGTCCAATAAGACTCCTCATGAACAGTTGCTTACTCTAAGTAACCGAGTTGCAGTTTTGAATTCAACAAGGCTCCTCATGAACAGTTGCTTAATGTACGGAACGAAGGGTTGGAAATCTAAATACAATAGTGGCTTAGATCGAACGCGTTATAAATCACCGTAAACGGATTGTATGCACTTTGCATCGAGACTAATGGCTTGAAACTGTTTAGTGTTGTGAGCTAATGTGATTGGGCTATTAGTTATCCATTGATTGGGCGTTGGCTGGGTCAAACAATATGCAACCAGGTTTTTCTCCATCTAGCCTACTATGATTAGAAATTTCCTAAGTGAGCAAGAACAAACCACTATTACGATATAGTATAATTGGATATAGTGTTTGTGAGAGATATATGTTAGGCTCATAAGGACGTTATATGTAATAGTAAATAAACAAGTAATATAAAACAATTTTTTAAAGTCAATTCCTACTTAGGTTAGCAAAGAAATATTTTAGTTTAGTTACTTTTTAATAAATAATGACAGTTATTATAAATTAAGTAACATAACCTATGCGATAAAACAGCTGTTCTACCACATAACCTATAACATAAAAATCAGTTTTTTTATTAAATCATATGTTACAACTTATTTTAAGCCAAATAGGACGAAATAACTATATTGCATAACTTGCCCCTTTTGTGAAACGTCTTTCTTAAATATAAAACTAAAACTTATTTATTATTAAATATAATTAATGAATTAATATTTGAAAAACACTATAATAACATCAAGTATCATCCACTACAAGCTTTAAAATATGTAGGCCTATTTGAATTTGTGTGGATGGCTAAAGTATTTTATTAACGTTTGAAAATTTGATATATTTGTGTGTGTGTGTGTGTGTGTGTGTGTGTGCGCGCGCGCGCGCGCGCGCGTGCGTGCGTGCGTGCGTGCGTGCGTGCGTGCGTGCGTGCGTGCGTACGTACGTACGTACGTATGTATGTATAAGGACAGGATGGACTAATAGAAGTAATTGAATACATATTACTTTATATAATTTTAATTCAGCCTAATTGACAGATGAATAATACTCGTACATCAGAGCGTCATGTTTCGTTAGTAGGTGTTTTACTCACTAAGGAAGAAATACAGGAATCAGATTACAGACCATACGAAATAACCACAGGTAATTTGATACAATCATCTGAATAATCACATTGACTGCAACACATAAATCCTAACAAAAAGTTTTGGGTTCATAAACTTCTGCCGCTCTTTGCATTGTTGTATTTCTTCCTGTTAAAGCGTTTCAGAATCATCAGACAAAGTTTGCGATGTGCTCATCCCCTAAGGAAGTGTACTTTTCTAGTCACGCCCTTATTGAATGGTTTATCCCTGCCTTCTCACTAGCTCTACCAACGTTTCGGTATTTTTTTACATTGTCTCATTTCATTTTGAAATACTTTTAAATTTCCTAATATTACGGAAGACCAATTTTGAATTCGTTCATTTATTACGTCCATACTCGTCAGATGGACTAAGTAGGTAGAATTAGGAAGTGGGCGAAGCTAAACCAATCCCTATTCTAGAGGCGTGGCTAAAAGATATGCAAAGACGAATCCCGTGAGGGGATGAACGTAGAAACGAGAAAGAAGATATTTGAAACGCTTTATCACGAAGGCTAAGGCAATGGTATGGATCATAGAAACATTATAACAATATGGTTAATGAATTATGTAATGAAGAAGGCAGTAAGCACTGTATTTAATGTAGGCTACTATTTGTAACCACAAGGCAAAGGCCGCAATAAGGCGTTATATTCTGTGTGGCATGGGCAGATGTTGGTAGTAGGGGGAGTCATCGCTTGCGTTGGTAGGATCACTAACCGCCACGCATGTCGGCAATACAGAATTATTGAAGTTTGATAAAAAGAAGTAAAAGGATTCGTTTATTGACCAAACAAAAGATGGTTCATTTACTGAGAACCACGAAATCCTAGTCTATGTAGGACAACTTAGGTATGAAACAACGGTATAACGTAGCTTGACAAAAATTATTTTCTATTTTGTGTGAGACACAGAATTCATAAATTCGAAACAGCGAATTCGAAATGCATTTATAATACGGACCACATAACCTTGCACTTGTCCTTGAGAGATCGCAGTAGGCGAGACGGGGGGGGGGGGTATAGAGTTTCAGTTTAAATACTGTACTTTCCTACAAACATGTTAAGGACTGTCCAAACACTGATTTGCATGAGGTGGTCGATATTAGATAAATTAGCTTCGGTATGAAATAAGAAACATTCTTGAAATATGTGTAGACATATCGGATGCAGAATATGTTGATGTAGCGAATATTTTCAATATGTAAGAAGTTTGATGTTAGAAGTGATATTACACGCAAGGCCAAGTGCACGGTTACGTGGCTCGCAATATATATACACACTATGGTATCCTAGAACAACCTGCGTCCTTGGTAGTTACCTATTTTACCGTTGTAAAATATTATCTACGTTTCCTTCACTGTTAGTATAGACTGCCACTTGGGCATCGCGCGTAATCAGGGAGTCTTACCAATGCAACTTGGTAATCTCGTTCCAAACGAGTAATTGAAAATTCAAGTAGCAAATCTTTGTTATAAAACTTTACTGAAATAAAGAGCTCGTTAGCGTCAGGTGTTAAAGTTCTATCCGAGGGGGCGACGGGGGTTGATAAAGCAGTGCTTTTCATCTCGCCTCGTCATTCTTTATTCACGAAAGTGGTTGAACAATTTATTTTCCAAGATTTATTACTCACACTGGCCTCTGTTTATAGATCTGGTTCTTCTCTTCACGTTGTCCGTTGCTTTTGCCTTCTATAAGTACATTCTATAGTCTAAACAAACTATAAGTAATATGCTTAAACATTGTTCTTGTGAGATTCATTCAATCACATGCTTTCCTAAAACACATTTTAAAGAATTCTGACATTTTTGTATTGATTTTAAAGTATCTTTTTTTGAATATCTGTAGTATCATCTTGGAGGGAAAAAAATTGATTCAAGTTTTCTTTACTCTTGTTTAGAATATAGTAACACAGAGATACGAATGATGTATATCTGCTGTCACGTCAGAAACATAAATTAACAACGTTCAAATTGTGACAAATCTGTACTTTCGAATTTCTTAAGTTATTACAAAACAAAAAAATGATTATTTCCAAGTTCTCTAATGAAGCGAACATAGAAACAATACCGTTACGCTAGGCAACTAGTTACGCCAAAACAATAATTATTTCCATGTTCTGTAATGAAGCAGACGTAGAAACAATTACGTTAAGATAAAAAAATAGTTCGCCAAAATAATAAATATTTCCATGTACTCTAATGAAACGGACATAGAAAACATACCTTTAGGCTAGACAACTAGTTACGCCAAAATAATAATTATTTCCATGTTCTGTAATGAAGCGGACATAGAAACTATTACGTTAGGATAGAAAACTAGTTACGCCAAAATAATAAATATTTCCATGTACTCTAATGAAACGGACATAGAAAACATACCATTAGGCTAGACAACTAGTTACGCCAAAATAATAATTATTTCCATGTTCTGTAATGAAGCGGACATAGAAACTATTACGTTAGGATAGAAAACTAGTTACGCCAAAATAATAAATATTTCCATTAACTCTAATGAAACGGACATAGAAAACATACCATTAGGCTAGACAACTAGTTACGAAAAAATAATAATTATTTCCATGTTCTGTAATGAAGCGGACATAGAAACTATTACGTTAGGCTAGACAACTAGTTACGCCAAAATAATAATTATTTCCATGTTCTGTAATGAAGCGGACATAGAAACAATTACGTTAAGATAGAAAAATAGTTCGCCAAAATAATAAATATTTCCATGTACTCTAATGAAACGGACATAGAAAACATACCTTTAGGCTAGACAACTAGTTACGCCAAAATAATAATTATTTCCAAGTTCTCTAATGAAGCGAACATAGAAACAATACCGTTACGCTAGGCAACTAGTAACGCCAAAACAATAATTATTTCCATGTTCTGTAATGAAGCAGACGTAGAAACAATTACGTTAGGATAGAAAAATAGTTCGCCAAAATAATAAATATTTCCATGTACTCTAATGAAACGGACATAGAGACAATACCGTTAGGTTAACAACTAGTTACGCCAAAATAATAATTATTTCCATGTTCTGTAATGAAGCGGACATAGAAACTATTACGTTAGGATAGAAAACTAGTTACGCCAAATTAATAAATATTTCCATGTACTGAAATGAAACGGACAGAGAAAATACCTTTAGGCTAGACAACTAGTTACGCCAAAATAATAATTATTTCCATGTTCTGTAAAGAAGCGGACATAGAAACAATTACGTTAGGTTAACAACTAGTTACGCCAAAATAATTATTATTTCTATGTTGTCAGATAAAGCGGACATAGAAACAATACCGTTAGGCTAAACAACTAGTTACGTCAAAATAATTATTATTTCCATGTTCTCTAATGAAGCGGACATAGAAACAATACCGTTAGGCTAGACAACTAGTTACGCCAAAATAATAATTATTTCCATGTTCTCTAAAGCGGACATAGAAACAATACCGTTAAATTAGACAACAAGTTACGCCAAAATAATAATTATTTCCATGTACTCTAATGAAGCGGAGATAGAAACAATACCGTTAGGCTAGATAACTAGTTACGGCAAAATAATAAATATTTCCATGTTCTCTAATGAAGCGGACATAGAAACAATACCGTTAGGCTAGACACCTAATTACGGCAAAAAATTAATTATTTCCATGTTCTCTAATGAAGCGGACATAGAAACAATACCGTTAGGTTAACAACTAGTTACGCCAAAATAATTATTATTTGTATGTTGTCTGATGAAGCGGACATAGAAACAATACCGTTAGGCTAAACAACTAGTTACGTCAAAATAATAATTATTTCCATGTTCTCTAAAGTGGGCATAGAAACAATACCGTTAGGCTAAACAACTAGTTACGGCAAAATATTAATTATTTCCAAGTGCTTTAACGAAGAAGATATAGAAACAATACCGTTACGCTAGGCAACTAGTAACGCCAAAATAATAATTATTTCCATGTTCTCTAAAGTGGGCATAGAAACCATACCGTTAGGCTAGACAACTAGTTACGGCAAAATATTAATTATTTCCAAGTGCTTTAACGAAGAAGATATAGAAACAATACCGTTAGGCTAAACAACTAGTTACGCCAAAATAATAATTATTTCCATGTTCTCTAATATAGCGGACATAGAAACAATACCGTTAGGCTAAACATCTAGTTACGTCAAAATAACAATTATTTCCATGTACTCTAATGAAGCGGACATAGAAAAAAATACCGTGAGACTAGACAGCTAGTTACACCAAATAATACTTAATTCCATGTTCTTTAATGACGTGGACATAGAAACAATACCGTTAGGTTAGACAACTAGTTACGTCAAAATAATAATTATTTCCATGTTCTCTAATGAAGCGGACGTAGAAAAAATACCTTTATGCTACACAACTAGTTACGGCAAATTATTAATTATTTCCATGTTCTCTAATGAAGCGGACATAGAAACAATACCGTTAGGCTAGACAACTAGTTACGGCAAAATAATAATTTGTTCCATGTTCTCTAATGAAGCGGACGTAGAAACAATACCGTTAGGCTAAACAAATAGTTACGCCAAAATAATAATTATTTCCATGTTCTCTAATGACGTGGACATAGAAACAATACCGTTAGGCTAGACAACTAGGTACGAAAAAATAATAATTATTTCCATGTTCTCTAATGAAGCGGACATAGAAACAATACCGTTAGGCTAGACAACTAGTTACGCCAAAATAATTATTATTTGTATGTTTTCTGATGAAACGGACATAGAAACAATACCGTTAGGCTAAACAACTAGTTACGCCAAAATAATAATTATTTCCATGTTCTGTAATGAAGCGGACATAGAAACTATTACGTTAGGATTAAAAACTAGTTACGCCAAAATAATAATTATTTCCATGTTCTCTAATGAAGCGGACTTAGAAACAATACCGTTAGGCTAGATAACTAGTTACGGCAAATAATAAATATTTCCATGTACTCTAAAGAAGCGGACATAGAAACAATACCGTTAGGCTAGATAACTAGTTACGCCAAAATAATAATTATTTCCATGTTCTCTAATGAAGCGGACATAGAAACAATACCGTTAGGCTAAACAACTAGTTACGTCAAAATAATAATTATTTCCATGTTCTCTCAAGTGGACATAGAAACAATAGCGTGAGACTAGACAGCTAGTTACGTCAAAATAACAATTATTTCCATGTACTCTAATGAAGCGGACATAGAAAAAAATACCGTGAGACTAGACAGCTAGTTACACCAAAATAATACTTAATTCCATGTTCTTTAATGACGTGGACATAGAAACAATACAGTTAGGTTAGACAACTAGTTACGTCAAAATAATAATTATTTCCATGTTCTCTAATGAAGCGGACATAGAAACAATACCGTTAGGCTAAACAACTAGTTACGTCAAAATAATAATTATTTCCATGTTCTCTCAAGTGGACATAGAAACAATAGCGTGAGACTAGACAGCTAGTTACGTCAAAATAACAATTATTTCCATGTACTCTAATGAAGCGGACATAGAAAAAAATACCCTGATACTAGACAGCTAGTTACACCAAAATAATACTTAATTCCATGTTCTTTAATGACGTGGACATAGAAACAATACCGTTAGGTTAGACAACTAGGTACGCCAAAATAATAATTATTTCTATGTTCTATAATGAAGCGGACATAGAAACAATACCGTTAGGCTAGATAACTAGTTACGTCAAAATAATAATTATTTCTATGTTGTCTGATGAAGCGGACATAGAAACAATACCGTTAGGCTAAACAACTAGTTACGTCAAAATAATAATTATTTCCATGTTCTCTAAAGGAGCGGACATAGAAACAATACCGTTAGGTTAGCAACTAGTTACGCCAAAATAATAATTATTTCTATGTTGTCTGATGAAGCGGACGTAGAAACAATACCGTTAGACTAGACAACAAGTTACGCCAAAATAATAATTATTTCCATGTTCTCTAGTGAAGCGGACGTAGAAACAATACCGTTAGGCTAAACAACTAGTTACGCCAAAATAATAATTATTTCATGTTCTCTAGTGAAGCGGACGTAGAAACAATACCGTTAGGCTAAACAACAAGTTACGCCAAAATAATAATTATTTCCATGTTCTCTAATGAAGCGGACGTGGAAACAATACCGTTAGACTAGACAGCTAGTTACGAAAAAATAATAATTATTTCCATGTTCTCTAATGAAGCGGACATAGAAACAATACCGTTAGGCTAGACAACTAGGTACGCCAAAATAATAATTATTTCCATGTTCTTTAAAGAAGCGGACATAGAAACAATATCGATAGGATAGAAAACTAGGTACGCCAAAATAATAATTATTTCCATGTTCTTTAATGAAGCGGACATAGAAACAATACCGTTAGGCTAGACAACTAGGTACGCCAAAATAATAATTATTTCCATGTTCTTTAATGAAGCGGACATAGAAACAATACCGTTAGGCTAGACAACTAGGTACGCCAAAATAATAATTATTTCCATGTTCTTTAATGAAGCGGACATAGAAAATATACCGTTAGGCTAGACAACTAGGTACGCCAAAATAATAATTATTTCCATGTTCTTTAATGAAGCGGACATAGAAACAATATCGATAGGATAGAAAACTAGGTACGCCAAAATAATAATTATTTCCATGTTCTTTAATGAAGCGGACATAGAAACAATACCGTTAGGCTAGACAACTAGGTACGCCAAAATAATAATTATTTCCATGTTCTTTAATGAAGCGGACATAGAAACAATACCGTTAGGCTAGACAGCTAGGTACGCCAAAATAATAATTATTTCCATGTTCTTTAATGAAGCGGACATAGAAACAATATCGATAGGATAGAAAACTAGTTACACCAAAATAATAATTATTTACATGTTCTCTAAAGCGGACATGGAAACAATACCGTTAGGCTAGACAACTCTTTACGTCAAAATAATAATTATTTCCATGTTCTCTAATGAAGCGGACGTAGAAACAATATCGTTAGACTACAGACATAGTTACGCCAAAATAATAATTATTTCCATGTTCTCTAATGAAGCGGACATAGAAACAATGCTGTTAGGCTAGACAACTAGGTACGAAAAATAATTATTATTTCCATGTTCTCTAATGAAGCGGACATAGAAACAATACCGTTAGACTAGACAGCTAGTTACGCCAAAATAATAATTATTTCCATGTTCTCTAATGACGCGGACATAGAAACAATACCGTTAGGCTAGACAACTAGGTACGGCAAAATATTAATTATTTCCATGTTCTCTAATGAAGCGGACATAGAAACAATACCGTTAGGCTAGACAACTACTTACGGCAAAATAATAATTATTTCCATGTTCTCTAATGAAGCGGACATAGAAACAATACCGTTAGGCTAGACAACTAGTTACGGAAAAATAATAAATATTTCCATGTTCTTTAATGATGCGGACATAGAAACAATACCGTTAGGCTAGACAACTAGGTACGAAAAAATAATTTTTATTTCCATGTTCTTTAATGAAGCGGACATAGAAACAATATCGATAGGATAGAAAACTAGTTACGCCAAAATAATAATTATGTCCATGTTCTTTAATGAAGCGGATATAGAAACAATACCGTTAGACTAGACAGCTAGTTACACCAAAATAATAATTATTTACATGTTCTCTAAAGCGGACATAGAAACAATAACGTTAGGCTAGACAACTAGTTACGACAAAATAATAATTATTTCCATGTTCTCTAAAGCGGACGTGCTAATATGACTATTTGCCCCTACGAAATGTATAAAAGGTTTGTGAATGACGGCAGGAATAAGGTAAGGAGAAAAAAGCCCTTGGTGGAGGATGGAAGGAGGATATTATACATTATGTTCAGGATAACATATCTGAAGTAGACCTATTCTATAACGTGGTGATAATTAGGGGTCTACTAGTTACACGCCTTGTTCAAAAAGTAATAAGACAAGTGGATGGAATTTAGTAGGACTCCCCTGGTACTGGGGATAGAGAAACACTATTTCATCGCATGAGGGGGGGTCGTTGTGAAGCAGAACGTTGTGTGTGACTCCTAAGCAAGTATAAAGTCCCTTTGGCACACTTGGAGATCGAAGACAGCCTATAGAGCGTTTCAGAGGAGGACCTGAAATTGATGATCGACACCAAATCAATAGATAACACCAAGCCATGTTCAATTTTAAGTTTTTTGTGTGTTTGTTTATATAAGAAATTTTAATTTGTAGTCACGTAAAATAATTCCAAAGTAGAGAAATAGAGACTAGATGTTTTGAACATGTAAATATCCTCTAAGAAAATGATGGAAATTAGTGCGGGATTTACATAACAGTTGTGCGACGTTTCATTTACGCAAAGCAACCGATATACATAGGATTTCTCTTATGACGTCGCATTGTGACTTGAATGCCGTTAGAATGGTATCCCCGCCCACAACCTTGGTATGCTATGATAGGAAGCCACTCCCTGGTGCTTGTAGGCGCCAGGTGTGGGATAGCGTTTCCATCAAGGAAGGCTTAACTCTCGTTGCCGCCATATTGGAACAGTACAGTATTGTTATGTGTTTCATTTTTATCTCCTATTACAAACTGTGAATACAAGCTAATGTTTCGATAACTGAATGGAACGAGGTAAAGGTTTTATGTGCATTCCCAGACTCGAACTGTCTGATTGTTGAGTGTCATGCTGTTATATTTAGAGTTTTATACGGCTCTAGCTAACAAGTATAAATGTACAAAAAATGCCCCATTTTTCAAACAAATTTTAGTATAAATTCTTTTTGAGCTAGAAAGATGAATTTCGTTTTAAAATTTTTGTGTGCATTTATGTACTTTGAGAGGAATTTGGGGGGGGGGGTAAAGTTATTTTCAATAGCATTGAATAAAACGTGGTTTGAAAAATATACGCATTCGAAGACAAGAGAGAATAATAACTTCTATGATAAGAAATAGACACAATATTTTTTTAAAGGAATAAAATATCGACACAGCCTATAAAATAGAATTTAATTATTATTAATTCTAAAATTAGAGACATTTTTCATTTTATTCTAGTGGACTCGTCCGGAACAAAATAGCGTCGATGTTTGTGCGTGTTTAAGGCGTAAACATGCACAGCGTGGATTATGAGCGGGAATAAATTGCCATCAAGAATTCATTTTACACCTATTTTTGTTTGGGGGGGGGGGCTGCAGTTTGTAAACTCTGATTATGTTTAAAATAATCATCCTTGTTTTTAAATGTATTGATTACAGAATATTTTATTTATAAAATCTTATTATTAGCACGTCATACGTGGGCAATAACAATTATGAAGGTAATTTTATATTTTCATGTGGGATTTGATTAGAAGTTTGATTATAATTCAATGCCCGTAATGTTAGCTTGAACCAAATATTAAATATTAAAAGTGGACTTTGCCCTTCTATAGGCCCAAATCTCCCTCATAGTATCAGATTATTTATAATATTTTTGTTGCAATAGTTTTTTATGTAGTTTTATTCCCTGACAATTAGTTTTAAGGTTTAATTTTTTTAATATTTTATGGGTTTATATCTATATTTATTTGATATTAAATTTTTTTTAATATTACTGTGTAAATTGTAATATTACATTAAAATTTTATCAATTTCGTTAAATAAAAAGGTTATATTGAATATTATGTTTTATATCGTCGACCTGAGACACAAACACAATCACACCTACACCCTACAGCCATCTTCGCCACACATCTATCCCCACAACTATCTAACCCACATACAGACACAAACACAATCACACCTACACCCTACAAACATCTACCCCACACATTTAGCCCCACAACTATCTAACCCACATATAGACACAAACACAATCACACCTACACCCTACAAACATCTACCCCACATTTCTAGCCCCCCAACTATCTAACCCACATACAGATACACACAAACAATCACACCTACACCCTACAAACATCTACCCCACACATTTAGCCCCACAACTATCTAACCCACATATAGACACAAACACAATCACACCTACACCCTACAAACTTCTACCCCACATTTCTAGCCCCACAACTATCTAACCCACATACAGATACACACACACAATCACACCTACACCCTACAAACATCTACTCCACACATTTAGCCCCACAACTATCTAACCCACATATAGACACAAACACAATCACACCTACACCCTACAAACATCTACCCCACATTTCTAGCCCCACAACTATCTAACCCACATACAGACAAAAACACAATCACACCTACACCCTACAAACATCTTCGCCACACATCTAGCCCCACAACTATCTAACCCACATACAGACACAAACACAATCACACCTACACCCTACAACCATCTTCACCACACATCTAGCCCCACAACTATCTAACCCACATACAGACACAAACACAATCACACTTACACCCTACAAACATCTACCCCACACATTTAGCCCCACAACTATCTAACCCACATACAGACACAAACACAATCACACCTACACCTTACAACCATCTTCACCACACATCTAGCCCCACAACTATCTAACCCACATACAAACACAAACACAATCACACCTACACCCTACAACCATCTTCACCACACATCTAGCCCCACAACTATCTAACCCACATACAGACACAAACACAATCACACCTACACCCTACAACCATCTTCGCCACACATCTAGCCCCACAACTATCTAACCCACATACAGACACAAACACAATCACACCTACACCCTACAAACATCTACCCCACACATTTAGCCCCACAACTATCTAACCCACATACAGACACAAACACAATCACACCTACACCCTACAACCATCTTCGAAACACATCTAGCCCCACAACTATCTAACCCACATACAGACACAAACACAATCACACCTACACCCTACAAACATCTACCCCACACATTTAGCCCCACAACTATCTAACCCACATATAGACGCAAACACAATCACACCTACACCCTACAAACATCTACCCCACATTTCTAGCCCCACAACTATCCAACCCACATACAGATAAAAACACAATCACACCTACACCCTACAAACATCTTCGCCACACATCTAGCCCCACAACTATCTAACCCACATACAGACACAAACACAATCACACTTACACCCTACAACCATCTTCACCACACATCTAGCCCCACAACTATCTAACCCACATACAGACACAAACACAATCACACCTACACCCTACAAACATCTACCCCACACATTTAGCCCCACAACTATCTAACCCACATACAGACACAAACACAATCACACCTACACCCTACAACCATCTTCACCACACATCTAGCCCCACAACTATCTAACCCACATACAGACACAAACACAATCACACCTACACCCTACAACCATCTTCACCACACATCTAGCCCCACAACTATCTAACCCACATACAGACACAAACACAATCACACCTACACCCTACAACCATCTTCGCCACACATCTAGCCCCACAACTATCTAACCCACATACAGACACAAACACAATCACACCTACACCCTACAAACATCTACCCCACACATTTAGCCCCACAACTATCTAACCCACATATAGACACAAACACAATCACACCTACACCCTACAAACATCTACCCCACATTTCTAGCCCCGCAACTATCTAACCCACATACAGATACACACAAACAATCACACCTACACCCTACAAACATCTACCCCACACATTTAGCCCCACAACTATCTAACCCACATATAGACACAAACACAATCACACCTACACCCTACAAACATCTACCCCACATTTCTAGCCCCACAACTATCTAACCCACATACAGATACACACACACACAATCACACCTACACCCTACAAACATCTACCCCACACATTTAGCCCCACAACTATCTAACCCACATATAGACACAAACACAATTACACCTACACCCTACAAACATCTACCCCACATTTCTAGCCCCACAACTATCTAACCCACATACAGATAAAAACACAATCACACCTACACCCTACAAACATCTTCGCCACACATCTAGCCCCACAACTATCTAACCCACATACAGACACAAACACAATCACACTTACACCCTACAACCATCTTCACCACACATCTAGCCCCACAACTATCTAACCCACATACAGACACAAACACAATCACACCTACACCCTACAAACATCTACCCCACACATTTAGCCCCACAACTATCTAACCCACATACAGACACAAACACAATCACACCTACACCTTACAACCATCTTCACCACACATCTAGCCCCACAACTATCTAACCCACATACAGACACAAACACAATCACACCTACACCCTACAACCATCTTCACCACACATCTAGCCCCACAACTATCTGACCCACATACAGACACAAACACAATCACACCTACACCCTACAACCATCTTCACCACACATCTAGCCCCACAACTATCTAACCCATATACAGACACAAACACAATCACACCTACACCCTACAACCATCTTCACCACACATCTAGCCCCACAACTATCTGACCCACATACAGACACAAACACAATCACACCTACACCCTACAACCATCTTCGCCACACATCTAGCCCCACAACTATCTAACCCACATACAGACACAAACACAATCACACCTACACCCTACAAACATCTACCCCACACATTTAGCCCCACAACTTTCTAACCCACATACAGACACAAACACAATCACACCTACACCCTACAACCATCTTCACCACACATCTAGCCCCACAACTATCTAACCCACATACAGACACAAACACAATCACACCTACACCCTACAAACATCTACCCCACACATTTAGCCCCACAACTATCTAACCCACATACAGACACAAACACAATCACACCTACACCCTACAACCATCTTCACCACACATCTAGCCCCACAACTATCTAACCCACATACAGATAGACACACAATCACACCTACACCCTACAAACATCTAGCCCCACACATCTAGCCCCACAACTATCTGACCCACATACAGATAGACACACAATCACACCTACACC
The DNA here is from genome assembly GCA_036971475.1 of Prosapia bicincta. Taxonomy (NCBI): domain Eukaryota; kingdom Metazoa; phylum Arthropoda; class Insecta; order Hemiptera; family Cercopidae; genus Prosapia; species Prosapia bicincta. Next base: position 138,262,835 of record JBAIZL010000001.1, on the reverse strand, counting down.
CTACAAACATCTTCGCCACACATCTAGCCCCACAACTATCTAATTCACATACAGACACAAACACAATCACACTTACACCCTACAACCATCTTCACCACACATCTAGCCCCACAACTATCTAACCCACATATAGACACAAACACAATTACACCTACACCCTACAAACATCTACCCCACATTTCTAGCCCCACAACTATCTAACCCACATACAGATAAAAACACAATCACACCTACACCCTACAAACATCTTCGCCACACATCTAGCCCCACAACTATCTAACCCACATACAGACACAAACACAATCACACTTACACCCTACAACCATCTTCACCACACATCTAGCCCCACAACTATCTAACCCACATACAGACACAAACACAATCACACCTACACCCTACAAACATCTACCCCACACATTTAGCCCCACAACTATCTAACCCACATACAGACACAAACACAATCACACCTACACCCTACAACCATCTTCACCACACATCTAGCCCCACAACTATCTAACCCACATACAGATAGACACACAATCACACCTACACCCTACAAACATCTAGCCCCACACATCTAGCCCCACAACTATCTGACCCACATACAGATAGACACACAATCACACCTACACCCTACAAACATCTTCGCCACACATCTAGCCCCACAACTATCTAACCCACATACAGACACAAACACAATCACACTTACACCCTACAACCATCTTCACCACACATCTAGCCCCACAACTATCTAACCCACATATAGACACAAACACAATTACACCTACACCCTACAAACATCTACCCCACATTTCTAGCCCCACAACTATCTAACCCACATACAGATAAAAACACAATCACACCTACACCCTACAAACATCTTCGCCACACATCTAGCCCCACAACTATCTAACCCACATACAGACACAAACACAATCACACCTACACCCTACAAACATCTACCCCACACATTTAGCCCCACAACTATCTAACCCACATACAGACACAAACACAATCACACCTACACCTTACAACCATCTTCACCACACATCTAGCCCCACAACTATCTAACCCACATACAGACACAAACACAATCACACCTACACCCTACAACCATCTTCACCACACATCTAGCCCCACAACTATCTGACCCACATACAGACACAAACACAATCACACCTACACCCTACAACCATCTTCACCACACATCTAGCCCCACAACTATCTAACCCACATACAGACACAAACACAATCACACCTACACCCTACAACCATCTTCACCACACATCTAGCCCCACAACTATCTGACCCACATACAGACACAAACACAATCACACCTACACCCTACAACCATCTTCGCCACACATCTAGCCCCACAACTATCTAACCCACATACAGACACAAACACAATCACACCTACACCCTACAAACATCTACCCCACACATTTAGCCCCACAACTTTCTAACCCACATACAGACACAAACACAATCACACCTACACCCTACAACCATCTTCACCACACATCTAGCCCCACAACTATCTAACCCACATACAGACACAAACACAATCACACCTACACCCTACAAACATCTACCCCACACATTTAGCCCCACAACTATCTAACCCACATACAGACACAAACACAATCACACCTACACCCTACAACCATCTTCACCACACATCTAGCCCCACAACTATCTAACCCACATACAGATAGACACACAATCACACCTACACCCTACAAACATCTAGCCCCACACATCTAGCCCCATAACTATCTAGCCTACATTCATATACAAACAAAACACATTCACTGCAACTATCAGCGTCCATACACAAAACATCCACACTTAAAACCTCCCTACACAACCACACCACAACCTCTCATAATAAAACATTCTCAGCGATTCACTCCATATTAAAAAAAGAAACACATCCACACCCAACAGCACAACCAGAACTTCCTAAGCCCACATCCATAAGCCTCCCGCACAGTTAACACAAGTACATGGGTAGACCTATCCATTCTTGTTCGAGTGACGAAAGAGTTGTCTCGACTCAGCTATAAATTACAATAACGTTTTAACCGTTACATTTAAAAGTCGAAATTTCCCATAAAACTTACGCTTAAAGTATTAAAAAGTATTAAACTACACATTCATACAGGACTTGAGCAGAGAATGTGCTTGCATGTAGGCGTGATGTTAGCCACTATCACTTCAATGCATAGTAACAGTCACTATAACGGTAGGAAAGTTCTCTCATCTCCCAAAGGCAACGTTACAAGCGGTAGACGGTATACATTTGTACACTCTCTTGTGTTACCAGTATTGTCCATGAAACTTAGAACTAAACTGTAAGATGAAAATCCTATCTATTCACAGGTAGAAAGTAGATCCCTAAGGCTTCAAGGATGAATAAGTGGATACTTTAAGGATGCAAAAGTGGCAATTAAGCTTCCGAATCTCTCATACCATAAAGATTTATCTTCTCACTATGAAGAGTCATCTGTGGTTTGAGATAATATTTTTATAGTAACACAAAGGAAGTGGGATTTACTGTTAAGAGATACTCAAGAGTATTTTAGGAGACAATTACGAGAGCTGAAGGGGATTTTATGTCTAAATGCAGGCGGGAAATGCCAAAGGAGAGGACTTCAAACACAAGTGATTTTATGTCTAAATGCAGGCGGGAAATGCCAAAGTAGAGGACTTCAAACACAAGTGATTTTATGTCTAAATGCAGGCGGAAATGCCAAAGGAGAGGACTTCAAACACAGGTGATTTTATGTCTGAATGAAGGCGGAAATGCCAAAGGAGAGGACCTTAAACACAGGTGGTTTTATGTCTAAATGCAGGCGGAAATGCAAATGGAGGGGACTCCAAACACAGGCAACTGAGTAAGGTATTGATTAATTAATCACTTTTGATTTGTAATGTGTAAATGTCTCCAAGAATATATACGACTGACAATAGAACAGTATTAATTAAAATATGAATGAATTATTGTTTTTTCAATTCTTCCTAATAGTTCACACTTTCCTAATATATATATATATATATATATATATAGGCTATATATATAAAGAACTAAGTCAAAATTCAAATACAAGAATTATAATTCTTGTATTTGTATTTTGACTTAGTTCTTTATTAATACACAAAAATACATATTGCGATATTTATATATATATATATATATATATATATATATATATATATATATATATGAATGATAACGTTAATATATATATATATATATATATATATATATATATATATATTGTACACATTTTTAATCGTAATAAAATCTGTTTTTATCTATACAATCAGCTCAAATACATTTTGTTTAACTTATAGTGGATGACGATTGATGTCAATACAGTTTATTTCAAATATTTATTTATTAATTTGAATTTAAAAATTTGATGTTCTCGTCGAATTAGAACTAAGGAACTACTTGTTTGAAATCCAGCCCTTTGGCAGTGAGCCAACTTACCCATTTGTAGAAATCAATTGCTTAAAAGGTGTATCTGAATTTATAAGAGAAAGGTTCCTTCGAATAGTGAAGCAATACGAAAGGTGGATAGAATGAGACGTTATAGCCACCATCAACTTAATAAATTAGAAGCGAAAAAAATAAAACGAATAAATAGTAACAACCAAAAATAATAATCCAACATCATATACTGTAGAAAGAGGAAAATGGACAATTGCGAAGAATTTCGCTTTCTATTTTGCCAAATAACGTTGTGATTCTGGCATATGTACGAGAATATAGATATTTATATTGTAATTATAAAATAAGAAGTAAATAAAATTTTTTAAAAAACGTTTGTGTCGACCTCAGTAGGAATTGACTTTAAACATTATTTTTTTAATTCTATTTGTTCTATAAAGGACCTTCAAATATGGAAATGTAAACAGACAAAAACGTAAACAATTCTTTATGGGTTTAAAATCTTTCCTACTGAGCAAGAAAATGGTATGAGGCATGCCTTGTGATGGGTGGGTCATAATGCCACAACATTCCCCCAAAACTTGCCGATGTGTTAAGAATAAGACAGCCCTGTAAAGGAAAACCCCTCATTACACTATCGCACACTTTAAACCAGTTTCTATAAAACTTACAAAGTTTTTAGCTAAGAGGGTTTCGGTAATTTTCTTAATTTTCAGTAGCTCCTACGTGACAACGTTCGACGTCATTTGGAGCGAACAATTAATTATCTAAAAGGTCACGACTCAGACAGACGTGCCCGGATATTAATCAAGTTGCAGTACAAGTCCTTCTCTCGGATCATTAGTTAAGCCGTGGTGGCAGTTGTTCCTCCAGAGCATTGTTTCAAGTGAATCACACTAGCACGTTGTGTATTGCTTGATGGGAGGGGCAAACTAAAGCACGGGGTTACAATAAGTGGGTATATAATGGCGAGTCACTCGTACTCTAAGGAGAATGAAGACGTCAACTGGAAGGTAGATACATTTGTTATCCTCTAGAGCATTGTTTCAAGTTAATCACACTAGCACGTTGTGTATTGCTTGATGGGAGGGGCAAACTAAAGCACGGGGTTACAATAAGTGGGTATATAATGGTGAGTCACTCGTACTCTAAGGAGAATGAAGACGTCAACTGGAAGGTAGATACATTTGTTATCCTCCAGAGCATTGTTTCAAGTGAATCACACTAGCACGTTGTGTATTGCTTGATGGGAGGGGCAAACTAAAGCACGGGGTTACAATAAGTGGGTATATAATGGTGAGTCACTCGTACTCTAAGGAGAATGAAGACGTCAACTGGAAGGTAGATACATTTGTTATCCTCCAGAGCATTGTTTCAAGTGAATCACACTAGCACGTTGTGTATTGCTTGATGGGAGGGGCAAACTAAAGCACGGGGTTACAATAAGTGGGTATATAATGGTGAGTCACTCGTACTCTAAGGAGAATGAAGACGTCAACTGGAAGGTAGATACATTTGTTATCCTCCAGAGCATTGTTTCAAGTGAATCACACTAGCACGTTGTGTATTGCTTGATGGGAGGGGCAAACTAAAGCACGGGGTTACAATAAGTGGGTATATAATGGTGAGTCACTCGTACTCTAAGGAGAATGAAGACGTCAACTGGAAGGTAGATACATTTGTTATCCTCCAGAGCATTGTTTCAAGTGAATCACACTAGCACGTTGTGTATTGCTTGATGGGAGGGGCAAACTAAAGCACGGGGTTACAATAAGTGGGTATATAATGGTGAGTCACTCGTACTCTAAGGAGAATGAAGACGTCAACTGGAAGGTAGATACATTTGTTATCCTCCAGAGCATTGTTTCAAGTGAATCACACTAGCACGTTGTGTATTGCTTGATGGGAGGGACAAACTAAAGCACGGGGTTACAATAAGTGGGTATATAATGGTGAGTCACTCGTACTCTAAGGAGAATGAAGACGTCAACTGGAAGGTAGATACATTTGTTATCCTCCAGAGCATTGTTTCAAGTGAATCACACTAGCACGTTGTGTATTGCTTGATGGGAGGGGCAAACTAAAGCACGGGGTTACAATAATTGGTTATATAATGGTGAGTCACTCGTACTCTAAGGAGAATGAAGACGTCAACTGGAAGGTAGATACATTTGTTATCCTCCAGAGCATTGTTTCAAGTTAATCACACTAGCACGTTGTGTATTGCTTGATGGGAGGGGCAAACTAAAGCACGGGGTTACAATAAGTGGGTATATAATGGTGAGTCACTCGTACTCTAAGGAGAATGAAGACGTCAACTGGAAGGTAGATACATTTGTTATCCTCCAGAGCATTGTTTCAAGTTAATCACACTAGCACGTTGTGTATTGCTTGATGGGAGGGGCAAACTAAAGCACGGGGTTACAATAAGTGGGTATATAATGGTGAGTCACTCGTACTCTAAGGAGAATGAAGACGTCAACTGGAAGGTAGATACATTTGTTATCCTCCAGAGCATTGTTTCAAGTGAATCACACTAGCACGTTGTGTATTGCTTGATGGGAGGGGCAAATTAAAGCACGGGGTTACAATAAGTGGGTATATAATGGTGAGTCACTCGTACTCTAAGGAGAATGAAGACGTCAACTGGAAGGTAGATACATTTGTTATCCTCCAGAGCATTGTTTCAAGTGAATCACACTAGCACGTTGTGTATTGCTTGATGGGAGGGGCAAACTAAAGCACGGGGTTACAATAAGTGGGTATATAATGGTGAGTCACTCGTACTCTAAGGAGAATGAAGACGTCAACTGGAAGGTAGATACATTTGTTATCCTCCAGAGCATTGTTTCAAGTGAATCACACTAGCACGTTGTGTATTGCTTGATGGGAGGGGCAAACTAAAGCACGGGGTTACAATAAGTGGGTATATAATGGTGAGTCACTCGTACTCTAAGGAGAATGAAGACGTCAACTGGAAGGTAGATACATTTGTTATCCTCCAGAGCATTGTTTCAAGTGAATCACACTAGCACGTTGTGTATTGCTTGATGGGAGGGGCAAACTAAAGCACGGGGTTACAATAAGTGGGTATATAATGGTGAGTCACTCGTACTCTAAGGAGAATGAAGACGTCAACTGGAAGGTAGATACATTTGTTATCCTCCAGAGCATTGTTTCAAGTTAATCACACTAGCACGTTGTGTATTGCTTGATGGGAGGGGCAAACTAAAGCACGGGGTTACAATAAGTGGGTATATAATGGTGAGTCACTCGTACTCTAAGGAGAATGAAGACGTCAACTGGAAGGTAGATACATTTGTTATCCTCCAGAGCATTGTTTCAAGTTAATCACACTAGCACGTTGTGTATTGCTTGATGGGAGGGGCAAACTAAAGCACGGGGTTACAATAAGTGGGTATATAATGGTGAGTCACTCGTACTCTAAGGAGAATGAAGACGTCAACTGGAAGGTAGATACATTTGTTATCCTCCAGAGCATTGTTTCAAGTTAATCACACTAGCACGTTGTGTATTGCTTGATGGGAGGGGCAAACTAAAGCACGGGGTTACAATAAGTGGGTATATAATGGCGAGTCACTCGTACTCTAAGGAGAATGAAGACGTCAACTGGAAGGTAGATACATTTGTTATCCTCCAGAGCATTGTTTCAAGTTAATCACACTAGCACGTTGTGTATTGCTTGATGGGAGGGGCAAACTAAAGCACGGCTTTACAATAAGTGGGTATATAATGGTGAGTCACTCGTACTCTAAGGAGAATGAAGACGTCAACTGGAAGGTAGATACATTTGTTATCCTCCAGAGCATTGTTTCAAGTGAATCACACTAGCACGTTGTGTATTGCTTGATGGGAGGGGCAAACTAAAGCACGGGGTTACAATAAGTGGGTATATAATGGCGAGTCACTCGTACTCTAAGGAGAATGAAGACGTCAACTGGAAGGTAGATACATTTGTTATCCTCCAGAGCATTGTTTCAAGTTAATCACACTAGCACGTTGTGTATTGCTTGATGGGAGGGGCAAACTAAAGCACGGCTTTACAATAAGTGGGTATATAATGGTGAGTCACTCGTACTCTAAGGAGAATGAAGACGTCAACTGGAAGGTAGATACATTTGTTATCCTCCAGAGCATTGTTTCAAGTGAATCACACTAGCACGTTGTGTATTGCTTGATGGGAGGGGCAAACTAAAGCACGGGGTTACAATAAGTGGGTATATAATGGTAAGTCACTCGTACTCTAAGGAGAATAAAGACGTCAACTGGAAGGTAGATACATTTGTTATCCTCCAGAGCATTGTTTCAAGTGAATCACACTAGCACGTTGTGTATTGCTTGATGGGAGGGGCAAACTAAAGCACGGGGTTACAATAAGTGGGTATATAATGGTAAGTCACTCGTACTCTAAGGAGAATAAAGACGTCAACTGGAAGGTAGATACATTTGTTATCCTCCAGAGCATTGTTTCAAGTTAATCACACTAGCACGTTGTGTATTCTTTGATGGGAGGGGCAAACTAAAGCACGGGGTTACAATAAGTGGGTATATAATGGTGAGTCACTCGTACTCTAAGGAGAATGAAGACGTCAACTGGAAGGTAGATACATTTGTTATCCTCCAGAGCATTGTTTCAAGTGAATCACACTAGCACGTTGTGTATTGCTTGATGGGAGGGGCAAACTAAAGCACGGGGTTACAATAAGTGGGTATATAATGGTGAGTCACTCGTACTCTAAGGAGAATGAAGACGTCAACTGGAAGGTAGATACATTTGTTATCCTCCAGAGCATTGTTTCAAGTGAATCACACTAGCACGTTGTGTATTGCTTGATGGGAGGGGCAAACTAAAGCACGGGGTTACAATAAGTGGGTATATAATGGTGAGTCACTCGTACTCTAAGGAGAATGAAGACGTCAACTGGAAGGTAGATACATTTGTTATCCTCCAGAGCATTGTTTCAAGTTAATCACACTAGCACGTTGTGTATTGCTTGATGGGAGGGGCAAACTAAAGCACGGGGTTACAATAAGTGGGTATATAATGGTGAGTCACTCGTACTCTAAGGAGAATGAAGACGTCAACTGGAAGGTAGATACATTTGTTATCCTCCAGAGCATTGTTTCAAGTGAATCACACTAGCACGTTGTGTATTGCTTGATGGGAGGGGCAAACTAAAGCACGGGGTTACAATAAGTGGGTATATAATGGTGAGTCACTCGTACTCTAAGGAGAATGAAGACGCCAACTGCAAGGTAGATACATTTGTTATCCTCCAGAGCATTGTTTCAAGTGAATCACACTAGCACGTTGTGTATTGCTTGATGGGAGGGGCAAACTAAAGCACGGGGTTACAATAAGTGGGTATATAATGGTGAGTCACTCGTACTCTAAGGAGAATGAAGACGTCAACTGGAAGGTAGATACATTTGTTATCCTCCAGAGCATTGTTTCAAGTGAATCACACTAGCACGTTGTGTATTGCTTGATGGGAGGGGCAAACTAAAGCACGGGGTTACAATAAGTGGGTATATAATGGTGAGTCACTCGTACTCTAAGGAGAATGAAGACGTCAACTGGAAGGTAGATACATTTGTTATCCTCCAGAGCATTGTTTCAAGTTAATCACACTAGCACGTTGTGTATTGCTTGATGGGAGGGGCAAACTAAAGCACGGGGTTACAATAAGTGGGTATATAATGGTGAGTCACTCGTACTCTAAGGAGAATGAAGACGTCAACTGGAAGGTAGATACATTTGTTATCCTCCAGAGCATTGTTTCAAGTGAATCACACTAGCACGTTGTGTATTGCTTGATGGGAGGGGCAAACTAAAGCACGGGGTTACAATAAGTGGGTATATAATGGTGAGTCACTCGTACTCTAAGGAGAATGAAGACGCCAACTGCAAGGTAGATACATTGGAACAAGTGTAAGTACATTCTAGAGTCAGCTGGTTTAGTTTTGTATCTGTAACGTATTATATGAATATAAATTAATGTGATACTGATACATGGCAAATCCGTTATTGTTTATTAAATCAGCATTTACAAAATGTTACAAATGTTACAGACGTGACGTTGAGAGAAACAAATCATACGCGGACGGGTAACTTAATTCGACTTACTGGCTAAATAAAAGTTTTGGTATATTTATAGATACAAAAATCTATTACAAATTTAAACTCATTAACTGCAGGCATCAGTGTCATTTAATATCGCGTATATAACACCCCTAGTACCCCCTAGCATAATCAAATATGCACCCGATCTGTTGCCTCCAGTAGCCCCCAAAACTTCTTCTTAAAACTAGCCATATTTATTTGTATACCTACAGCACTACATCGTTGAATTAGGTGTGGAGGGTAGTAGTAGAAGTTTTCTTGGTATTGACGCTCTTAGCATTATAGAAATTCCTGTAGGCCTCATTTCGTTAATGTATATCTCAGCTTTTACAAAATGAAGTCCGTTTCTAAGAGTTGTTGCCGAAAGCAAACAAATAGCATTTTAATCAATACTAAAACAATAGCACTATTTCTTGGAAGGTTTTTCTAAGTATAATTACGTCCTAAAGTTAGAGTTTATATTTTCTAGTTATTTTTGTATTAACAATTCGTAAAGATAGACTTTTGTAATGGTTTAGAAAATATTGTTGTATCCCTCCCTACATATGTTTTACCCAATTGTAAGAAGTAACGAATGGGGTGAGACAGGTCGGTATTTTTATTAAATTTATTTATCATATGCTTTATAAAATTTTGATCATGCGCTCCTTTTGTAGCGCTCCATGCGGTAGGATTTGCTCCACTCTTTTAATCTTTAATTTTAATGTCCTTCTGCTATGTGACAAAGTTTTCACACAGACTCAATAAATTGTATAATTTTATTGCTCTTAAGTGATTATTTGTATCACTTACACTTTTACTATTTTTATGTAATTTAATGCTTTACTCCTCATCATGCTACTAGAATTTACGTATTACATTTCACGTTTTCATAACGGAACAATGTAGATTACAAGATAATTTCAAAATATTAGTCGTTCGGGTTGACGTTTAGACCGCCAACAGAATCCACAGAGTACTGGGTAACGTCTATCGCGGAAGTGTTCAGCTTTCATGCCTCTGTTTCCAAAAAGACATTTGGAATATTCTAAGCATGCAAAAGAAGCAGTGAGACGTTTGGCTGGAGGAAGGAGAAAGTTCCAAGGATTTGCTGTTGCTATGACAATGTTGCCTGGAAACGTAACGTGCTAATGAAGGCAAATGGGAAGGATAGGCATTAGAAGATGAAGAAACAAAAAGCCATGGTGGGGTAGGTTAGTCACAATGAAACCTTTGTTTGCGTGCATCGACATAACCGTTGTTATTAATGTGATGGCGTCGCACAGCAATTACATAATCCCTGACAATGCACTACTTGCGGCTTCCTAGCTCTCACTCGCGCACGAACACGCGCGCGCAGTTTTATACCTTGTGCAACTCCAAACTATACTTTCGTCCACCGATAGTGATAATGTCATGATTAAAAATACTTATTTCCCTTTTTTTTCTTAACTCAATTCAGCGTTCAATAATAAGCCGATAAAGATGCACACCCAAAAGAAATTCTACACAGAATCTTTGGGAAATACGACAAAGTTGGTATTAAAAATATAACAAGTAAAAACGCCAAGATCCGGACAGACAAGGGGTGTTGGATCTTGCTCAACTGCGATTTATTAATACAAATAAAAAAAAAACAATAACAAAACTCACAAATTAATCATTTACTAGCTCAATGAGTTAATGAATGATTAGTTTGTGGTTGGATGGATATTGGAACAAAATTACTTTAACTTAATATACGCGGAGTTATACCATTATACAAACGCAAACCACGAACCTTGTGCCCCTCATAGAGTGCTTTGAGATACCTACCGGGGCAAAGACATGATCTGTAGTGAAACTGCAATGTAAAATGCTTAGTAAGGAAATGTATTTAACAAAGAAACAACGCTTTATTGTTAGAAGAGGGTTTTGTTAGAAACTTTGTCTTAATAAGCTCTTCCGTGTTGCCCTCGAAGCGTTGCTTTTCGGAACGTAACGTATTTTGCCCGCTCAGTAGAAGAAAAGAACCACATTTAGAACCTAACATCTGAAAAGCCACTGCCACAATAGAAACATCTGTTTTACATAACAAAAGTATACAACACGTGCTTAACTGTTGCATACTACATAAATGTCGTACTAACTACTTTAAAATGTATGTAAACATCTGCGCAACTTAGCCCTACCTCTAACGTAATTAAATCTATCCACGCCTATAATCAGCGCTTGAAACAAAATTATAACATTCTATAAATGAGCTTTGAATATTTGTAATATCAATGAACTGTTTACAATTAGAAAACGATTTTTCAAAGTTAAATTAACTTTTATCTAAAATTTTTGAGCTCCCCTTCTGAGCAAAAACAAAATTAAATAATAAGTAATATCAACTCACAACTAATAATTAATTTTCCAAAAGCATTTTATTAACAAGGTCTTCATAAGCAGTTAGTATAAGCTAATACAACATCTGAGCTGCTATAATTTTTTTTTTAGTTTAAAGTTTAAATATTGTATTAACTATACTTACTGATAATGACGATTTTGTCATTGAAACGCGTCTGAGAGTAAATTATTGATTGTGAATTTATAATTAATATTTTGTTAATATTTCAATAGAATTTAATTAAACTTTAGTTGTTAATTTTAATCAACGAACCTGGAAATAGTTAAATGCCTACTAAAATGTCGTCTAGAAACCAGATCAAGAAATAATATAAAGTTCTTTGTACACACCCTCATCCCTAGAGCGTGCTCCCAATTATTCTGCACAAACCCCTATGGAAAAACCACCCCTTTACCATACGATTTACATCTTAACCAAGCTACTCCTTACTATGGATGTTTTATGATCTTACCTTAATACTAGCCTCACTAACCTTCCAAAGAGTACCCTGGCTGTATATTAAGGGAAAGACAACAACCCTTGTAATGAGCTCTTCATTATTATAAAATTGGGTGATATTTTGAGTCATGACTGTGAATCCTGTACGCAGTTCTGGAGGCATGGCTCTAGAATTATTCCAAAAAATGAACACATTTGCAGAAAGAAAACTCCCAGATAGTCTAAACAACCGGAGAGGTTAATCCGATTCAAGCAATTCATTTAGAAAGATATGCAGTCGTCACACAATTAGAAGACGTCCGATGCCGACGAAGAGTTAAAGATTTGCAGTTTCAGAAAGTCAATGTAATATTCATAATTAATATTTAGTTTTACACCTTAATAACAATGAAAAAGTTAGCCGTAACCTAGAAATCTTACACATCAACAAAAAAGGACCACATCTCAACACAGTAAAACAATATGAAATTTACAAACACACAAACTACAAACATAGTAAACGAATAAACCCAATACAAATCACACATATTCTTGGATACTATCGAAAACCTCCCTTTAATGACGTTACTGCTCACCTTAATTCAAAGCGGAAAATTTCGACACTAATGAAAGATCACCACGGAGCGATCAAAAACCTTCTGCCTCAGTAAGTTTTTACAAATTTGCAAAATAAATTAAAGTTCGGATGGTCATAAACTTTAGTTAGTTGAGTTATTAAGTTTTACCGAACGTAATGGACTAAAAAAATCAAGAATTAAAAAGTATTTCCTATTATTTTGCCAAATTTATCCGCTGACTATTGGATATTCAAGATCACTGATGAATTCATGAAAAATAAATAATAATAGTAAAAAAATGAATAATAAAACTAAATAATAAGGAGAGCTTGTAGAGAATAAATTGTAAAACGCTATCTTTATTTATCATAGATGAAAATGAAAATAAAACTGTTACATTGGATTCATATAATGTATAACATCTATACCATGAACTATATGCTTTAGATGTAATTATATATGTGAATTCTAACAACACGTTATACCAAATACTAATAATTTCTTCTTCCCTTTTAGGTGATTGTCGCTGCGTATAAAGTATTACCAGAAATTTCGTGTTATTCCGTGTTACTTCTGAAAAGGTTTTATTTCTTATTTATAACGTTGGTGTTACTCATTCCTAATTAGTAGTTACCACTAAGATATACACATCTCCAAAGTATTTATAAAACGGTAACTCATTCAAAATGTGAATTGAATGTAACAGTTAAGGTTTATAACGAGAACAGCAGTAAGCTAACTTCTGGCCACTACGTTGCCAAATGCCTGCACTCTGTGATAACCTACACAGTAGTCCACGTAAAGCGTCGGACCACTTTATTGGTCCTGCACCACGATGTATAGATAGATGATTAGTTAAACTCTCTCTCTCTCTCTCTCTCTTTACCTCCCTCCATCCCCCCTCTCTCTCCACACACACACACACACACACACACACACACACACACACACACACACACACACACACACACACACACACACACACACACACACACACACACACACACACACACACACACACACACACACACACACACACACACACACACACACACACACCACACACACACACACACACACAAACATATATATTCTCGTACAATAACAATGATCCTTTTTATATCAGTAGTGTGGGTTAGGGAGTAGGGCTGCCTCCCTTGGGCCATACATTATTCAAGGAAGGTAACGTGGCCAGCACTTTGCTTCAACCTCCCATTATTACGCTGGATTTAATCGTAGGTACTCATGTTCACAACCGTCAGTCAACCTGGGAGCTGAAATAGCACACAGAAATTCTTTGGCGCAAGTGAGGATCGAACCCATGCCCTTCATGTTAGTTGTCAAGTGTTCTAACCTCAAGTATCTCAGCTGCCTACATGTTATAAAATGGCCAGATTTATTGAACATTTTCCAGATATTAATTTCTATTGAAATTTTTTTTTTTTATCTTCGACTTAATTCTAATTTTATCTTGGAGTCAAGATAGGTTTTTTTGCTGGTTAAATTTGTAATAGTTTGGGTGGCGTTATACGATGTTTTGTGAGTATGTATTTCTTTCTAAGCGTTTGTCGTTTTAAAATCAAATTCGAACCATTATGTTTATTTTTTTTTATTGTTATTGTGATTTAACTTACAACATTGACCTACTTGTATTTATTTGTTGAAATTCGGTCGAACAGATGAAAGTTTGAAATGGATTTTAATTAGTGTAGAGATATTCTGAATCAATTAGATTAAATTCACTTATAAATATGTTACGCCTACCTATGGTAACACCTACTTTTACAATTGTTGAGGATGCCCGTGTCGGGAGGTGTGTCCAATTGTCAACTCAGACAGTAACTGATCTCTTGGTTTTGTAGGTTAGGGTACGAGTGGTATATTAGGGTTGGGATTTAGGATTGGTTTTGTGAGTATCGAGGGTTATGATGTCAAATAGTGGATGTGAGTTGTAATATATATATTTATATACTCTAAGCTACAAAAACCAAGAGGTTAGTTAAGGTCTGAGTTGAAAATTAACAACCCGGCCGAATTATATGCTCAACAAGTATAAAAGTAAGTGCTACTATAGGCAAGTGTAACATATTTACAAGTGTTTTTAGTTAGTAGCTCATGTGAAGATGGAATCAATCAATGTTAATTAAATTACTTCCCACCAAATGAGCACAGTACCTTTAAACCTTTATCCGTACTGTAATCTTATCTGTTGTATTCTAAGCAGAGATTGTTGGTAGGTAGTGTTACTGCCTGAGGAGTAAGGTTACGGTTGCAAAGGGAGGAATTTTAATTAACTTAATTAAATTACTGCCCCAAAACAAAGACAATTAATTTAAATTAACTGCCATTCCAAATTCGCCTCCCAGTTGGTCAGGATGAGAAGGTTGTGTTTGGTTTTGTAAATCAGCGAGAAACACTAGCTGTCAGAAGCCGACGTTTGCCTTTGAGACACTGTTAGCCGGCCAGAATTCAGTAAGTGGACGTGCATCAAATGAACTTATATGAGTTTATAAGACAACATTAATTCGTAACTTCTCTTATCCTAGTTTCCATATTGGTCCTATATATCGAATGCCTTAAAGAGAGTATAATTTCTCCTATCTCTTGAGAGCCCCTTCGATGATTTCCATCATAGATTTGTTCTTACTATATCCCTTGAGTTATACATTAGGGCTTAGAAAAGTTGTAGAGAGAGAGCAATGAGATCGTCTCTCGTATCTCTTGAGAGGCCTTCCGATGACACTCGCCATAGATTTGTTGGTTTTGGACCCCTTGAGGTATACATCAGGGCTGGAGAATTTCTAGAGAGGTGAGCAAGAGAGAGCAATGAGATCGTCTCTCGTATCTCCTGAGAGAGCCTCTCTGCTGACATTCGCCATAGATTTGTTCATTTTGGACCCCTTGAGTTATACATTAGGGCTGGAGAGGTGAGAAAGAGAAATAGCAATGAGATCGTTTAGGCCTCGTATCTCCTGAGAGAGCCCCTCCGATGACATTCACCATAGATTTGTTCTTTTTGGATCCCTTGAGTTATACATCAGGGCTGGAGAATTTCTAGAGAGGTGAGCAAGAGAGAGCAATGAGATCGTCTAGGTCTTGTATCTCCTGAGAGCCCCTCCGATGACAATGACTATAGATTTGTTCTTTCTATATCAATTGAGGTATACATTAGAGCTCGATTATTCCGAAGTCATCAAAAAAAAGCGAAGTACATCGCCATCCCAGAAGTCACAGAATGTCCTCCCGGGGCTCTATAAAAGAATGCACCATTTAACAGATGTATTTCAGTTTCGGTCATGTCAAGGCAAAATACCTTAAAGGCCCGAGGGGAAGATATTTGGTTGAGAATGCCGTCGCTATTGTTTCAACCGTAAACCTTCAGGTATTGTCCTTTTAACTGAGGCTCGACGCACACGAGCGCCCAAATGGTATCGTAATACCCAAGTTATAGCCGTCCAAGAAGAACAGAGTAGGCTACTGGGGTACAGGTAGGCTAGTTTGGCTTCTGAGACACAGATAGTTATCTTATTTCTCGCTCCTATCAAATACCCTACTGAACTGCCGCAGGATTATAGTTAGCGCATAGGCCTATCCCTAAATCCTATCCGGGGCTCCTTAATCGACGTTCCTGCTAAATATTATGCGTCATGCTCGTTTTTAATTACTGCTATTAATGTTTTAATAAAATTAATATTTATTATTTGTTTTATCTATAGTTTAAACATTGGAGAGTTGATCCATTAATTCAAAAAATAAAGTATTCCCGGCCGTGCGGTACATGAGCGGAGAAATTTATATCCACTGAAATTAAAACATCTCACTTACATTTTATAAACAGTGTCCTCTTTGTAAATGCTCATTAAAGATATTTTTGTTCTTTATTGTCTATCATGAAACATTAAAAGATTGCCATAAGTTTAATTTTCGTTAGGGATGATAAATCACAATATAACAGGGAAGTACAATATACCACAGAAACACGACCCATTTTTACAGCCCGAATATCACAATTTAATAATTTTCCTTGCGGTTCCTTTTCCTTTGCCTGCATAATTTAGTCTTGAAGCTAGCACGTGGATGGATATTCTGAAGTAACTATAAACCCAAAGTAATTAAAAATCTTTCTTTACCTTGCCAAAGATCGATTAAACGTGTCTCGTTGTTAGAAATATCGATCGACTCAGTAATTTCTTTGATTTATTTCATCTTTGGGATCAAAGTGTCTGTCGCACAAATATTAAAACAGCATTTTCTTTATACATCACAACGAACCGATCCAAACTGATGTCCAGAACAGACTGATGCCTCGTGTCCCCTACTTCATCGCGGCTTATAAGACTTCAGAGAGCACAGAGCGAGAGCTTTCCATACCTTCAATTATACGAAACTCATCGCATGCAACAAGTTGTGAATAATCTGTAAGAGAGACAGACGAACGTAAATGCTCGCAGACTAATTAAACCTGCCAATGCCATTCAGATCGCCTTGGTAAAACTGCAATGGCATGTAGTAACACTAAGCAAACTTTCCTTGCGCTTTGTATAAAACTTCCTTCCTGCGGGAGTCCGTCACCTTGACGCGAGAAGCTCCCTGCAGCCGGTAATCAGGTCGAGTCTTTGTGCATCACGGCCGTCTCTGACGTTACTATCATCAAGTCGGGCTTTTATGCATCACGGACGTCTCTGACGTTACTATCACCAGGTTGAACCTTTGTGCATCACGGCCGTCTCTGACGTTACTATCACCAGGTTGAACCTTTGTGCATCACGGCCGTGTCTGACGTTACTAACATCACCAAGGAGCATACATACAATAGCATGATTAATGCATCCGTCAAAACAAAAGCCAAACTCCAACTGCGCTCCTAAGCTCCGAAATAATCCAAAGCATCCTAATTAAAAGATACTTTAACCCGTTTTTTAAATTAAACTCCCCAGTTTAATGGTCTTTCCAAGAAACCCATTTTTTTATTCGCTCAATTTACAGACCTTACAAAATTTACAACGAACCAGGATCCCCGAAAAGAACTTAAGTATTCAACCAGATCTATACGAAGAGTCCCAACACTTTCTACCCTTCATCCATGCCTGGATCAGGAAACCGGTGCTGGACACTATTGCACATAATAAAGATAACCACAAAGAAACGGTACCAAGTACCGATTGAGGGAACTCGGCGTAAAAATGATGGGGAAGTATTGACTCGGAGGGATCAATTGACGATAACATGCCCAAGCTGTTAGCGTTGCAACATTTAGAATGAAGACTTGCCATGCCTATCTTGCTACACACCCCAGACCTATGCATGCGCTGGCGACCCTGATGTGTCTGCTGTGTGTTAAAGGAGTCATGAATGCCGAATACCTGCAGGATTGCACATCCTGAACCAGGCCCAAGATTAAGAAATACCCACCTTCAAGTCCCCACCCCCACGAAACCCCATCACTAATGGTCCGCGGGTAAACAAAATGGCTTAACTACCTAGGGTAGGCGTTGGATAGTAAGGAAATACTTTCTACCAAAAACTATAAAGAGTGACCAGCCGTATTTGCACCTTCGTTTTTAGACCTTGACTTTTTTATAGTACTCGAGGTCTATCACTTTTCTGACCTGACAGACCATGAAGATAGAGGCTATATTACAAGAAAATTCAATTATAACACAGTAATAAAAGTTGCATTACCTGCCATGTTTAGTATAAAATAACTATCTCTAATAAAATACCAAGACAATTTTTCTGACAACGTCACCCACCAAAGCTCAGAGCTTGTAGAGACAGTTTATTTTCCACCAGATTTCTACTAAACGTTGCAGGTAATACTGGTTATTGAGCAAAGTGTTTGGTGACGGTTCGTAAAGTCGAAAGAGCGGCGTGGGTGCGTATACCCGACTTTCGACTTAGCTACACATTCCAAATAGACAATATTAATGGGTCTGTAAAGAAGGTGAAGACGTTAGATAGTGAAACAGAAACCACAAAGGTAGAAACACGCGTTCGACTAACTCAGCACATAAAACACTCCCCACCCCTACAAATCCCAAGTCAAACTCATGACATCCCGACCAGCGTCAGCCCCACCCGATCTGCCCACTTTCTATTGAGAGTAGGCATTTGCTCACAACGCCAGTGGTGAGTTAACGAAAGTTTTGAAGAAGAATAAGATGGAAAATGAAGAAAGTAGACGTGGAACTCCTAACCTCTAGCCTTCTATTTCTTCGTTCTAAAGTGGATAATTTTGGGGATCATTTGCAGTCGAGAAATACATATAATAACTAATTTGTAACTAAGCTATATTTACTATTTAATTTAACACATTAGAGTCTCTTTAATAAAATTAAAAGATTTGGAAATATGTATAATATATTCATATAATTGTTTAATTAATTAATTTATTACTTATTTAAGATTTATTTACTAGATTTATTAAACAATAAATTAAGCTTTATTTATAAGTTAAATTATTTTATTAGTACCTTTAATAAAATTTAAAGATTTATAAACATAAGATGTAAAATTTAAGTTTTAAAATGTCGTAAATTATAATATTTTTTAACTCCAAATTTTATATAAGATTTTGGTCATAGCTGTAAAACAATAGAAACCGAATAATATAGAAGTAAAAATAGAAATATTAAAGATTTTTACAACGACTAGGTTACTTATTTTGAACTTCCGAACTACTTACGTAAACACTAGCCTTATTCCCTGCCATAGGAAGTTTACTTTTCATTCGTGTATCCCTGATCACAGATTATTATTAATAATATTATTATTATTTCTTCATGGATTCTTAGGCACCAGGGTATATTTTGCTTTATTGGTTAATTATGCATTGTTTATAAAACATCTATAAAAATAATCGAAAATATCTTTTAGCAACAAAAATGAGTTCTAAAAATAGGCTGTCACAGATAAATATTGTACGGGGATGATTTTAAGTTTGATTTTTACAGCAAATTTCCGAAATATTTGGACTTTGTTTAAACACATTAGTGTTGTTATTATTAAATTATTAGTGACGTCACGATACATAGTGACGTCATTGCAAAGCACTCAGCGACACGGATGCAGTTTTTAAAGCGTAATCTACAAAAGCCCATTCAATAGGCGATCCACACTATTGTCTTGTAATGAATAGCATCTCCAGCCGCCTGCGTCGCTTTGTTTCTGGATTGTTAGCACCCTTCACGCCTCCCGGCCAGTGAATACCATCACCCCACAGCTATTGCGTTGGCTAACGCACGCACCCGTCAGCAGAAGCTGGAGTAACAAAAACACAGACTCCATCACAGATTCACTCGGTACGACTGTTATTACAGATATATAACTCCTACGATGCCACGCCTCGTTACCAACCATAACAGTCTCCATATACCTCTTGACAATTTAAAATACAACGTACTGTGTTACCATAAGGGAAAAGAATTTCCTCATTGGGCCAGGTACAATTTCTACGCTTAATAGAGTCTCCGACGGGGACGGACAGCAAAACATACTTGCGTAGGGCTTTAAAGGAGATAGAAACGACAGGATATGTAGAAGTGTTGAACGTTTGTTAATCCAACCGGATATATGGAGTTAATAAATTAGGATGATGACGAGATTTGATAACTACACATAACTCTGAAGCAAATTTGAGAATGCGCATGATTGTTTTTAAGAATACAGTGTAGAGTCAGTTAATTTATCTAATATCGTATGCGCCAAAATAAACAGTAGGCCTGCTGAAAACAGTTGTAAGATATTATTTTATTTGACTTACATAGTTTTACAAACGCATACAAATAAAAGAAAGCTAAATCGGTTAGACTCGGGTATAAACATGTTCTACATGACCTCCGTTCAATTTGAGACAACACTCGTATCGTTATTGAAGGTTTACATTATTTTAGTGAAGAGGGGTTGTTTCATACTCGTTATACATATGGTTATTTTTTTTAGTAGTTTGACACTGTATCCAGTCCTTTCGCTGTGTCAAAACACTACCTGATCTTCGAAAACTTTTAATCAGACTAATAATTACAGCGTTAAGAGGCGGGTTTTAGTGAAATTGTTTCTGAAACCGTAATGCAGTATGTGACAAACTTAGCCCACCACCACGTCCAGTTGCAAATGAGCGAAAACAATGCTCTACGGTAGACGTTTTCTCTGCAGTAGTTAGCACTATGCCAGCAAAAACTAACCTCAAATACGTCAACACGAATACGCGGCAACAATCAAAAGCAGGGACAGCTGATAGAGAAGGCAACTACAGCTGATTCAGTTTCAGTGCTGTTTATTTTGGCACATATGATATTATATAATATAATAGATATTTCTAATATTATCCTAAAGGGCTATAGTGGTGTAAATTTTTATTTTATATAAATAAATCCTCTTAATTACAACAAACTTTTATTTGAATCCTTATGTAGAATTCATTGCAAAGCAATCATCTTCATAGGAAATTATTACAAGAATAATTGTTGCTTACAGGAACAGTCGTTTTTGTAATAATACCCTCTGATTTAATGTCCTCTAGCCTCCTCATTTAATAATATCCACTGATTTAATGTTCTCTAACCTCCTCATTTAATAATATCCTCTGATTTAATGTCCTCTAGCCTCCTCATTTAATAATATCCTCTGATTTAATGTCCTCTAGCCTCCTCATTTAATAATATCCTCTGATTTAATGTCCTCTAACCTCCTTATTTAATAATATACTCTGATTTAAGAATACTCTGATTTAATGTCCTCTAGTCTCCTCATTTAATAATATCCTCTGATTTAATGTCCTCTAACCTCCTTATTTAATAATATACTCTGATTTAAGGATACTCTGATTTAATGTCCTCTAGTCTCCTCATTTAATAATATCCTCTGATTTAATGTCCTCTAGCCTCCTCATTTAATAATATCCTCTGATTTAATGTCCTCTAGCCTCCTCATTTAATAATATCCTCTGATTTAATGTCCTCTAATCTCCTTATTTAATAATATACTCTGATTTAAGAATACTCTGATTTAATGTCCTCTAGTCTCCTCATTTAATAATATCCTCTGATTTAATGTCCTCTAACCTCCTTATTTAATAATATAATCTGATTTAAGGATACTCTGATTTAATGTCCTCTAGTCTCCTCATTTAATAATATCCTTTGATTTAATGTCCTCTAACCTCCTTATTTAATAATATACTCTGATTTAAGGATACTCTGATTTAATGTCCTCTAGTCTCCTCATTTAATAATATCCTCTGATTTAATGTCCTCTAACCTCCTTATTTAATAATATACTCTGATTTAAGGATACTCTGATTTAATGTCCTCTAGTCTCCTCATTTAATAATATCCTTTGATTTAATGTCCTCTAACCTCCTTATTTAATAATATACTCTGATTTAAGGATACTCTGATTTAATGTCCTCTAACCTCCTCATTTAATAATATCATCTAATTTAATGTCCTCTAACCTCCTTATTTAATAATATACTCTGATTTAAGGATACTCTGATTTAATGTCCTCTAACCTCCTCATTTAATAATATCATCTAATTTAATGTCCTCTAACCTCCTTATTTAATAATATCCTCTGATTTAAGGATACTCTGATTTAATGTCCTCTAACCTCCTCATTTAATAATATCCTCTGATTTAATGTCCTCTAACCTCCTTATTTAATAATATACTCTGATTTAAGGATACTCTGATTTAATGTCCTCTAGCCTCCTCATTTAATAATATCCTCTGATTTAATGTCCTCTAACCTCCTTATTTAATAATATACTCTGATTTAAGAATACTCTGATTTAATGTCCTCTAGTCTCCTCATTTAATAATATCCTCTGATTTAATGTCCTCTAACCTCCTTATTTAATAATATACTCTGATTTAAGGATACTCTGATTTAATGTCCTCTAGTCTCCTCATTTAATAATATCCTTTGATTTAATGTCCTCTAACCTCCTTATTTAATAATATACTCTGATTTAAGGATACTCTGATTTAATGTCCTCTAACCTCCTCATTTAATAATATCATCCAATTTAATGTCCTCTAACCTCCTTATTTAATAATATACTCTGATTTAATGTCCTCTAACCTCCTCATTTAATAATATCATCTAATTTAATGTCCTCTAACCTCCTTATTTAATAATATCCTCTGATTTAAGGATACTCTGATTTAATGTCCTCTAACCTCCTCATTTAATAATATCCTCTGATTTAATGTCCTCTAACCTCCTTATTTAATAATATACTCTGATTTAAGGATACTCTGATTTAATGTCCTCTAGTCTCCTCATTTAATAATATCCTTTGATTTAATGTCCTCTAACCTCCTTATTTAATAATATACTCTGATTTAAGGATACTCTGATTTAATGTCCTCTAGTCTCCTCATTTAATAATATCCTTTGATTTAATGTCCTCTAACCTCCTTATTTAATAATATACTCTGATTTAAGGATACTCTGATTTAATGTCCTCTAACCTCCTCATTTAATAATATCATCTAATTTAATGTCCTCTAACCTCCTTATTTAATAATATACTCTGATTTAAGGATACTCTGATTTAATGTCCTCTAACCTCCTCATTTAATAATATCATCTAATTTAATGTCCTATAACCTCCTTATTTAATAATATCCTCTGATTTAAGGATACTCTGATTTAATGTCCTCTAGCCTCCTCATTTAATAATATCCTCTGATTTAATGTCCTCTAACCTCCTTATTTAATAATATACTCTGATTTAAGAATACTCTGATTTAATGTCCTCTAGTCTCCTCATTTAATAATATCCTCTGATTTAATGTCCTCTAACCTCCTTATTTAATAATATACTCTGATTTAAGGATACTCTGATTTAATGTCCTCTAGTCTCCTCATTTAATAATATCCTTTGATTTAATGTCCTCTAACCTCCTTATTTAATAATATACTCTGATTTAAGGATACTCTGATTTAATGTCCTCTAACCTCCTCATTTAATAATATCATCTAATTTAATGTCCTCTAACCTCCTTATTTAATAATATACTCTGATTTAAGGATACTCTGATTTAATGTCCTCTAACCTCCTCATTTAATAATATCATCTAATTTAATGTCCTCTAACCTCCTTATTTAATAATATCCTCTGATTTAAGGATACTCTGATTTAATGTCCTCTAACCTCCTCATTTAATAATATCCTCTGATTTAATGTCCTCTAACCTCCTTATTTAATAATATACTCTGATTTAAGGATACTCTGATTTAATGTCTTCTAACCTCCTCATTTAATAATATCCTCTGATTTAATGTCCTCTAACCTCCTTATTTAATAATATACTCTGATTTAAGGATACTCTGATTTAATGTCCTCTAGTCTCCTCATTTAATAATATCCTTTGATTTAATGTCCTCTAACCTCCTTATTTAATAATATACTCTGATTTAAGGATACTCTGATTTAATGTCCTCTAGTCTCCTCATTTAATAATATCCTTTGATTTAATGTCCTCTAACCTCCTTATTTAATGATATACTCTGATTTAAGGATACTCTGATTTAATGTCCTCTAACCTCCTCATTTAATAATATCCTCTGATTTAATGTCCTCTAACCTCCTTATTTAATAATATACTCTGATTTAAGGATACTCTGATTTAATGTCCTCTAGTCTCCTCATTTAATAATATCCTTTGATTTAATGTCCTCTAACCTCCTTATTTAATAATATCCTCTGATTTAAGGATACTCTGATTTAATGTCCTCTAACCTCCTCAATTAATAATATCCTCTGATTGAATGTCCTCTAACCTCCTTATTTAATAATATACTCTGATTTAAGGATACTCTGATTTAATGTCCTCTAGTCTCCTCATTTAATAATATCCTCTGATTTAATGTCCTCTAGCCTCCTCATTTAATAATATACTCTGATTTAATGTTCTCTAACCTCCTTATTTAATAATATACTCTGATTTAAGGATACTCTGATTTAATGTCCTCTAGTCTCCTCATTTAATAATATCCTCTGATTTAACGTCCTCTAGCCTCCTCATTTAATAATATCCTCTGATTTAATGTCCTCTAACCTCCTCATTTAATAATATCCTCTGATTTAATGTCCTCTAGCCTCCTCATTTAATAATATCCTCTGATTTAATGTCCTCTAACCTCCTCATTTAATAATATCCTCTGATTTAATTTCCTCTAACCTCCTCATTTAATAATATACTCTGATTTAATAATACTCTGATTTAATGTCCTCTAGTCTCCTCATTTAATAATATCCTCTGATTTAATGTCCTCTAGCCTCCTCATTTAATAATATACTCTGATTTAATGTCCTCTAACCTCCTCATTTAATAATATCCTCTGAAGAGGATTACTTTACAGTAGCAATGTGTATTACGATTTAAGTGAAACATTTTGTGGTTGAGAGCTTTTATATATTTAAAATTAAAAAATAAAACACAAAAATCTTACAACGGGCATAAACCTATTAGAATATTTATTTTTTTTGTCACAATTTTATAAACTCTACAGCGCTACTGACGATTCGATATATAAAAAGGAATTGGAAAATAAACTGCAATCGGGCTGCCAAGGGTGTAGTTATCTGTACAAAGGCAGTTACGTAAACTGGGGCAAACTTTCAAAATGAGATTGTTAAGCTTAGCGACCTATATCCATACGCCGCACTTCCGAAGAATAAAACAAAAAAGTTGAATTTTTAAAAAATGAATATTTTAATAAAAAAAAAAAAATGAAATCAAATAAAATGTGTACTGTTTTTATAGTTAAAACACATTTTAATTATACATTTGGAAATTTCTTTCTATAAATGACAAAAGATACTTCTCGTGGATTTTATCCATCATGACGATCGGAGTGACTTGAACGTTCAGCTAAACATTGACAAAGATTGCCAGTGTGATTGAAAACGTTTTGGCTCAGTAGTTTTTCATATATTTACATAAATTATAAATTCATCAAGCGGTTAATTGTTTGGTAAACATTAAAAATACGTTCGTAAATTATTTTCTTATAAATAACATAAGAAATATACATTTAAAAAGATAATGTACAAAAGTAACACTGCTACAGAAATATAGCTGTATGCTTGGGTAGTTTCAAGCTAGCTCTTTACGAAAGTTGTTATGAGTTTAGAACTTTTTTAAAGGTCTTTAGGAAAACAGTAAACAAAAATATTCCATTCAATAAATAACAAGTAATACGCATTTTTTTTATATAGTCAATTCCGCGCTTTAATCAACAAAGAGAAATTTTATTTCAGTTTCTTTTTATTTTAAAATTACATTTAATATAAATATGTATTAACATATGACAGAATAACAATATTAAGTGGCAAAACAGAAAGCGAATTTTTTTGCAATTTGCCATTTTCCTTTCTATGTATGGAATTGAACTATTATTTTTGTTTGTTACTATTTATATGATTTTTTCGGCGCTTGGAGGATGTTGTAGTTTCTTTTCGCTTTCCTCTTGCATTGTCCGTTTGTGAAGTAAGGTTCGATAGCGTTAATCCAGTTTGTTTGTTTTATTCATTTTTAATCCTAGAACAGTATTTATGACATTGTGTGGAAACCATGGCAACAATTTAAGGTTGTGGAATGGAGGTTTCGACGAGAACCAGATGGGGGAAAAAGAAAAATTCATATACATCATTGAGAAGTACATTTCTAGCTATGGGAATGTTGGCTCAGTGCCAAAGCACTACACTTCAAACACGAAGATACTCAGTTCGAATTCGACTTAGACCCCCACACATTTTTATAATTTAATTATTTAATAAATATTTGAAAAAACTCTATTAATAACAATTGCCATCCACCATAGGTTAATAGCGATGTATTTGAACTTGATTGGATGAATAAAAACGGAATTTAAGAACGATTGAAAATTTGTACAAGATATATATCAGGAGACTGTAAGCTAATATAAGGGACTGAAAAAAAATATGTAAATAGTCTAGGTTAGAAATTTCTTTAGACGTGTAATGCCGCCTTCCCACAATAAATTATTCCACCCTCCTTCCCTTTTACTTCCCTCTAGCTCAGTTTTTTTTTAACAACTTCTGAACATGATTTTCACAGCCTGTCCATTCTCCTCTTTCAGGGCGTCTAATTAAAACGCTTATAATTTTGTTTTAGTTAAAATCTTGTGTCTTTTGCAACGATTAAATGTGCAAAGAACTTCAACAATGGCGTAATGTCAATGACGTAACAATGGCTAATGCCACTATGGCGGTGCTTATCGCTTAAAGTGTTCCACTGACCTTACCTTCTGGCATATTGTACTGTATATAAAACCTTTTGTCCATGGCAACACTGTTTTCTTGTGCCTACCTACTACCTATTTGCGCGAGTCGACTCTTGAGAGGTGTAGTTCTCTCATTTACAAACTGACTAAGCATGAGAGAACTTTACCTTATGAAAATCGATTTGTGCAATATTTCATTTCAGATTCTTGTTAAAGTACATTAAAAGCTAAACAGAGTTATTGAAAATAACCCCAACACCAAAATTATCCCTTATGTACATTTCGATGATTATGTCGCCATCTTCAGACGATCCTATCAAATTAAAAATTTAACCTAGAAAACGTATTGCAATAGACAAACTAAATATATTTTAAAACAAGATTGTAAACAGTCAGTGACTCGCGCAAGTAGATTGCCAACATAAAACGCAAAAGACTTGAGGCGATTAAAATATTCTTGGCGAATTTTCCTTTACAGTTTTGACTGATTTTAATAATCTTCTTATGTAGTAGTCAATAATACTTGTCTCACCCGACAGGTCCAAGGTTAAGGAAGTTTCAAGGTCGAACTAAAACTGAGAGCTTAATGTCACAGATCCAACAAATCCATGTTTATATAGCAGCCTAATCTATGGCTACTAGAGTATTTACATGAACAACAAACACTAACGATGGGTCGGGCAGACACAAACACAAATGTCATGTCACACAAGTACAATGATTGTAAATGACTGTGTAACAATATGTAAATGAACTAGTCATTACATTAATGACTCCATATTGTTCAATACACCAAGGTCAGAGATAAGGAAATCTGAAATTGGTAGTAATTTAGTTTGACGTAGTGAAATTAAAGTTTCCAAGGCAACCAGTTAAGACACTAGTTACGAAGAACTATGGAACACAAAAACCTACACGTATTTGATATTACGGTTTCAGAAGGAAAGGAGTGATTTGTGTAGTTGGACAAGAAGGAATGGATGAATAAGTAAATAGGTATTGCAAAATCCGTCGCGCAGAGCAGAGTTGTGTTTTAGAAGTGACACAGTTTATACTAAGCACTGCAGTCTTTAAGATATGATCTAAGACTGTATTTAATTTGTTTTACTCTCTATCGGTATTATAAAGAGGTATTTACCTGACATCTTGTTAGAAGAAGAACGAACGCTACATGCCTTCTTCTAGGTCTTCACTTATTTAAATCTCTTTATGTAAGATAGATCTCCTCTTAGCTCGTCCTGCCACTATAGTCCTGTCCACGATATTCACTTCTTAATACCTCTACACATAAGATAGGTTTGTCTTTGCTCGTCCTCGCCCCTATATTTTATGTCCATGCTCTTCACATATTTACATCGCTTTATATAAGATAGGTCTCCTCTTAGCTAGTCCTGCCACTATAGTCCTGTCCACGATCTTCACTTCCTAATACCACTTTACATAAGACAGGTTTCCTCTTAGCTCGTCCTCGCCCTTATTGTTCCTGTCCACAATCTTTACTTCCTAATACCACTTTACATAAGATAGGTTTTCTCTTTGCTTGTCTTTGTCCCTATAGTTCTTGTTCATGGCCTTCATATATTTACACCACTTTATATAAGACAGATTTCCTCTTAGCTCGTCTTCACCCCTATAGTTTCTATCCACGATCTTTACTTCGTAACACCACTTTACATAAGATAGGTTTCCTCTTAGCTCGTCCTCGCCCCTATAGTTCCTGTCCACGATCTTTACTTCCTAACACCACTTTACATAAGATAGGTTTCCTCTTAGCTCGTCCTCGCCCCTATAGTTCCTGTCCACGATCTTTACTTCCTAATACCACTTTACATAAGATAGGTTTCCTCTTAGCTCGTCCTCGCCTCTATATTTCCTGTCCACGATCTTTACTTCCTAATACCACTTTACATAAGATAGGTTTCCTCTTAGCTCGTCCTCGCCCCTATAGTTCCTGTCCACGACCTTTACTTCCTAATACCACTTTAAAAAGATAGGTTTCCTCTTAGATCGTCCTCGCCCCTATAGTTCCTGTCCACGATCTATACTTCCTAATACCACTTTACATAAGATAGGTTTTCTCTTTGCTTGTCTTTGTCCCTATAGTTCTTGTTCATGGCCTTCATATATTTACACCACTTTACATAAGATAGGTTTTCTCTTAGCTTGTCTTCGCCCCTATAGTTTTTGTCCACGATCTTTACTTCCTAATACCACTTTACATAAGATAGGTTTCTCTTTGCTTGTCTTCGTCCCTATAGTTCTAGTTCATGGCCTTCATATATTTACACTACTTTATATAAGACAGATTTCCTCTTAGCTCGTCCTCTCCCCTATAGTTCCTGTCCACGCTCTTTACTTCCTTACATCCCTTAACGTATGATAGGTTTCTCCTTTGCTCATCTTCGCCCCTATAGTTGCTGTCTAAGCCTTTCCCATCTTTACACCACTTTATACAAGGTAGGTCCCCACTTTACTTGACATCGCCAATATAGTTGTTTCCCACGTCCTTCCCATCTTTACGCCACTTTACATAGATAGATCTCTTCTTGGCTTATCTTCGCTGCTATAGTTCCTGTCCACACCCTTCACTCCCTCACACCACTTTACGTATGATAGGTTTCTCCTTTGCTCATCTTCGCCCCTATAGTTGCTGTCTAAGCCTTTCCCATCTTTACACCACTTTATATAAGGTAGGTCCCCACTTTACCTGCCATCGCCAATAGTTGTTTTCCACGTCCTTCCCATCTTTACACCACTTTACATAGATAGATTTCTTCTTTGCTTATCTTCGCTGATATAGTTCCTGTCCACACCCTTCACTCCCTCACACCACTTTACGTATGATAGGTTTCTCCTTTGCTCATCTTCGCCCCTATAGTTGCTGTCTAAGCCTTTCCCATCTTTACACCACTTTATATAAGGTAGATCCCCACTTTACTTGTCATCGCCAATATAGTTGTTTCCCACGTCCTTCCCATCTTTACACCACTTTACATAGATAGATTTCTTCTTTGCTTGATATAGTTCCTGTCCACACCCTTCACTCCCTTACACCACTTTACGTATGATAGGTTTTGTCTTTGCTAATTTTCACTATTGCAGTTCCTATCCACACCCTTTACTCTTTCACACCACTAAGAAAAATTCCTATAAGTTTCATCTTTGTTCGTCTTCGCTGCTGAAGTTCGTGGCCACGCTCTTCACCTCCTCAAAGTACTTTAGGTTCTATAACTATGGGTTTAGTTTTTCTCCACCTCAGTGGTTCTTGGCGAAGATTGATTTAGCTTTACCTTCAAGGTCCTAATATATTTACCAGCTAGTATTTTGTAAGTGACTTTAGGATTGACTTGAGAGATCAACAGAATCAAGAATGTGACCTAGAACAATCTTTTGTAAGTAAAACAATAAAACCTTCAATAAGACTATTAGCATTGCCAAGTATCACATGAAGCCAAAACGCATCTGAAAGTTATTCAGCGTTTTCTTGTGATACTGTGCAATTTGTTCTAGTTTACAACATACAAGACAAACAATCAGTTTGAATAGAATCGCCCAGGGAGGATTTGTAACCAGGATTAGGGGAGGAGCATAGTGGCTACATGTTACACTACATTTTAGAAAGGTAGAATATAAAGATCACGTGCTATTGAGGAGGGAAAGTCCCTGGTATTAGTGTAACCGGGAGTTACTCAGACCTTTCAACCGAATATAAACTGTCAGATGGCGCTGCTGTTCACTTATTCAAGTACAGACTGTCTTAAAGTAGGGAGGGGCATTTTTTTAATGTGATCATAACTCCCGGGGACTGGGACAAAACGGATTAGGGTACCAATAGCATTATCATCCAATAGAATTTTACACATTATTTCGTACTGAAATCCCTCCCGTAGATGTTTTAGTGTATCGTAGCTAACTAGGCGTTCCTCTTGGCATCCCATTGTAACAACACTTGGATATCCACTCAAGGCGTGAAGGTTGCGGTGTTAATGGCGCACTTGTCTCTACAAGCGTAAAGGAGCCCACAGGTCAAAGATCCCTCACTACTACTTCAAAAATGAACGTCAAATGTCACCGTTGTTTTAATGAAAACAAAACTTTAAAATAGCGCTGCCTGCAATGCGATTATATTGCCATTTTGAAATATCTATACCACATAGAGTATATATAGTATACATAATACACATAGAGTATACTCGATTAAATATTGTTTTGTTTCTTGTTGTGTGTTTGTGTGTGTGTGTTTGTCTGTGTGTCTGTGTGTGTGTGGGGGGGGGGGCGATTAGGCATTGCGACATCTACAAAACTGAGGTAACTTAAATCATTACTGTAGAATAAATCTACTTACGAACTACGGAAAGTAAAATTTGTGTGTAAACAGCAAATCTTTGTTGCAAAACTCACCTGGAACAAAAAACAAACAACACAAATTAAAATTCTATATAAGAAAATCATTTCATATTTGCACAAAAACATAACGTTTCGACATATTGTAACACAGTAAACATATTTAAGAACACGGGTGCTGTAAAAGGAATAAGACACTGCTACCTCTTCTCGTGGATGGCTATATTCACTACTGACAAAGGAACAGAGCAATCTCTTCTTACTGTATAACCCTGATTGTGTTTGCTCCAAACTTCCAATTCCACATTTATTTGACCGTTCGTATTCTTTTGCTCTTTGTCGTACACCTAAAGATGTCCTTTGTCGCACATCAAGTGAGGAAACTAATTTATTGAGGGTGTAACAATTTATCTTTATCGGAAAGATCAAAGTAAACCAAGGATTGAGACGTTTCATTCCTTTTGTTTCGGCCGTAAGGTCTAGGTGACGTACTCAGGAAGCCTAGACGGGTGGATATTAACGGTCGTGACGTCAGTGGTGACGCATTCAGGTCTAGAAGGCTAGTTGTTTAGTCAGCTGATTTTAATAAACGTATTTTTTTAATATGAGGTTATTCAATATAACAGTTTTGTTCTACTGTATTTATTTGGTTATGTAAAGAAAATTGGTTAGATTGTATAACAAAAATTTACATTCTGCATAAAAAATGATTGAACATAAAATATGATTTAACATAACAGTTTTGTTCTACTGCATTAGGTTATGTGAGTGAAATTGTTTTGTACGTACTAAAACTATTTGCGTTCCGTATAACAACGATTACTTCCAGACATATAATCAATATGACGTCAGGGGAGAATCAATTTGAAGTGGTGACGCATTAAGGTAACATAACAGTGCTCTTCTGCTGTGTGTTGTTAGGTTATGTGAGAGAAATTGAATTGAAGTTATCAATCATATTTGTATTTTTTTGAGAACTATTTATTTGAAACATATTTATTTATGACGTCAGTGGTGACGCATTCACATAGTCTGGATGTTTAGTCACCAGAGTTTAATAAACCTATCATTTTTAAGTACAGTGGTTTAGCGAAACAAAACGTAAAAGGTTCCGTATTTTATAAAGTTATGTAAAAGGAATAGATTTGTATCAAAAGATGTATTATTAAAAAAAAATCGAAACAAGTGTGTTCACTTCATGTTCGTTACGCAGTCAAAGTTTAGAGTGATATGTTTTCTCTTATTTATATTTACAAAAGCAAAAATTAACTACAGGAGAGTCTCGATATTTCGATGTAAATGGGACCGACACCACCTCGGATTACACGGAAGTAAGTCCCGGGCATAAGAAAAAATAGGAGTTTTAATGAGCCCTAATACAGTACTATAATTAGGAATGGACAAAACCTGTTTATAGAACTTTATATGAACATTTATTGAAAGTCCGGCTCATTTCGTTTGGATACCGCATTAATACAAACATACCTTAGAAGTACGACTCATTTCTTTTGCATACAGTATTGATATGAACATTTCCTGGAAGCCCGATTCATTGCCATTGCATATCGTCTTGATCTTATAAACATTTATTGGAACCCAGACTCATTTCCTTTGCATACAGTAATGATGTGAACATTTCCTGGAAGCCCGATTCATTGCCATTGCATATCGTCTTGATCTTATAAACATTTATTGGAACCCAGACTCATTTCCTTTGCATACAGTAATGATGTGAACATTTCCTGGAAGCCCGATTCATTGCCATTGCATATCGTCTTGATCTTATAAACATTTATTGGAACCCAGACTCATTTCCTTTGCATACAGTAATGATGTAAACATTTCCTGGAAGCCCGATTCATTGCCATTGCATATCGTCTTGATCTTATAAACATTTATTGGAACCCAGACTTATTTCCTTTGCATACAGTAATGATATGAACATTTCCTGGAAGCCCGATTCATTGCCATTGCATATCGTCTTGATCTTATAAACATTTATTGGAACCCAGACTCATTTCCTTTGCATACAGTAATGATATGAACATTTCCTGGAAGCCCGATTCATTGCCATTGCATATCGTCTTGATCTTATAAACATTTATTGGAACCCAGACTCATTTCCTTTGCATACAGTAATGATATGAACATTTCCTGGAAGCCCGATTCATTTCCTTTGTATATATTATTGATATGAACATATTCCGGAAGCTCGACTCATTTCTTTTGCATACCGTATTGATATGTACATTTCCTGAAAGCCCGACTCATTTTCTTTGCATACAGTATTGATATGAACATACGTTGGAAGCCTAACTCTTTCCTTTGCTTACAATATGGCCATAAACATTTTTTGGAAGCACACTTTATCATTTTCTTTCAAATAGATAAAGTAGGCTCGAATTTAATGGAACCTTGAATTATCGGGACTCGGAATTTCGAGACGCTACTGTATTATATTATTATTATCATTACTGAATGAGAATTAAGTAAATTACATTTTAGATGTTAACATGATTTCCATCTGTAACATCCAACTGTCACAATCATGATATCCATCTGGGTCCTTAATCTTCGTAAAGAAACTAATGTGGTGGTTAACATGTCACGAAATCTACTGAAAACCTGGATGAGGGTTGGATGGTTGTATCCCAAGGGGCTAAAACTATTTCCTCAGCACTCCGTGTTAATCTTACTGGTAGATTCCTTAATGGTAAATGGAAGAAAGGAAGAGTAGCTAAAGAGAATGCAAAATGTAATGTGTCCATAGAAACCTATAGAGCCTATATGATGACCTTGAGCTGCCAATACTGAATTTGTACGTCAGAGAGAGAGAGAGAGAGAGAGAGAGAGAGAGAGAGAGAGAGAGAGAGAGAGAGAGAGAGAGGCATTCTAATAAGTCAACAATAACACGTGTCAAACGGTAATTGTTTCAAATATGCTGTGACATCATAGTTACGGTAAATGTATATTTACTCAAATAGAATTTTTCGTTATAGACTTTCCAAATTTTCTCGCCTCACTCAAGGCTCCCATTTAATTTAATTGTGCTCCTACGTAGTCTTTAATCGTTTCAAAATGAACTGAAGCTTAGCGCAGGGTGGAGAAATGATGACTATGGATTATGAGTACTGCACATACTGTCGCGACCATTTAACCGTGCGCTTGACCTTGAGAGATCGCAGTAAGCAAAACGGGAGTTAGAGGGTCAGTATGAATTTTTTTCCCTACAAATATGATTAAGACTGTCAATACACTCGTGGATTGTAATTATTAAACTACTATAGTCTCATAATTAAAGAATAAAAATATGGTACAACTCACAAATATAAACATTTTTATTTCAAATATAAGGTTTTTACTTTTGTTAAAACTTTATAGGTTATGTTTAATATTTTTTTAGTTAATTTGATTTGTGTATCTTCACTGAGGATGACGACAAATTAGTCGTTGAAACGCGTATGAAATAAAAAATTTTATATTTGTGAGTTGTACCATATTTTTATTCTTTAATTATAATTTTCACTCACAAGCCAGCTCGAATATTATTTATACTATAGTCTCCTCAGTTTCCGTTCAAATGCGTTGCTGATCGTACCCTTCTGTAATTTTGCAATATTGATAGTTTCTGTATAACATATGTCACTAGACTTTGCCGTTTAGGAGTATTATTTTATAAGTGTAATAGTGTAGTGTTGTGATTGTTTTAATTTAATTTTTTAATTTTTGGAGTTTAAGTGACTGTTATTTTTTTGTTTGTTTCAAACTATATTTAGCTTTGTTGTAAATTATTGCTATTTATCGGTTTGTGTTGTTATCAAAATTCATATTTATGGATAAAGAAATCAAGTCTCGTCTTGGAGAGAGAAAAGTAGAGAAATAGCCTGCAACGTCTATGAAGAAGGAGGCAAAGAAAATAAATGTAAGACGTATGGAATAAATGTAATAGGAATTTCTTAAGCGGGTACATTGCTCATGATAATGCTCATAGCAATAACCGATAGACGTGTAATTGTAACAAAATAGGAAGTATAGAATCCACTACTTTTATATACAACAGCATATGTTACAGATTACAAAATGTGCTGAAAGCGAGTTTATTTTCTTAGAAGCTCGTTTATTATTGCCCGTAACTAGTATATAACAACAAAGTTTGTGTTACAGTTGCTGACAATCACTATTGAAATACAGTGTGAGAGCAGCATAATAGTTGTTTGAAATACATCTCAAGTATTTCAATGGAGCGGTACTGCAACGTCCCCCTACCTCACCTCATCCTCTACGTCTTTACCACCGCTTCTCCACGCGGTCGTCTGCTTGCGTTGTTTAAATCCTTTCTTGCAGAATACTAGAATTTAATTGTTTACAAGAAAACATATTTATAAACAACCAAAAATCTGCCTATCACCCTGCTGGTAAAACCGTGCTAAACTCCCAGAGTTAAGTGTATGTTTCCTGCTCGTAGGGCCAAACCCACAACAAGCCTATTCCCGCTGACTACTATTTAAAATACATATAAACCCTCCTAAATAAGTTTATCAATTGTGTATGGTCTAAGTATAGTCACACATGTCAAATTCATAGTCAGCTGGAAAGAAACACATTTAGAATAATACACATAAAAAACACAGAGTCTTACCACCTGATGATGATCTGCAGAAACAGCAAGGGAACGTGCAAAATATGATTGTGTTTAAAAATACCTATTTTAAAAGGCTCCTGTGTCCTCTTAAACACAATCTGCCAGTAGATAAATCTCTGGACTTTTATTACAAAAAACCAACTAATCTTTAGACTAGCTCATGAAATTAGTAGAGAGAAACTCTTTAAAACATTAGGCTTTATCTATTGCCATTTAATGAAATTTAATTAAATTTGTTTACTGATTTGATAATCATTTTTATATTAGTTGGAAAAAGCTAAACAGTTTTTATTGGTTATTTGACACAGGATGGAATGCAAATAATCTTGATTTTTATGACATATTTAACTCTATTTATTGAAATAAAAAAGAAAATTTATCCTTCAAAGTATTACACAATTATATTAGCAAAACAATTCACTGAGTTACTTCTTGTTTCTTATGCTTTAAAAAATTATACTTTGCATATAGATTTATTACATTTACATTAACATAAAATCATTTTCAAAATTACACATAATAATATTTTATCTCCTATATGGAATTGGTAAATTCATAACTTATGACCTTTAATTTTTAAATTTATAATATTCGAAAATTTCTCATTTTCTTTAAATAAACGGCTTATGGCCAAAAACCTTTTGTAATTTTAATATTCATTATTTTAAATATTCTGAGCACATAAATTCATTTACTTAGCATACAATTTATTAAAATTTTATAAAGAGTGAAGTCATTGTTTTAAGCTTGCAAATTTATTTGAATTTAATAAAATTAACTAACTAAATTTGACGTGACTGATTTCGAATAAAGAAAATGACTTGCCAAAGATGTTCTTGCCGGTCCTTGGGGTCCCTCGTCTGGATTCCCTGGTCCTTGGACACCGGAAGTCGCCATCCCTGGTTCGTCGGTGGTGGTTTCCCTCTATTCGAGCGTCCTGGAGGCTGAGTCTGGAGCCTTCATCCTTGGTGGTCCTGGATGTCGAAAGCGCTGAGGTTATTGTCCATCTGGCCTGCTGACGGTCTCTACTCGCGGTCCAGCATAGCGTCCCGCGGCACCTCGTGTTAGAAAATTTTTACAGACTGTCTCTAAAAGCTTAGAGACCAAGTATATATAGCGGTGAATTTAACCTACCGCACCCCGCCTGCAAAGCTCGCTATCTCTCGGTTTATTCCTTGTACAGGCAAGTCGGGCAACGAATCTGTTTTAGCTTGCATATTTGATAATTAATTTTAGAACACTGAAAAATGTCTATTTTATTTAAACGGCTGTAACTTTTTTGTTTCTTAAGTTTTCTGAATTCTGTTTTCTTTAATGTTCATTCTAGGTTATTGTGGTTCTTTTGAAATGTCGATGAAAGTTCTACGTGGTTTGGTTCGAAAAATAGCTTTTTTAGGCACTTAGAATTTTTTCGCTTCACTCTCGATGTTCAAATTTAGTTAGTTATTACAAATTCATTTTATAACATTCTTTAATGTGGCTTAACTATTCTATTTACTGTTTTATTTAATTTTTCCCTCTTTAATAATTGTATAATTCCCTACTTGATTATTTTAAAAACAGCTTTATTTCTAAAAAACAGGAAATTACTTATTTCCCACTTGCGACGGTCTTTCACCCCGTTGCAATTTCCCCGTTTGAGAGGTTAAAAATGTTTTACTTTGTTAAAATGTTTTTTACCAATTCCTTATCTTATTATTACTTAAACTATCTTATTCTATTACAAAATTTTCTTATTATTATTCTCTTGTTTCTTGAGAAGTTCTCACCCTGAAACACTTCAAACACAAGTCAATTAGCAATTTATTAGTCACTTTTGTTTACACAATAAATTTTATTTTGTCACATTACACATCATTCACCACACTGATGGCTGTCATTTCCTTTATATATTTACCACGTCAATTTCATTTTATACTAGTTATGGCTTTAAAAACAATGACTTGCAATTAAAAACCTAACTAATCTTACAGTACTATTTTTTAAACATATTCCTTTCATATCTTAACTATTACGTATTATTGTGTCAGCTGTGGAAGTACAGTTTATCAAGTTTAATTTGTTTATTTTCCGATAAACCTTCCGTAGCGGCTAACTATTGCGTGGATTCCACATTCCAAACTACCTGACAAGGTCAATGAGCTGGCTTGTAAACATTCTAATACAACAATTCTACTTATCATATTAAACGGAACGAACCTTGCTTTTTAAATTCTCTATCTTTAGATTGTACAGTTTATAAAACTGGCTTGTGTCCAGATTATCGAAGTCCACTTGATAAATTTCGATTGCTTCTGATTTCAATGCAAAGTTTCTAATTGTTATGACCTTGATCGTTAGTACACAAGTTTTCTTGTTTTATATTGTACAGTGATAGTCTGATCTAACGACCCACTATTTCATGCACAGAAATTTCTTGTTTGATTTTGCAAAGGTCTGTCCGCGTATTTGTTGTACAAGTTATTAAGATTCGCCTGCTATCTGCCTGATTGTTGCTTGATTTAACCCGCTTGTTTGATTTAAGCAGTGGATGTAGCTCGCCAATGTTTGTTCAATATACACAAAGACTTCCTGAATAATACTTTTGTACTGTTGATTTAGTTATTAAAGAGTTTGTTTTAGATTTTAAACATTTGTCCCTTTACAAATAAGTAGCTAATCTTAATGTCTAGATTTAGCCTTATTCAACTACTGCTTATTCTTGTTTCTACTTTAAATTAGTTTATTAATCATTATGACAATTTAATTCCTGCCTAACTTAGTTTATCGCTCGCGTACTGGTTCTATTATTGAACAATATTCTAATTAGGCATTTCTGTACTTTTAGGATTACGATAAGTGTAAGGGTCACATTCTAGAATCCCTTTACTTGTCATAAAACTTCTTAACGTTTATAACATCATATACAATTTTACAGGGTACATTATAAGATATTTTATAATTGTTGACACAGTTGGTTTGATTAACTGTAACAAATCAAGTTATTGTTCCTGATTTTGCTTCTTATCCCTTAAACTTTCCCATTAAACATTTTGGAAATTCCGTATGACATTCTATTGACTTTGTCCTGTTTTAAATACATTTAGGCTTTTTTGCCCTCTACTATTTTGGTACGTCCGGCTTATTTTGCTGCAAGGAATGTTTTTATAAACTCGTTCCCCGCCCGTCCACCGGATATTTCATTGTGGCCTTGTTTACAAACACAAGTAATTGCCCTTAACCTTGAGCCCTTGTTTACATTTGTTCGGCTCGGTGGGTCTTTCATTCAAACATCTGGATACTTTGTTATAAATTATTTCAACCTAGACAATTCTGGTTTATTTAAAGTACAGCGGTTATTTATTTGTACTGCCTTTCTTAATAGTATTTAGTTTTAAAATATTTTTTACTCATTCATAAAACTTTTTAATATCTTTTATGTCATAGATGCCTCGGATTTTATCTGTAACCATGTTTGCAATTTGGTAGGTTTTTCGACCCATTTTCCTTTTAATTTTATAAGGACCTTGGTACCTTAACAGCAGCTTTTCTGTCTCATTCTTAGACACATCTGATCTATTGTGCCTAGTGATTAGGACTAAATCGCCCGGTTGAAACGACGTTTCTCGGCAGTTTATATTTTTCATAGCAGCCCGTCTTTCTCCCACTGTCCTTATACGATCGAATACATTTTGTAATGTTTGTCTTTGTGTCGCTTGTTCCGCATTTCTACAATCATCTGGCAGAAATCTCTCCCATATATATATCGGTACTTCCCCATGGTG
Source organism: Prosapia bicincta (assembly GCA_036971475.1). NCBI lineage: Eukaryota > Metazoa > Arthropoda > Insecta > Hemiptera > Cercopidae > Prosapia > Prosapia bicincta. Next base: position 138,222,855 of record JBAIZL010000001.1, on the reverse strand, counting down.
TACCTGGATAGGTGAATATCCAGTTACTTCATGGGGAGTTATGTTAATTACCTGTTCCATATATGGCAGATATCTCATCCATGATGACTGCGCTTCATGACAATAGGTCCTAAGAATCCTGCCCAGATCTCGGTTTATCCTCTCGGCATGGTTTACCTGTGGATGCCTGACCGGAATTAATGTATGCTCAACACTGTTGTCGCGCATCCATAAATTCCATTGTCGGGACGTAAAAGCCGATCCGAAATCTGAGAGTATTCGCCTAGGCTTCCCTATTGTCTGAAAATAATGCGACAGTTTGGCGATTGTACTCGTCGTATTTGGGCGCTTAACTGCATATAATTTTACTAATTTCGAGAATACGTCTACAACCACTAAAATGTGTCTTGCACCTCCTGTGCTCCGGGGCAAAGGTCCTAAAAAATCGACAGCAACAATCTCTCCCGGCTGTTGTGTTAAAATGGGTTTAGTCCTTGCTTGCAAATATCGATTTGTTACTTTTGCAAACTGGCAGATTCGACATTTCCGAATGACATCTATGACTTGTTTATGTATATTTTTAATGTAAACATGTTTGTTTATCATTTTGACAATTTTATTTCTACCTAAATGTGCATATTGTTTGTGTACATGCTCTATAAATGGAACGATATTTTGCTTTGGCATCACAACCTTCGTTCTATTGTTTACAATTTTACATAATATATTGTTACATATTTTATAATAATTAAACTGATTTATGTGATTTATTATATGAGAAAGTTCAGGTTCTTGCTCCTGGACTTGTCTCATTTCTTTAAACATCTTTTGTATTATTGTAGGGCATTCTACCTTAATTTGTCCTATTTTAACTACATTTAATCCCTTTTGCCCGTTATTATTTCCTATATTACTTTGATACATCCGACTTATGGTGTCGCAAGGAACGTTTTCTTTACCTGGACAGTGTCTCATTTTTGGCTGATATTCCTGTATCGCGAGAATCCACCTAGTTATGCGTGCATTGGTATAGTTGCATGAATAGAGGAACTTTAGTGCTTTGTTGTCTGTAATGATAGTTAATGGGGCCCCTACTATCAATGGCCGAAACTTCTTTAGGCCATGCACTATTGCCAAAAGCTCCTTTTCGCACACTGTATACCCTAATTCCGCGTGTTTCAGTGTTCTCGATACAAATCCAATTACTTGTAACCTGCCCTGTTGGTCTTCCTGGTACAGCTGACTTGCTATAGCGTTATCGCTCGCATCAGTTTGTAAAAACGTTCCCCGACCTTCCACCGGATGTGTCAAAGTAACTGCTTCCACAAACAGGTTTTTTACATTCCTAAATGCATCTTGCATTTCTATATCCCAAACCCAGGGTTGTCCCTTTCTTAATAGCTTCAACAGGGGTGAAGTTTCTCGGGCGTATTGACTTGTGAATCGCGAATAATAATTCACAAATCCTAAGAATGATTGTAGCTGTTTCTTATTCTTAGGACTAGGAAAGTCGCGAATCGCTTGGAGCTTATCTGGGTCAGTTTTTACCCCTTTCTGGTCAAATATATACCCTAAAAACTTCACTTCCTGTTGGCAGAACAATGTCTTATTGGGATTTATTGTTAAATTTCCCTCCCTGAATTTGGAAAATATTATACGCAAGTGCTCGAGATGTTCTTCAAACGTCTCCGATAGACATAACAAGTCGTCAACATAGGCTAATATGTTGTCGCTTAATTCCACGCCAAGTGTCAAATCGACTGTTCTTACTAGGGCCGCTAGAGAATTCTGTAACCCGAATGGAACGACCTTAAAATTGTACACCTTATTGTCGAATAAAAAGCCGGTATATTTCTTGGAATCGTGTGTCAATGGCACTTGCCAAAAACTGGATGTCATATCAATCTTTGAAATATATCGTTTATTCCTTCCTTTTCTTAGGATGTCGTCTATACTAGGTGCACTTTCATAATCGGGTACAGTTATCTCGTTTAACTTCCTAGCGTCTAAACAAAGTCGAACCGTATTGTCTGATTTTATGACAACAACCATAGGATTAACATACGGCGTCCTTGACCTCTCAATTATGTCATATCGGAGCATTTTGTCGATTTCTTCCTGAACCTGTTTGCGGAAGTTCATTGGAATAGGATAGTTCCTGTTCACAAAAGTTGTGCCTTCTTTAATTTTGAGCGCATGTTTATATTTATTGGATCTACCTGGTTTTTCATTAAACACGTCTGAATAATTGTTTATCAATTCTTGTAACTTCGACATTTCTTGTTTGTTTAAAATGCAATGATTATTTGTATTTTCCAACTTAATCGTATTTATTTTAAGACATATTTTACGCGTTCTGATTTTCTTTCGGCGTTTTGTGTTACGCCATTGTGCGTAATTCCTGTATTTTATTTTGATTTTTGATTTATTTTTACTTGGTTTATTTTGATAATTTTTATACTGGTGAGATTTACTTTTAAATTTATTTTTAGCAAACAATTTGGACTTCGTTTTCAAGCAAGATTGATTAGAATTAAAGTGCTTTGGAACTCTTGTTAAGTCTAACGGATTTGTTTCCCGACAATTAGGTCTTTCCCTAACTTGTTGGAATTTTATTTGTTTCGGCTTGTAGCCATTTTTATTTAATTCGTTGAATCCTCCCTCGTCATTATTTAATTTGTTTGTTGTAGGTTTGGTTAACCCATTTTTTGCTTTGTTTAATCCCGTTAGCTTACTTGATTCCGTTCTTTCACAGTTTAATAATTCACTCTTCCTCGAATTTTCGCACAACTTGTTATTTAAATTTTTGGTAATCTCGTTCTTAACCTTATTCGTTGACAATTGTTTTAATTTTATTTTCTGTTCCCCGCTTGTATCGGTGGAACATTTTACATTTTTAGTCATATTTTTGTTTCGTGTTTGTTTATTTTTTAGTTTGTCATCGCCTAACTCGCACAAGGACCCATCTTCCTGATCCTTGCCCGTGAACAGCCCCTTCTGCACGCTATTCACTATCGGGCACTCCAATGTCGGCTCTACAGGTGTTAATTTGCCGTCGTTAATTTGCCCGTCTATATAAGACGAATCTATTATATTTATTTCCTGTTCCCCGCTTGTAACGTCGGAACATATTACATTTTGGTTAGTATTTTTGTTTCTTATTTTATTAATTTTATTACACCCTATCTCTTGTTTTATATTATTTTTATTATTATTCGATACAAGAAACTCCTGGTGCAGCAGATATCCATCAATTTCGTACGTCATGAACGATCTCTCCATGTTTATCCGGGCTTTTAACGCACACAAAGTGTTTGCTCCCAAGATGAGGTCAACCCGTAGATTGTCCACAATCAAGAAAACAAATTCCTTTGTGTGTCCGTTTAATGTTAGAGGTAGCATCGTTTGTAACTTGACTCGTTTACAGGTTGACCCTAATGCTGTGACTATCGCTACATTAGCTATAGGTAGCTCATAGAATAAATTCCCGTTTTGTTTTAGGGCTATGTATTTTTCTGTTTTAATCACAGACATTTGGGCACCTGTATCAACTTGTGCAATAAACTTATGGTCTTTAATTTCGCACTCTATCACTGGACACTGGTCTATATTCTCCAGTTTTACAACCGAGTCAATTCTTTCCTCTAACAAATCGTCCCTAATAGACATGGAAAAACCGCCTAGCCTGATCTTATTATGATGGTAAACCGGCTTTTCCTTCGGTCTCTCGCTCTGAATTATTTTTGGTTTCTTATTGCTTCGGATCTCTAACCTGGTTAACTTATCTCCCTGATTGTTGCCAGAGATCCTTATATTTAGTTTTTTGGCTTGTGGTCGCTTGGTCCGGGGATAGGCGATTTAGGATGAGGGTTTCTAGGATACTTGGTCTCTTGGTATTTTGCGGTATCACCATGGGACCTTGGGTTAGGGTTAGGTTGTTGGTTTGGAGCAACCTGCCTCTGTTGACTTCTTTGAGCATTCCCATTACCATTTCCGTTATCAGTAACGCTGTCTAGCTGTTGTAGGAAAACTATCGCTTGTTTGATGTTACTTGTGGGGTTCCCCACACTAGCTAGCTGAACATTACTCCCGAAATGTTTCATTAACATGAAAATTAGATGGTTCTCTGGGATTATCGGGTCTAAGTTTTTCGCCCTGTTTACCATCATAATAAAATACTCTGCCATAGAGTATGGTCCATTATTATGGTAGCGCCCTTGATTTATCTGTCTGCGTACCCTATCCTGCTGGCGATAACTCCAGAAATGCTCCGTGAATTCTTGCCTGAATTCAGAATAAGTTTCTGTATTGTTTTTTATGGCTTTCCACCATGCATCCGCTGCCCCTTTCAAATATCGTTCTACAATTCTTAATTTTGCAGTCTCGTCCATAGTATTGTCTATTTCAGAAAATAGATCTTCTATTTCCCCTAGGAATGTCATTGGATCTTCCTTGTCATTCCCCCAGAACTCAATCCTACGGTACGTAGCCTCCCCGTTCCTGTCTATTACCCTTGGTAAGCAAACTTGTGTTACTATTCCCGCTCCAGCGGTTTGCTTTACCTTTGCGACTTGTTGCTTTACCGTTTTAATGTCCTCTTGGATATCCTGTACTTTCTCGTTTAATTTAGCCGTTTTTGTTTCCGTTTTAGTTTTCAATCTCTCTATTTCTGTCTCATGTTCGCTTAACTTTTCATATATATGACTTGTCTTAGCCTCATTTTCTTTTTGATAGTCATCGAATTTTAATTGGAAAGCCTCCCATAACCGTTGTCTTTCCATTTTCTCTTCGGCTTTTTCTTTCTCTCTCAGTTGTCTCTCTTCCTCTCTCAATCGTTTCTCTTCCACCTTCTCTTTCTCTCTCAATTGTTTCTCTTCCTCTCTCCATTGTTTTTCTTTGTCCTCTCTCTCCTTCGCCCTTTGTTCTGCTTCCTCTCTCAATTGTTTCTCCTCCTCTCTGAATCGTGTCTCTTTTGCATCTCTCTCTTTCTCTCTTTGTCTTGCTTCCGCCTTCTCTTTCTCTCGCTCTTCTTTGTCTTTTTCCTCCTTTGCCTTGAAATAGGCCATCAATTTATCTATCTCGGGTTTTGACATTTTGATTTACTATTTAATATTCAATTATTTATTTATGTACTTATTCCTTTCTTTTCGATTTGGTTTAGGCCAGATGGTTCCTACCCGCTCTTTCGACTAAATTTTTATTCAAATTTATTTATTTATTTATTTTATTTTTACGCTCTTGGATTTGTTCAATTTATATTATTAAAAATTTAATTACATTATTTAAAACATTTTGACTTCATTTATTTAAACTATCTCGATTCATTTCTATTATTTAATTATTCAATTTTGATATAGGGAACCTGTTCAAAGCCCCTACCGTATGGGCGCCAATTCTGCAACGTCCCCCTACCTCGGTACCTCTTCCTCTACGTCTTTACCACCGCTTCTCCACGCGGTCGTCTGCTTGCGTTGTTTAAATCCTTTCTTGCAGAATACTAGAATTTAATTGTTTACAAGAAAACATATTTATAAACAACCAAAAATCTGCCTATCACCCTGCTGGTAAAACCGTGCTAAACTCCCAGAGTTAAGTGTATGTTTCCTGCTCGTAGGGCCAAACCCACAACAAGCCTATTCCCGCTGACTACTATTTAAAATACATATAAACCCTCCTAAATAAGTTTATCAATTGTGTATGGTCTAAGTATAGTCACACATGTCAAATTCATAGTCAGCTGGAAAGAAACACATTTAGAATAATACACATAAAAAACACAGAGTCTTACCACCTGATGATGATCTGCAGAAACAGCAAGGGAACGTGCAAAATATGATTGTGTTTAAAAATACCTATTTTAAAAGGCTCCTGTGTCCTCTTAAACACAATCTGCCAGTAGATAAATCTCTGGACTTTTATTACAAAAAACCAACTAATCTTTAGACTAGCTCATGAAATTAGTAGAGAGAAACTCTTTAAAACATTAGGCTTTATCTATTGCCATTTAATGAAATTTAATTAAATTTGTTTACTGATTTGATAATCATTTTTATATTAGTTGGAAAAAGCTAAACAGTTTTTATTGGTTATTTGACACAGGATGGAATGCAAATAATCTTGATTTTTATGACATATTTAACTCTATTTATTGAAATAAAAAAGAAAATTTATCCTTCAAAGTATTACACAATTATATTAGCAAAACAATTCACTGAGTTACTTCTTGTTTCTTATGCTTTAAAAAATTATACTTTGCATATAGATTTATTACATTTACATTAACATAAAATCATTTTCAAAATTACACATAATAATATTTTATCTCCTATATGGAATTGGTAAATTCATAACTTATGACCTTTAATTTTTAAATTTATAATATTCGAAAATTTCTCATTTTCTTTAAATAAACGGCTTATGGCCAAAAACCTTTTGTAATTTTAATATTCATTATTTTAAATATTCTGAGCACATAAATTCATTTACTTAGCATACAATTTATTAAAATTTTATAAAGAGTGAAGTCATTGTTTTAAGCTTGCAAATTTATTTGAATTTAATAAAATTAACTAACTAAATTTGACGTGACTGATTTCGAATAAAGAAAATGACTTGCCAAAGATGTTCTTGCCGGTCCTTGGGGTCCCTCGTCTGGATTCCCTGGTCCTTGGACACCGGAAGTCGCCATCCCTGGTTCGTCGGTGGTGGTTTCCCTCTATTCGAGCGTCCTGGAGGCTGAGTCTGGAGCCTTCATCCTTGGTGGTCCTGGATGTCGAAAGCGCTGAGGTTATTGTCCATCTGGCCTGCTGACGGTCTCTACTCGCGGTCCAGCATAGCGTCCCGCGGCACCTCGTGTTAGAAAATTTTTACAGACTGTCTCTAAAAGCTTAGAGACCAAGTATATATAGCGGTGAATTTAACCTACCGCACCCCGCCTGCAAAGCTCGCTATCTCTCGGTTTATTCCTTGTACAGGCAAGTCGGGCAACGAATCTGTTTTAGCTTGCATATTTGATAATTAATTTTAGAACACTGAAAAATGTCTATTTTATTTAAACGGCTGTAACTTTTTTGTTTCTTAGGTTTTCTGAATTCTGTTTTCTTTAATGTTCATTCTAGGTTATTGTGGTTCTTTTGAAATGTCGATGAAAGTTCTACGTGGTTTGGTTCGAAAAATAGCTTTTTTAGGCACTTAGAATTTTTTCGCTTCACTCTCGATGTTCAAATTTAGTTAGTTATTACAAATTCATTTTATAACATTCTTTAATGTGGCTTAACTATTCTATTTACTGTTTTATTTAATTTTTCCCTCTTTAATAATTGTATAATTCCCTACTTGATTATTTTAAAAACAGCTTTATTTCTAAAAAACAGGAAATTACTTATTTCCCACTTGCGACGGTCTTTCACCCCGTTGCAGTACACGTGCTGCTCCAGTTGTGTTTTGTTTAAACTGTAGTGCACATGTAATAATTGGGAACGTTTTCATAAGCATTATATGGAACTGCTAATGTCACTACAGTTATGGAACTGTTGGTTCTTAATAAAGCTAATACCACAATTTTTTACAGCCTACCATTTCCCTCTCTTACTACGTGGGCCTACAAATATTTTATTTTTCAATGTAACTAATGTTATTCCTTATGAGCTTCTTACTTCAAAATTTTAAAAAATACGATTAATTATCTGGGACGTAAAGTTGTTTATATTTACAAACTACAATTTTGTAAGTGACGACTTGAAAGACCAACACATCCATGAATGTAAATTTTAAAAAACTTACACACTCTCATAACAAAACCGTACTGATGTTGCTAAATATTAATCACTGGTGAACATAACTAGCTAAAATACATCTAAAAATATTTTGGCTTTAAAATTCGGAAATTACGTTTATGCGCTAGAACTTACAGTTTATTTTGCTACAATAGTATTTCAAGTTGTGAAGTAAGAAACTTGTGTAATTTTGACAAATATATATTTTGGATCCCTCGGAGATGTTACACAATATCTTATCAAAAGGATCAAACTATCCTAAGAGTTGAAAAGGTTAGTTCCTTTTGTTTTCGGTCGTGAGATCGAAGTGACTTACTCAGGAAGCATAGGCTGGTGGATGTTAACGGTTATGACGTCAGTGGTGACGCATTAAGGACGTCTAGACAGCTAGACGTTTAGTCAGCTGATTTTAATAAATGTGCCTTCTTAGAACACTATTGTTCTGCTGTATTAACTGTATTAGGTTATGTAAATTAAATTGTTTTGAAGGTACTGAAAATATTTCCATTCCGTGTACCGATTTCTTTGAGACAAAGAATCAATATGACGTCAAGAGTGACTCATTAAGGAAGTCTAGACTGCTAGACGTTTAGTCCGCTGATTTTAATAAATGTGCCTTCTTAGAACACTATTGTTCTGCTGTATTAACTGTATTAGGTTATGTAAATTAAATTGTTTTGAAGGTACTGAAAATATTTCCATTCCGTGTACCGATTTCTTTGAGACAAAGAATCAATATGACGTCAAGGGTGACGCATTAAGGAAGTCCAGACTGCTAGATTTTTAGTCAGCTGATTTTAATAAACGTATCTCTTTAGTATAATATGATTTAACATTACCGTTTTGATTTACTGTATTTATTTAAAGCGATGTTTAACGGCGTAGGACGTACTGTTTATTTTGCGTTAAGAGATGTTTACGTTGTGAAACAACACACTTTTTATTGATTAAGGTACAGTAGAGTCTCGATAATTCGAGGTGAATGGGACCGAGACCATTCGGATTACCGATAACTCGGATTACACGGAAAAAGTTCCTGAGCATTAGAAAAAATAGGACTTTTAATGGACCCTATTACAGTAAAACCCCTCATACCCAGATCAATGTGGCAACAGCCCGAACCGGATTTATTAATAGCTGGAATTATTTCAGTTAATCTTAAATATCGTCATTGTTTGATTGGCTTGTTGGCTTCAAAAGAATAAGACTAGACATTTGTGCAGGGATATTTGTAGACTGTCAAAACTTACAGCGTAAATAAAGAAAGATATTTATGGCCCATTGACCTTCTGTCATCTAAATATAACTGATACGGATATTCAAACGCAACATAATAGCAAACAAGACCGACAGCATAACAACAACAGAATGGGGAGAAAGAAAAATACCGTATTGATACAAAACATTTCCTGAAAGCCTAACTCATTTCCATTGCAGGACGTATTCATATAGATATTTCTTGAACATACTAAATTTTCTTTATAACTACAAACATTTCTTGGACCCACGACTTATTTTCGTTTAAATAGATAAAATAAGATCAATAAGAAATAGGCTCGAATTACACGGAAGCTCGAAATATCGAGACTCTACTGTAATAAGATTAATTTTTTTACGTGTTTCATGAATAGAATAGAGAGAGAATTTATGATTATATAATATGATTATAATATTGTTTTAGCTTTTTCATTGTTTTGTTTCTTAAAGGTGGTATTAGAAAGAGGACAGTTGGAGAATCCTGCAGGCGACACCGGAAATGTAGAGCTGCATATCTTAGAGGACAAAATACTATTACTGAATAGAGAACGGCATATCTCAGAGGACAATACACTGATACAGTAGGTACTAGGGAGAGGACGGTTGGAGAATCCTGCAGGCGACACCGGAAATGTAGAGCTGCATATCTTAGAGGACAAAATACTATTACTGAATAGAGAACGGCATGTCTCAGAGGACAATACACTGATACAGTAGGTACTAGGGAGGAGACAGTTGGAGAATCCTGCAGACGACACCGCCAATGTAGAGCTGCATATCTTAGAGGACAAAATACTATTACTGAATAGAGAACGGCATGTCTTAGAGGACAATACACTAATACGGTAGGTACTAGGGAGAAGATAGTTGGAGAATCGTGCTGGAGAGACCGGAAATGTTGCACTGCAAAGCTCAAAGGACAAAACACTGGTGCAGTATTTACAAGGAAGAGGACAATCTGACAACAATATTCCAGAGGAAAGTAATGGTTTTGTTTAACATCATGCATACTATCCTTTAGATTAGGTGTTGGATAAAGGATGCCCCTCAATACAATAAATGCATCAATTAAGTTTCTTTGTACGGTTGACACACGTGATCTAGCCAGATAAACCGCAAATCGCGTCCGTGTGGATACAGTCCCACCTGGCCAACCGCATCGTTGCCTGCGCGCTAATCAATTAATGCTGTATCATATTCAAGTCCTGTCAGATCTAGAGGTAGGAAAAGAAAATAAATGTAAGACGTATGGAATAAATGTATTGAGAATGGCTTAAGCGGGTACATTGCTCATGATAATGCTCATAGCAATAACCGATAGACGTGTAATTGTAACAAAATAGGAAGTATAGAATCCACTACTTTTATATACAACAGCATATGTTACAGAATACAAAGTGTGTTGAAGGGAGTTTATTTTCTTAGAAGCTCGTTTATTATTTTGCCCGTAACTAATATATAGCAACTGGTTCTTCAGAGAGCCACTGAGACTTACACCTAATTCAAAATCACACGCTATTAACCATTGAATATTTGGATTATTTAATTCTGTACGCAACACGACTCTTCTAAAAACGTGACCAACTCTACAATACAACAAGTATCGGGAGATTATCACTCTCGTTATATTCCTCGCTATTATTATTGCTGACGCTTCTTTCTTCTCCAAACACGCGCCTCTCTTCCTCCGTTACAGGTATTATTACAGGACTATGCTATTAAATTTTCCAACGTAATATTATTTAATAAAAAAACCTGCTCTTTATATTTATTATGATACAGTTTGTCTATTTATAGGATGGCAAGAGTTTAAAGTAAAAAATATATATGCTACCGTGGCAACCGCTTAACCACAACACAGTTTCGTATAATCAGAGAATCAATACATTTAGTAGAAGCTACAATTTTTTGTCGTCAGAATGTCAGCGTGCATATTATATTGCAGGGACGACAATTGTCTTTTTTCGATTGCCAACAAATTATTCTGCAGTTTAACGATCATTGCGCTCTTCAACAAAAAGGAAATATAAAAGTGTCGAGTAACCCTGAATATGTTACGCAAGAATTTCGAAAAAAGAGATAAATCAAAAAGGAATTTAGAAAAACCCTCTGAATTAATTAAGTTTTTTGATAAAAGATGTTCAATGAATCAATGATTGAAATAAAAACTGTATTTAATCACTGTAGCTGGAGCCAACTCGAGTAAATTGCTTTCTATCTTCCAATAATCAGGAAACATATTCGGAGAACAAAACTGGAGTAACTCTACCTCCGATTTCTCAGAAAAAACCATTCTGACATTTTCAGTGGAGATTATTGTTCCTATCTTCCAATAATCAGGAAACATATTCGGAGAACAAAACTGGAGTAACTCTACCTCCGACTTCTCAGAAAAACCATTCTGACATTATCAGTGGAGATTATTGTTCCTATCTTCCAATAATCAGGAAACATATTCGGAGAACAAAATTGGAGTAACTCTACCTCCGACTTCTCAGAAAAACCATTCTGACATTATCCGTGGAGATTATTGATTCTATCTTTTACTATTCAGAAGGAAAAGCTCTGACAGCAACACTGGAGATTCGTTATTCTGCCCTTTACAACTCAGAAAAACTTTAATATCAGTACCAGAGGAGGTTAATACTTCTACCGCTTAGAAACTCTACCACTGGAGATTCTTTATTCTACTACTGACTTCTCAGAAAAACTGCCCTGGCAGCACCAGTGGAGATTAGTGATTGTACTTCTTACGTCTTAAGGAAACTAACCGGTCGTGTTTTTACCTCTCTCTCTACTCAGGAAAGCTTCCCTAATAATACAAGTGGAGATTAGTTTCTCTACCTCTCTCTCTAATCTGGAAGTTCCCCTGATAATTCAAGTGCAGATTAGTGTGTCTACCTCTCTCTTTACTCTGGAAGGTTCCCTGAAAATACAAGTGGAGATTAGTGTGTCTACCTCTCTCTTTATTCTGGAAGGTTTCCTGAAAATACAAGAGGAGATTAGTGTTTCTACTTCTCTCTCTACTCTGAAAGATCCCCTGATAATACAAGAAGAGATTAGTGTTTCTACTTCTCTCTCTACTCAGGAATAATTCGCTGATAATACAGGTGGAGATTGGTGTTTCTACATCTCTATCTACTCAGGGAAGCTTCCCTGACTGTAACAATGGAGATGAGTAATTCTATTTTTCAGGTTTCAAAAACTAACTTGTCATTACCAGTGTAGATTCGTGTTTCTACCTCTCTTTCTACTCCGGAAAGCTTAACTGATAATACAAGTAGAGATGAGTGCTTCTACTTCTCTCTCTCTACCCACGAAAGGTTCCCTGATAATACAAGTGGAGATTAGTGGTTCTACCTCTCTCTCTCTACTCAGGAAAGGTTCTCTGATAATAAAAGTGGAGATTAGTGTTTCTACCTCTCCTCTACTCAGGAAAGGTTCCCTGATAATACAAGTGGAAATTAGTGTTTCTATCTCTCCCTCTACTCAGGAAGTTTAATCAGGAGGTTTCTTGATAATATAAGTGGAGATTAGTGTTTCTACCTCTATCTCTACTCTGGAAGGTTCCCTGATAATACAAGTGGAGATTAGTGTTTCTACATCTGTCTCTATTCAGGGAAGCTTCCCTGAGAGTAACAATGGAGATTAGTGATTCTACTTCTCACGTTTCAAAACACTAGCTTGTCATTACCAGTGATAATTAGTGTTTCTACCTCTCTTACTACTCAGGAAAGCTTAACTGATAATACAAGTGAAGATTAGTGTTTCCACCTCTCTCTTTCGCTCTCTACTCAGGAAAGGTTCTCTGATAATACAAGTGGAGATAGGGTTTCAAGCTAATAATTACCAAAATAATTACCCTTATTGCACCAGTGGAACTTAGTGTTGTTACCTCTCACTACTCAGGTTGGTAACTTTAAAACAACCTGAATTGTTTTTACTTTCCACTACTACCGTGGATATTCGTGATTGTCCCTCCTGGTACTAACATGAGCTGCCCTCAGAACCAGTTGAGAATAGTCGAGAATAAAAGCAAATAACGACAAAACGAGGACGACGAGTCGGATCAGATGATCGGCGACATTAACATAAATCAGTCATTACGGGTAATGTAATGTGACAGAAGGTCTCTAGGGCAAGTTGAGTTACGAAGAAATATGGGCTTTGTAATAAAAATTAATGAATTGTGTTTTAAATAGTTTGAATAGGCACGTAGCCTGACTCAAACTCACTCGTGTAACAGATGGACTCTATCGCTTTATGTCAGCCATTAAAATAACGTTACATCAATTATAAAAAACAGGATGGTTCTAGCTTTATGTCCCTTAACGCGATCGGTTAAGGAGACGATGCTTCGAGAGGGATACCAAGTTGCACTAGTCCGTATGTTTTATATGTTAGGCACTTGACATTTGAAACGAAAACTCATCGGGTTTATTCGGCTTAAAATTTCTTGCTAACTAATGTGCCGTAAAAAAATTTGCAAACATAACATAAAAGACGGGATTGTCCTGATTTGAAGTTACAGAAATAAACAGTGCGCCTGTCCGCATGTTTACAATTGGCACTGAAGTAATTCGCAACTGTTAAAAATTAGCACGCATTACAAAATGTGTGGGTTTTGTAGGCGATATTACATTAATATACAGCAGTAAAGCGCTCAAATGGATTGAAGGTTTGTTACTAAGACATAGTAACGTGCCCCACCCGTTTCTATTTACATCACTTGTAATTACATTATTGAATAGTTCGCCGCCTGAGGTTAAATACGTCACGGCAATACAACTTAACTCTTCAGTGCCTTCTTCTTATCTGCATCTTATCCATAACAAGTAGCATAATTATTTTTGAAATTCAATTCCTGCTTAGATCAACAAAGACAATTTCGTTTTAGTTTTTTTTTAATGTCATAATAACATTATTAAGTGGCAAAATAGAAAGCGAATTTCCTTGCAATTTTCCATTTTTCTTTCTATGTATGCTGTTGGACTATTATTGTTGTTTGTTACTATTTATACGCTTTTTTGTCGCTTGCATTGTGTTGTAGTTTCTTTTCACATTCATTTCGCATTGTCTGTTTGTGAAGTAAGTTTCAATATCGTTAATCCAGTTTGTTTATTTTATTCGTTCCATTCATTTTTAACCATACAGGACTATTTATATTTTGTAGTAACCATGCCAACAGTTTAAGGTTGTACAATGGAGGTTTCGAAGGCAACCAGATGGGGTGGACGAGGGGGTGAGATTCTTATACGTCTTTGAGAACTTTAATTTATAGGTATTTGAAGGTTTGCGCAGTGCCAAAGCACGCTAAACTTTGAACGTAAAGATTCACAGTTCGAATCCGGCTAGACCCCCAATTTTTTATAAATTAATTATTGAATAAATATTTGAAAAAAACTGTATTAATTGTCAATCACTATGGGTTACAAAAAATGTATTTGAGCTTGATTGGATGAATAAAAACGTATTTTATTAACGATTGAAGATGTGTACAAGATGTATATCAGGAGAGTGTCAGCTAATAGAAGGAATTTAGTAGTAACAAAAAGAACTAATCCAAGATGTTAAATTGTCTAACGAATAATATTTCTAAAATAAACCCTAACCTCTAAGTCATTTATTTCTGTTGGTTAATAGTTGTTTAAATGGTATTCAACTTTAATTTTCCGCCTTTTCACGTAAATACGTACACATATAACTAGGCCAGTGTCAGACTATTACAACTAAAAATATTCCATTCTGAGAAAAAGAAGTTTAAATTATTTACTATATATAAACTATTTTGTGCATCCTTGATTTTTTGCTGACTTATTTTTCAGTGCCACCTATTAGTATTTTTTTAAATAAAAATAATAAAATGTTTTATTTTAAATTTTACACTAAAAACTATACAAAAACTAAATATTTTAGAGAACATTAATCACAACAGTAAGTTCAAAATATCGCTTTTTAGTTAATGCAGTTTAGAACTGGAAAGATAATATTTTATACGTATATTTTTATATCAGTATCTCAAAACTTTTGTAGTAGTCTTCACTGGGCCAGCGATACGTTCTAAAAACAAACAGGTGATTTCATACTGTTGAAAAGGTAACATAAATTATAGTGTTGTAAACATAACCCTACTTTGCCAATACCTGTAAGAAACAAATTACATAAACTGGTACACTACATTACTGTATACCTGTATTAAAGTATACGTACACAATGTCTGATATGGATGGATCTGGCAATAGAGAAAACTTTCTGTACGCAAATTTACAATTTGTAAAGTGAAACACAGATTCCAGTGCAGGACAAACGTGAATAAACGTTCTGGTTATAAAATCTATCAAGATAGCACTGTTCCGTCTGCATTTATGCAAAAACGTGTAACGTTTTGTGCTTTAATCGACCATTTCGCGATTTGAGTTTTAATCGGAAACGATAAAATATGTCTTGGCCACTGCAGAGCGGGTTTACCAGTCGATAAAATATCAGCTGATCGTAGATAAGGTAAAATGTATAAGTGAACAAGTTGAAAACGCAATCGTGTTTGGGCAAAGGCGAGACGCTTGCTAAATAGCCAAATGTGAAACCCCTATCCTGAAATTAGGCTTTGTTACCGTCAAAATATGAAAAGAACATGAGAAATTATGTTCTCGTTAAAAGAGAACAAATAATAAGAAGCAAGCACGACTAGGTTTGTCTCGTTCGACAAAATGTGCATCAGCTTCGCAATAATTTCATTCGTAGGAAATAACAGAGCGTCCATTGACTGAGAACCCCTCTACTTCACGAACACGCTTAGACAGCCTTCACTCTGAGCGTATTGTCACTCTACAGCGGTTTATTCTCTTCCTGCCTTGGATGTGAACAGCTGCGATCATATCAAGGCCATGCTCTTACTTCCTCATTAACACACGCGTTTTCCATTGTACTACTCCTGGGATAAGATGGAATTGTATTTCGGGTGTCCCTCCCCATGGCCAACTCTTACCATTCTTTCTGCCCGTCTTGTGTCCATGACTCGAAAATCTCAATTTTGATATATATATATATATATATATATATATATATATATATATATATATATATATATATATATAGACACGGCGAGTTAGAGTGAATGAGAGAGAGAAGAGAGAGAGACTAAAAGAGAGTAAAGGTAAATTAAAATATATTTCCAAAATTTATTTACATTCTTTTCTTTAGCTTACATTGGTACCTGTACATGGTTATACAGTTCCACTGTTCCTGCTGACGGCAAATTGCCTTGAGAGCCCCGTATTGTCAGAATATATGCTGTATATAACTGTATATATATATATATATATATATATGTTTCTCCAATTTTGAAAAGCGCCCTCTAGAAATACTTCTGTAGAAATTACAACAATTAAGAGCCCTGGTTTTTAAAAACATTTTTGGTGATCCCTTCTCTTAGTTTATACTCATATATATATATATATATATATATATATATATATATATATATATATATATATATATATATATATATATATAGTTCAAATTTTAATCATTAATAAAATACCTTTATTCATCCACTCAAATTCAAATACATTTTTAAAACTCAAAGTGGATGACACTTGATGTTAATACAGATTTTTCAAATATTATTTCAATATTAATTAATTTTAGTTTTATATGGGAGAGAAACTTTTCGCAAAAGGGGCTAGATAAGAACTATAATTATTTCGTCCCATTTGGCTTAAAATAAGTGATAACATATGATTTCATAAAATAACTAGTTTTATGTTATAGGTCATGTGATAGAACCGCTTTTTTTAACGCACAGTTTATGCTACTTTATTTATATTAAATGTAATTATTTAATCAAAAGTAACTAGAAAAATTTTTTGTTGTTGTAACTAGGAGTTGACTTTAATTTATATATATATATATATATATATATATATATATATATATATAAATATAAAATACGTTTTCTTGTTTAATAATTTAAAACAACACAGGTTATTCAAATACAAGAATATTTATTATTTTATATCCAAAGCTTTTCGTTGGCAAACAGTACCAACATCATCAGGAATGAAAATTACAATAATGTAAGCTATAGGCCTAAAACATATGTTTATTTAGAAATAGAATTGTTGTTAAATTTATACAAATTGCTAAATTTATTTTGTTGCTGTAACATTATAGACATTGAATATAGTATCAAATTTAGAATGTATTTGTACTTGTTCTTTTATTAATTTGTTATTATTATTGTGTTTATATATTTCAAATGCTTCATATATATTCATTCTTAATCCCTTATTAATTTCTTTTATAAGTCTCATATTTTCTATATTTGGAAATTGGTGCTTATTATTAATACAATGATTTGCGAAATTTGATTTATATATTTCTGGATTAATGTAGGCATTTAAATGTTCTTTATATCTTTCTTTTAATTTTTTCTTTGTTTGACCTATATAAGCTTTATTACAATCTTTGCATTCTAATTTATAAACACCTCCTTTTTCATGCATATTAATTGTTTTAATATTGTTATTTATTATGTTTATTATTTTGTTATTAGTTTTGTATGCAATTTTGATATTTGTATTTTTAAATAATTTGGTGATATTTTTTATTTCATGGCCTATAAATAAAAATGAAGTCCATATTGTATTATTATTATTATTATTGCAAATTAAATTATTATTTTGTTTATTAAAAATATTATAATTAAGTTTGTCAACAGTTTTCTTTTTATAACCGTTTTCTAATGCAATTTGATAAATTATGTTTTTTTCTTTTATTTTATTTTCTTCATTCATGGGTATTTTATGCATTCTATATAATAAGTTATATAAAGCAGCCATTTTTTGATTATATGGATGATTAGATTTATTTGGTATAATTTGGTTTGTCAAAGTTGGTTTACGGTATATCATATATTCAAATTTTTCATTTTTTCTTATTATTGTTAAATCTAGAAAATTTATTTTGTTATTTGTTTCAATTTCATAAGTAAATTTGATTTTATTATTAATTTTATTTATTTTATCCAAAATATTTGTTAAATTTATATTATTATTGTTTGATATATACATTCCATCATCTACATAGCGAAGCCAATAACCAGTTTTGGATAAAATAAATAAAATTAATAATAAAATCAAATTTACTTATGAAATTGAAACAAATAACAAAATAAATTTTCTAGATTTAACAATAATAAGAAAAAATGAAAAATTTGAATATATGATATACCGTAAACCAACTTTGACAAACCAAATTATACCAAATAAATCTAATCATCCATATAATCAAAAAATGGCTGCTTTATATAACTTATTATATAGAATGCATAAAATACCCATGAATGAAGAAAATAAAATAAAAGAAAAAAACATAATTTATCAAATTGCATTAGAAAACGGTTATAAAAAGAAAACTGTTGACAAACTTAATTACAATATTTTTAATAAACAAAATAATAATTTAATTTGCAATAATAATAATAATAATACAATATGGACTTCATTTTTATTTATAGGCCATGAAATAAAAAATATCACCAAATTATTTAAAAATACAAATATCAAAATTGCATACAAAACTAATAACAAAATAATAAACATAATAAATAACAATATTAAAACAATTAATATGCATGAAAAAGGAGGTGTTTATAAATTAGAATGCAAAGATTGTAATAAAGCTTATATAGGTCAAACAAAGAAAAAATTAAAAGAAAGATATAAAGAACATTTAAATGCCTACATTAATCCAGAAATATATAAATCAAATTTCGCAAATCATTGTATTAATAATAAGCACCAATTTCCAAATATAGAAAATATGAGACTTATAAAAGAAATTAATAAGGGATTAAGAATGAATATATATGAAGCATTTGAAATATATAAACACAATAATAATAACAAATTAATAAAAGAACAAGTACAAATACATTCTAAATTTGATACTATATTCAATGTCTATAATGTTACAGCAACAAAATAAATTTAGCAATTTGTATAAATTTAACAACAATTCTATTTCTAAATAAACATATGTTTTAGGCCTATAGCTTACATTATTGTAATTTTCATTCCTGATGATGTTGGTACTGTTTGCCAACGAAAAGCTTTGGATATAAAATAATAAATATTCTTGTATTTGAATAACCTGTGTTGTTTTAAAATATATATATATATATATATATATTGATACATAAAGAGACTACGTAAAACAGTAAGATATAAGCTATCCCGGTTTAACAGAAGCAGATGACTGAAAGTAGCATAAACAAAACTGCATCTAATGCAACCTATAGATATAAAAATGTACTGCAAAATCCGAATAAAAAAATTAAAAACTTAAAGACAATTGTCAGATTTATACCAAAGCTTACTTTAAAGGGGGCAAGCTGACCTTATTATACACTACCCGAGGTCTATGTAAACACAAGTCTCACAAGTAATGAGTGTATAATGTCGCTACGCCATGAGGAACATGACGGGACTGGTGTAGAACATTTAGGCCTAATAGTGACTAATAGTGATCTCTTCAAGGTCAACCTTTGCTTAGAGTAATATACGAACGGGAAGTCAGAAAAGATGCAAATCAGTATGCTTTTATAATTAGGTACACTCTCGATCTATAAATCCTATACGTACAGACAATTAAACAAGGAAAGTGCAAAATAATAAACATCCTGTAGCAAACGTACATAAAAGAATAATAAGAGGGCGTTTGAAGGTGAGCCAAACGAAGCGAGAGATAAATTACTTCTAATTAGGAAACCCACTAATACGCTACACGAGATAAGCTATTTTGTGATGTATTTAAAAAAATATTTCACTTTACACAGATAAATGTAATTTTGTAGCAATAAATCAGTAAGGAGTAGTTATGAGGTGCTTAAAAAAAAGAGTATAACTTTTTCTTTCTTTTGCTTTAAATTGGGCAGTTTTGTAAATCATTAACAACCTTATAAAATACGAGTAGTTAAACTAGTAACCCTTTAAGATAATGTGCAAGAAAATCGAGTAGGAAGTGACTTTAGAACTAGTTGAAATATTAACTCTTTAAGATATTCTGCATGTAAATAGAGTTGAGAATGGCTTCAGAAGTAGTTGCACTATTAACTCTTTAAGATAATCTGCTTGTAAATAGAGTTGAAAATGACTTCAGAACTAGTTGAACTATTAACTCTTTAAGATATTCTGCATGTAAATAGAGTTGAGAATTACTTCAGAACTAATTGAACTATTAACTCTTCAAGATATTCTGCATGTAAATAGAGTTGAGAATGGCTTCAGAACTAGTTAAACTATTAACTCTTTAGGATAATAAGCATGTAAATCGAGTAGAGACTGACTTTAGAACTAGTTGAACTATTATCACTCTAGGATAATATGCATGTAAATCGAGTAGAGAGTGACTCTAGAACTAGTTGAACTATTACCTCTTTAAGATATTCTGGTTGTAAATAGAGTTGAGAGTGACTTCAGAACTAGTTGAACTATTAACTCTTTAAGATATTCTGCATGTAAATAGAGTTGAGAGTGACTCTAGAACTAGTTGAACTATTACCTCTTTAAGATATTCTGCATGTAAATAGAGTTGAGAGTGACTTCAGAACTAGTTGAACTATTAACTCTTTAAGATATTCTGCATGTAAATAGAGTTGATAATGACTTCAGAACTAGTTGATCTAATAACTCTTTAGGATGTCTGCATGTGAATCGAGTTGAGAGTGACTCTAGAACTGTTAATAAATACAATGTCTGGGAGTAATGTTTGCCTGGCAATGGTCACAAATCTCATTGATACAACTTCCGAATAACGCCTAAATCGCCAGCTAGAGCGTTTGTCCATAATGTACTTGCTTTAAGAGACGATTATATTAATAACGAGTTTTCAAAGACGTCTTAAGGGCGCAATATGTCTTACAAGAGATGTAGTTTATGAAAATAGAAATTATAAATCTGTTTCTAAGATATTGTTATTGTTTGAGTGTTTCAACCTAATTTCCTAAATAAATATCACGCTGTCAGGGGCGTATGCAGACGATGTATTGGGAGGGGCACGACCAGGAGGAAAGTTTTGAACAGTTTTATCTCTGAAATCATATTTTATGCTACTTATGCACTTGAAATTACACAATTGTTGGGTCGTGTACACAAGTGTTTTGTTTGCTAAAACATTCTAAGCTATAAAATACATTTTGAACAAATTATCTATTTTAGTAATCTACAAAGCGGAATGCAAAGCCGTGGTTTGTAGTACCGCTTCACAAAAATGATAGTCAATAAAAGTTTTGCCTCCTAGTATTGGTGGAATAGAATACATTTGTTTCATAGGTTAATATATGTATGCTAAAATTGCTTGGTTCGGAGGGACACGTGCCTCTATTGCCCCCTGACTACACCCCTGGACCCTGCACATGTAGGGTACTTAAATCTAACTTGGGTTGAGTACATTTTAAAGTAACACAATTGTAACTCTTGCTGATTTGAAGATTAAACCAAAAGAACAAAACGCCTAAAAATATATATGAACTCTAAAATAAAATTAAAAAACCTACATCACAACAGATGCATAGACCTATTTACAGTAAGACATTGCACTCAAATATATTACATAAATGATTATAATAAAATATTTTATTAGTACACGATCAAACTATTCGTTCAACACCTACTTATTCAAAGTATAATTAAATGGATTTCAACTTGAATGAGGATGATTCTGGTCTTAGAAATAAAACAGGCAGCATATAAACATATGTTAGAGGCGCTTCTGCAAATTGCCAGTGGTATCGCAATATATAAGGCACTGGCTAGCTTTCTGCAATACAAACTAGAAAAGTCAAACTCAGAAAGAATTTAACACTTACAGAAGATGAGGCTACCACTTATAGCTCGCATTAGTAAACGCATTTTATTGAACACGTTTGTAGTCAGAGATTTTTTTCAAAATTAGAAACCCGCTTTTGACAAACTTTCCGACAAGCTAAGGGTTCAATTTTCCACATAGATGTATTTTCAATTAAAGTAAACTTTGCTAGAAAAATAACGATTTTATCTTAAAATTAAGATGAAGAAAAGTATAAAATAACATTTTGACTACTTTAGTAGTATTTAAATCGATTTTTCGCTCACATTTCGATGTAAAATTGAGCTGAAATTTTTCTATTCTTCAACATTTGGTGGAAATCATAAATACAAGGCTTACATTGATTAAATTGATTTATTTCAGATATTGTAGTACACATATTCAAATTAATGTTTCGTCTACTTGCCATGTTCAATTAAGATGAAATATTGGGAAATCATGAATATTCAATGAAAATACTTAAATTAGTCATAATATAATAGTCAAACATAATTAGTCAAAATAGACAAAAAGGTCAAAATGAAAATAAATTTTAAAACAGGCGTTTATTTGGAAGTGATGTTTGTTTCCCGGGAATATTGCAATATTTTTACGCCTAAAGCTAAACACGTAGGGCATCCATAATATTTTTCATGCCTACAAAATATTCAAATATGTATATATATATATATATATATATATATATATATATATATACATATATATATATATATATATATATATATATATATATATATATATATATATATTTATATATATACACACATTTATATATATATATATATATATATATATATATATATATATATATATGTATATATATATATATATATATATATATATATATATATATATTTCCTAATATATAATAATATACTTGTAAAAGAAATTAACAAAGGCCAAAGAATGAATATTTATGGGGTTTATAAATACAATACTAATAATAAGTTAATAAATGAACAAATACAAGTAAAATCTAGATTTGATACTATGTTCAGTGTTTGTAATGTTAGGGCAGCAAAGTAATAGTTTGACAACATTATAATAAATTTGGCAACGCTGTTTGTTGCATCTAGTTTGCAAATGTTTGGTTGATTTTAAGTCTCTGGTATTCCTGAGGATGTTGGTACTGTTTGCCAACGAAAAGCTTTATATATATATATATATAATTTCACTTGTATATTGTTATAAAATTAAACAAGTAATATAAAAAAAAAATAATTACGTAAATTCCTTCTGAGCTTAACAAACACAAATATTATTTTAGTTGCCTTAGAGCACTATTTACATTTTGTGATAACCATGGCAACAGTTCAAGATTGTACAATGGAGATTTCGACGACAACTAGATGGGGGAAACAATTCATATACATCTTTGAGAAATATATTTCTAGGTATTGGAATGTTGGCGCAGTGCCAACGCGCGCTAGACTTCGTGCATGAAAATTCTCAGTTCGAATCCGGCTGGACCATACTAATTTTGTAATTTATTTATTGAATAAATATTTGAAAAAACTCAGTTAACGTCAATTGTCATCCACGATAAGTTTACAAAAAATTTATTTGAACTTGATTGGATGAATAAAAACGTATTTTATTAAAGTTTTAAAGTTTGTACAAGATATATATCAGTAGAGTGTGCGCTAATAGAGCGCATTTAAAAGAGGTCTAAAAAATATCTATAACGCCACCACCC
Source organism: Prosapia bicincta (assembly GCA_036971475.1). NCBI lineage: Eukaryota > Metazoa > Arthropoda > Insecta > Hemiptera > Cercopidae > Prosapia > Prosapia bicincta. Next base: position 138,199,281 of record JBAIZL010000001.1, on the reverse strand, counting down.
TCTACATTTGTTCATAAGCTCCCCAATTTAGTAGAAATATTCTATTCTATAACTTTTAGATAATTTTCAAATAAGAGAGTATTTTAAAAAGTTTTATTTATTATTGTTTTAAGCACGGTTAAGAAAAATACGCTAAAAGTGTGATATTGAGAGAATTTAGTTCTGTCCAATGTAAGTCGAACACTGACGACAGTTTACCTAAAGTTTACTGGAGTTGAACTCGTCTCGAGTTAGTGATGCAAGAATACGGACAAATTGAATTTCAATGCTTGAATTGGTTCAAGTATCAGCGCGGATCGAGTAAAGTAAACATACTGAATCAGCCTGCCAGATGATTTATCGATTAGCGTTAATGGTCATTAGCCAGGCAATGCAGACGGTGTTTCTAAAGGGCGGTAACTACAAAAATATACGGAACCGAATGCGTTTAAACTTCAAGTATCGATTACTACAGATATAATAGCGGATCAAGAAAAATAAACATACTGAATCAGCCTGCCAGATGATTTATCGATTAGCGTTAATGGTCATTAGCCAGGCAATGCAGACGGTGTTTCTAAAGGGCGGTGACTACAAAAATATACGGAACCGAATGCGTTTAAACTTCAAGTATCGATTACTACAGATATAATAGCGGATCAAGAAAAATAAACATACTGAATCAGCCTGCCAGATGATTTATCGATTAGCGTTAATGGTCATTAGCCAGGCAATGCAGACGGTGTTTCTAAAGGGCGGTAACTACAAAAATATACGGAACCGAATGCGTTTAAACTTCAAGTATCGATTACTTCAGATATAATAGCGGATCAAGAAAAGTAAACATACTGAATCAGCCTGCCAGATGATTTATCGATTAGCGTTAATAGTCATTAGGCAGCCTATGCAGACGTTGTTTCTAAAGGGCGGTAACTATAAAAATATACGGAGCCCAAGGTCTTGAAACTTCATGTATCGATTACTTGTAGTATAAATGCTGATCAAGTGAAGTAAAGTAAACAGACTATCTCTGCACAGAATCAATCACCAGGACGTTTTATCGATTAGTCCAGCAAATACAGACTGAGTGCATTTATCGGAAACGATGACTATCAGGATATACGAAACGTATTTGTACCTTATAACATCGTGTTAATGAAGTTAGCGTTCGAATAACTTGCCAACGTCAGTTTCTCGTATTGTCACCGTATTCGTCAATAAGCTGCATACACGAAGAATGCATGACGCGGAACAAAGATCTGACAACAGTAGCCTTGTAGATCGGAACATGTAATTACGCCGTAAGGAAACGTTTTTGTACCTTACAGCATCATGGTAAAGTAGATAGCGTTCGAATAACTTGCCACCGTCAGTTTCTCGTATTGTCACCGTATTCGTCAATAAGCTGCATACACGAAGAATGCATGACGCGGAACAAAGATCTGACAACAGTAGCCTTGTAGATCGGAACATGTAATTACGCCGTAAGGAAACGTTTTTGTACCTTACAGCATCATGGTAAAGTAGATAGCGTTCGAATAACTTGCCACCGTCAGTTTCTCGTATTGTCACCGTATTCGTCAATAAGCTGCATACACGAAGAATGCATGACGCGGAACAAAGATCTGACAACAGTAGCCTTGTAGATCGGAACATGTAATTACGCCGTAAGGAAACGTTTTTGTACCTTACAGCATCATGGTAAAGTAGATAGCGTTCGAATAACTTGCCACCGTCAGTTTCTCGTATTGTCACCGTATTCGTCAATAAGCTGCATACACGAAGAATGCATGACGCGGAACAAAGATCTGACAACAGTAGCCTTGTAGATCGGAACATGTAATTACGCCGTAAGGAAACGTTTTTGTACCTTACAGCATCATGGTAAAGTAGATAGCGTTCGAATAACTTGCCAGCGTCAGTTTCTCGTATTGTCGCCGTATATGTCATTAAGCTCCATACACGTCAGAATGCATGACGCTGAACAAAGATCTGACAACAGTAGCCTTGTAGATCGGAACATGTAATTACGCCGTAAGGAAACGTTTTTGTACCTTACAGCATCATGGTAAAGTAGATAGCGTTCGAATAACTTGCCAGCGTCAGTTTCTCGTATTGTCGCCGTATATGTCATTAAGCTCCATACACGTCAGAATGCATGACGCTGAACAAAGATCTGACAACAGTAGCCTTGTAGATCGTAATATGTAATTGCGCCGTAAGGAAATGTTTTTGTACCTTACAGCATCATCTTAAAGTAGATAGCGTTCTAATAACTTGGCAACGTCAGTTTCTCGTATTGTCGCCGTATATGTCATTAAGCTCCATACACGTAGAATGCATGACGCGGAACAAAGATCTGACAACAGTAGCCTTGTAGATCGGAACATGTAATTGCGCCGTAAGGAAATGTTTTTGTACCTTACAGCATCATCTTAAAGTAGATAGCGTTCTAATAACTTGGCAACGTCAGTTTCTCGTATTGTCGCCGTATATGTCATTAAGCTCCATATACGTAGAATGCATGACGCGGAACAAAGATCTGACAACAGTAGCCTTGTAGATCGGAACATGTAATTGCGCCGTAAGGAAACGTATGTAAACGCACGGACAGATATAAAGTACACACATGAAACAATAAAATCCAATTCCCACAGTATATTTCAAGTTCATGGTATGTTGACATATGGCTGAAGCCATTAAAAACTTGAAAAATATTGTGATCGTTACCGTTTTGTTATTTCTCACAAGTGCAAATATGTCGGGCTCATAAGTTAACCCCAAAACTGAATTAGGTCGAGAGATATTGGAGAAGGGTCTTCCAGGAAGTTATAATTTGTTTAAAGAGAATAGGATTTTACGTAGGTGAAATCGACCAGACGAAGTGGGGATTACAGCCGTCTGAGCGACCAGGAAATTCACATCTTGCTGCGTGGGTGAGCCTTGTTGCCAATTTGACGTTTAAGTTCCTTTCGTCGCTCAGTGGCATCGTGATTTACTAGTGGTGTAGTTTGCTTCGTTCTACAATTTCAGTCACTGGCAGTGGCGAGTGACTATCAATGCATTCGAACTGACAACATCGCATCCTTACCCTACCACAGACCCATTCCTATTCTACTTTAAATCAAAGTATACCTAGTTCCATTTCTTCTTTACGCATATAGAATATCAGCCTATAACAAACTTCGGTGTTTGACCGAAAATGAAGACAAGCCTGACCGCACAATTGTTACTAATATTGCAACTGTCAATATAAACACACATGAATTATACCTTGCATCCGGCACTACTAGCAATAGATTTATCTAATTTCTTATCTCAAAAACTCAAATATAATAATTTAGAATAACCATAGTGAATTTTTTTTTAATTTTAAATAAATAAAACCTCAAGCACAAAAAGGTTTTATTTAAATACTAATGTACATTTCGACTGCTAAGCAATCTACTCTCTACAAGAATTCTTGTAATAACTTTCTCTAATGATGAATGCTTCGCTATCGAAGTGTACACAGAGATTTATAAAAGTTTTTTATGGTTAAGAAGTTTTATTTATTTAAAATTTTAAAAAAAACTAAGTTACTGTTAAAAGATGATATATTTATCAACTATGTATACTCTAAGCCATCTGTAATAATTCTTTTCACCAAAAACAACAGTAATGTAAAAAATGTTAAGGAAACGAAAAATAACAGATGACGGAGACTCTCTGAGAATTACAATTTCAAAAAAATAATACACATTCAATCTCACTGTACAGCACAGAAAAATATAAAATTTCTACGTTTCTTTAAAACAAATACAGCACTGTGTTATTTTTATAATACATTACAGCGTTGCGTGTAATGTGAGAAATGAAAGATGTCCTCCGTCATGTGTGACGCATTCTAATGGCATACACCAAGAATACCACTTCACTTGTCAACCGGTTAGTTTACGTTAGGAATCTTAATTATTTTCAAACTAAAATCTAACCTAACCGGATATTTTTCTTACCTAAATTCTACTATATTATAACATAATGATCTGTTTCTTAAGAGGAAGTTGAGTTTATACAGTTTTATGAGGGTTCAAAAGCGCTCTTGTTTTCTCAGCGCTAATTTTTAATAATTTTTCCACTATCCTGGTAATTTTTTTACAAATTCTGTACAAATTTTATTGAATACATTTCTTTGTTTATAGGTAATTTAACGGAGTTATTGCATTCCAAACACAACAAAGTATGTTTTCGACCCTAACCTTTTTTCTTTTACTCCAATTTTCTCTTAAACTATTGCAGATAGAGTTCTGGGACAGATTTTATACGATTTTTCAACTCATTTTACATAATACCTGTCTAATTAAAAAACTCAATTAACGCTGAAAAAAATCAGTACGAGTTAATTTCACTGAGAGTGTTGAATTTCAGGTGAAATCTTTGACTCTGTGTAGCTCGCCAAAGAAGCATCTCCGGATCCATGTTTACATGAACTTTTTTTTATTATTTTGGTGAGTGAAATAAGATTGGCAAGTAAGGCAGATTCCTCCTGTACCCCCCCCCTCCTGTACAATCGGTAAGGGGGCTAGATTAAATGACCAACGTTTCAATTAAACAACATTGAAAAACTATCTTACGCGACGTTTAACTAACCAACTTACACGAAGTTCAAACGAATAACATTTACCGACACCCGTCGGTAAGTCTTAACCTTTACCTCAGAGACTGGTTAAGTGCTACCCTAACCTGACCTAATGTAACGAACGAGCTCGTTACGACCAAGAAAAGTATTATTAAGGTCTACTTATTGTTTTCCCCGTCTTTTTGCCGACCGTCATTGTTAAACCTAGTACCTCCCAAACTGTGATGTTTTATATATATATATATATATATATATATATATATATATATATATATATATATATATATATATATACATATATACATAACATCTTGTACAAATTTTAATGCTTAATAAAATACGTTTTATTCATCCAATCAAATTAAATTAATAGTGGATGATAATTGATATTAATATAGTTTTTCAAATAAAAACTCATTATTTAAATTTAATGAATTAATTTTAATTTTATGCGGGAAAAACTTTTTACAAAAGAGGCAAGCTATACAATATTGTTATTTCATCCTATTTCGCTTGAAATGAGTAATAACTTATGGTTTCATGAGCAAACCTATTTTATGTTATAGGTTATGTAGTAGAACAGATGTTATAACGCATAGGTTAAGTTCCTTTTTTTTATAAAAATTGTAATTAATTAATAAAAAGTAACTAAAATAAAATTTCACTTCATTGACTTACATAAGAATTGACTTTAAACGTTTTCCCCTTATATTACTTGTCCCTATGAAATTATCTTAACGGAAACATTTAAAAACAAATGGAGGGGAGAATACTTCTATTTTTGTAAATATTTCAAAGCGTTGTTTCAAACAAATAATGATTAGAAAATTATACGCAACGGATTACCAACGGAAGGCACGGCTGCCGTTTGATCCGCAGGGACAATTTCACCTGTGACAACATGATTATTTTTATAACGGTAATGTACATAATTGATAATTATAGAAATCCTACGTAAAATGTGCTTTTTTATGCGTTGATTTTATTTCGAATGATCTAGCCCCATCGCTCTACAGCAAACGAATATTAAGACACTAAAAGATATTATTAGCAAATAATCTTATCCCTACTTGTACTTCTAAAAGACATTACTCAAGCTTACAATGAGAACATCTATAAACAGCTGTTCAACAATGACCAAGCATTCTTATAACACAAAACCGAATATAATGTACACCAAATATATTTTACTTTGCCCAGTCAGTGGATTTAGAGCTGAGTGAGTGGATTTAAAACAAGCCCAAGTTTAATTCAAACCACCGCCACCACCCCCATTGTTGAGAGCAGATCCTGTAACTGAAGCATTATGTAGAAAGCATTGCCAACATTGAGCTATGAAAGTTTCGAGATATATGTTTGTGTGTTGTGATTCAGATACGTTTTAAAGTTTCTGTTGGGAAAATCTCAGTTTAAATTCGGTCTAAGGTGTGTCCTCAGTAGATAGCAATTTTTATCTACTATTTTTTTTACAGAACGAAGCAGATCTTTTCTACCAATCATCACAGAATATCATGACATAAAAAAACCATTGAAAGACAAGATCGGTTCAACGTGTCTGAGCAAACAAAGACATTTCTTTGACGATAAACCCTATGTGCAAAAAAGAACTTTACATACACATATTACGTAGCGCTGGCCTAAGCCCCCTTACCCCCAAAAACCCAGCGTAACACAACGCAATATCCCCCCCCCCCAGTGAGGCTGGTAATTCTATTATTTGCTTTTACACTCGTCCCACATTAACCTCTTTCCTTTATCTGTCTCGCTCTTCCACTTAATTGTGTGACGTAACGCTGGCTTTGAACCCCTCGCCCCCCCCCAAATAATGCAGCATAATGCTATGCGGTACCCCTTCAGCCATGGTAATTGCAATATTTGCGTTACACTCGCGCCACATTAACCTCTTTCCTATAGCTGTCTCGCTCTTCAACTCAAGTGTGTGACGTCAGAAAGCCAGGCAGACAATCGATAAATCTCCACTTGAAACCAAAAAACATACGTCTTTGTAAACAATACATTTAACTATCTGTACTACAAAGTATCTACATCGATGGCCTGGTTTTAGTAACACAAACGGGTTGAATCGTAAGTGCTATTGAACTACTAAAAACAATTTTTTAACACACACACACACGCAGGTACGCACGCATGCACTACAAACGACACTTCATAGTCTTTTGAATAGTCAATGGTCCAATAATTACTATAAAGTATTGGAATGAGGGATAATGCAGTTACAACTCACTAGAGGCAGTGAAGAAGTTAACTCACTTTACTGAAGATATTCTTCCTCTCTTCCGGGAAAAGAAATAATCCTACTCTATAATGTGAAAATTATTTGTACACCTGTTCTCATTATCGGCGGAGCCTTAGAAATAATTTGAAGAACAAATAAATTAATTTTGGTTGATAATACAATTTTATTATTTTTTCGTAACTAAGTAGTATTATCGTGGTCTAAAACGAAAGGTAGAAAAAACCATTATCAGCAGATGGTACAGAATGAGGTTAACCCATCCTATCTTCAGACGTTCTTGCGTAGTAAGAGTTAATAAGGGGTATTATTTCCCGGAGGAAGGGAAACACATCAAGAGCACACATTTTCGCTGAACCACTGAACCAGTTTTAGCAACAATGACCGTCATGACACAACAATGCAGCTGCGAGGAAGCGGTACAGACATTATTTATTCTTTTTAAATAGAAGTGAAACAGAAGATGATATAAACAAGAAAGGACCTACTAAGCGAAGACGCAAGAAATGTATATAAGGAAAGATATAATGCACTGCCACATATTCTGATTTAAAAAAAACAGTATAAAGTACTGGCTAAAGCCGCTACTAGGTTACAGTAAGAAGAGTTAAATTTTTTACCAAACTCAGTAGTTAGCCAGGAGCAGGAGTGGATTTGGCCGTTAGCTTGCACTTTTTTATTGACGCAATAGAAGAGAAGAAGACACTTTTTGGAGGGAAATACCCAAGTACCGAACGGCAAATTACTTCGCTGGTAGGAGGAAGGGATGAACATTAACTGGCAAATATAGGAGGATAAAGGGAGGATGATCACATGACCTTGGAGGAATGAGGAAGAAAGCGCACTTCAACTGGCAGGTATAAAGGAAAGTTGTAGTGCATATGTAAGAAGTATGCTGGGGATTGGAACTGAAGTATTGCTCACGTTTTAATGATCGTATTCCTTATCGGCGTAGTAGGGTAAGTGCCAGCATAGTCTATGGACAAGTAGCTTCCCTATAAAATGGAGGAGGTAGCAATGCCCATGTCTAGGAAGGCTACGTGCAGATTATACAAACATATCTTACAAGCGAATATTAATGAAAGTGAATCAAGCGCATATCCTGTCTGGGGCTCAGTAGTAGCTCATGTTAGTCTACAGTTGGCAATCCTCAAGGACTCGCATGTTTGCAAAGGTGCCAAACTGTTGAATTTTCTACCAATATTATATTCACAATTTGTTTAAAGTTTCAAAGTTTTATGTTGCACATGTGTAACACTGAAATACTTAGAGAGAAAGCCGATGAGCGAGACAGATGTACTTTAAAGGGGAAACCACAAAAATACTAGAAGGTTATTTAAGTTCAAAACGAAAAGTAATATTTTGTAAAACTATAAACAGCCCTAACGCAATATCTTTAATATTTTCATTTTTTTTAAGTTTAACAATAATTTTTTTAAGAGTTATTATTATTTTTACAATATATTGTTTTCTGTTTAACAATCATGTATAGTTAGAACATGTTTCATTGTATATTTTACAAGTGTTACTTGTATACACTAAATGTGTTAGCAAAGATACTAGATATACAAAGAAATAACACGAAGCATAAGGAGAATGGCATTTGAGATGGGTGAATGGTTAAAGTGAGATAGATTAATGAGAAACACACAACCTTAACTACAATGAAATTATCGATGAAAACAGCTGGCCATTTGTCAACCGAACTACAGCAAGCGTATTTTTTCCTGGGCCCTAACTAACACAATACTGTATCGTTATAGAGACGTGGGACGAAGTATAGGAACCGATATAATCCGAACGTATACGAAAAATCTTTATGTGCGATTGTGGTGATAAGTAATGATACATCACCACTTGAACTGCGCACAGATCATCCCTACAGGAGGCTTATTAACTGATCTCAGAAGGCGAAGCAATCTAAGGCAAATACTGCCTTTTGATTGGTCTGTAGCTTCTCTCACTCTACCAACAACTGTCAAATTCGTAGAGCCTTAGGAAAAATTATTTCGGCCTCAGACAAAATAAATTACATGGGCCTCAAATAAATGAAATGTTTATATTATTATAGTTGAAAATTAAAGAATTTAATTCACGCCAAAATATTATAATATGTACTTGTACGTAAAAATCAAATGTTTATGATTTCAACTATATCATTTGGTAGAATTATTAATATTTAGCTGACAGGGTAGGTATTTTATAAATTACTTTGGTAATTAACATCTTCAAATTAAATAAGTACTTACCTACTTTACTCGGAAATTAAACTAAGTATATAAACAATAACTGCCATGCCTTTAATATAGGTAGTCTATATATATATATATATATATATATATATATATATATATATATATATATATATATATATATCGCAGTATATTTTCTTGTGTATTAATAAAGAACAAAAGTCTAAATACAAATACAAGAATTATAATTGAATTTACAATCAGGAATATTCCTGATGATGTTGGTACTGTTAGCCAACGAAAAGCTTTGAATTGTAAATTCAATTATAATTCTTGTATTTGTATTTAGACTTTTGTTCTTTATATATATGAATATAAAATACGTTTTCTTGTTTAATAATTTAAAACAACAAAGGTTATTCAAATACAATAATATTTATTAATTTATATCCAAAGCTTTTCGTTGGTAAACAGTACCAGCATCATCAGGAATGAAAATTACAATTATATTACATTGTAATTTTCATTCCTGATGATGCTGGTACTGTTTACCAACGAAAAGCTTTGTATATAAATTAATAAATATTTTTGTATTTGAATAACCTATGTTGTTTTAATATATATATATATATATATATATATATATATATATATATATATATATATATATATATAATTTTTTTTTGTAATGGGGTGGAGTCAAGTTTTGTTATTTTAAAGAAAAGTTGTAACTTTGATATTTGTTAATGTAAAACATATTATATGTTTCACATTATACTATAGTATGGCATAGGTAGTCTATATATATATATATATACACACATATATAGAATATATTATATAGGTAGCTAAAACGTTTTAAAAAAACCTCCAGATTTATTAAGGATAAAAACTTGTTTGTTTTGTATTTTCATTCAACCCAAAACCTGGAGTGCCAGGTTTCACAATGTTTCAACGCTTCACAATGTTGACAGTTGCTAGTGGAGTGGAAGGAGCTAGAGATCAATCAAAAGGCGTATTTGCCTTACATTGCTTCGCCTTCTGGGATCAGTTAATATGCCTACAGGAGCCGGTAGGAGTTATCCTGGGGCATGACTAAACAAAACAATGTCTGGAACGAGCCACAGAATCCAGGAATAATCTAAGAACGATGGTCGGAATTGAATGAAGGTTTGTTGAACCATACAAAGGAAGAATTTGAAACGGCTACAGCTATAATCGTACTTTGAGAAGGTCGAATCTACAGCAAGACTCTACGGGAAGGCCGCCAATCGCTAAAGATTTTAACGTTTTTAAAGACTAAAAAAACAAATAAATTTGAAGGTCAACCGAAATGCGCGTAAACATTTGTCTCCCGACCTTGAAAGTCCCACAGATGCATTCTATCGATAGAGTACATTTAAGCAGGACTTACTAATATTGTTTAACTCGTTGCAACAACTGTAAAAACTACATTATAAAGAGAATTTCTTGTGCGTTTGATAAACTCGAGGGAGCACTCACACCTTATACTTCTCATTTGACTTTGTTTATGTTTTCTATTACAACATTTTGGACGCGTAGGCTGTTACTATGTGTGTGGCAACACGAAGTACCCGGCTCTGATTTTAAGTTAAATTCCTTTCCCTTCTCTCTCTGTCTTTCTTTCTCCCCTCCCTCCCTTCTTTTTCTTCTCTCCATCCACCCTCTCACCTTTCTGTTTCTCCCTTTCACCTCTCTCTTTCCCCCTATTCCATTCTCACTCTCTCTTCCTATCTTTCTTTCTTATCTTTAGTCAATGACTACCAGACTTTAAAAGATGTCATAAAGAGATGGTCCACTTTAATTCTCATTCCCATTAAGAAGAGAGAGAATAAATTCAACAAACCTTTTGTAAACTTATAAAATATACAGCCAGAGATTGAGCATAGGCCAAAAGCATAGGGTTGGACAAAATCAAGAGAACTGTGAAATATAGAAAGGAATAAGGGAGCAACCGGACTTAAATCTTCCTCTATTGAAACAAATATTCCTTTACTGCATATCTAAATATAATAATTTAATTTTCTTAGAACTGTTCTTAAGTTTATCTCAGACGGCTAAAACGTATATCATATATTATAACTTATTTTAAGCCAAATGGGACGAAATAACAATATTGCATAATTTGCCCCTTTTTGAAAAGTTTTTCTCCAATATAAAACTAAAATTAAGTATTGAAATTTAATTATTGAAATAATATTTTTTTAAACTGTATTAACATCAACTGTTATCTACAAGTTTAAATAAACGTATCTGAACTTGAGTGGATGAATAAAAAGTATTTTAATAACTATTAAAAATTTGAACAATGTATATAAATGTAAATAGGGAAAGTGTTGAATAATAGAAGGGACTGAACATATTACACTGCAGTTGCTCTAAGTTTAACGTACTTTAACGTAGCGACCATGGACAAGGTAATGAGTAATGCGCTTCCCATGACAATGCCGGCTTTCACGGAACTGAACCTACATCTTTCCAAGGACCAACTGACATAAGGTTCATCCTTCAAGTAAAATCTCCTTCATCCAGTCCCGAGGTGTCAAGGTCACTCCAGTGATTGCCGATCTGCTTCAACTGGATCCAATTAAAATTATTATCTTCGATCAGTAATATGTTAACATTAGCTCACAATTGCATTAAAGTCTCCCAAATAGTTTCTAAGTAGGTAAGCATGAACCGCTTACTCTGTCTCATACAAGCCTCATCTATCTACGATAAACTATAATTGTGCACCCGTGCATGTCCACGCCCTTTATTTTTATAATATTTATTCAATGGCTTCTATTAGCTCACACTCTTCTTAAATATATCTTGTGCAAATTATCAGTCGTTAATAAAATACTTTTTTATTCATCCAATCAAGTTCGAATACAGTTTTTTAAACCTATAGTGAATGACAATTACGTTATTAGTTTTTTTAAAATATTTATTTAATAGTTAAATTATAAAAATTTGGTGAGTTTAGCTCAGATTCGAACTGAATATCTTCATATTTGAGGTCTAGATCTTGGGCAATGAACCAACTTTACCATAACTAGACATATATTTCTCATGATATATATGAATTTTTTGCCCCAATGTGGTTGTCGTCGAAACCTCAATTTTACAACCTTAAATTGTTGTCATGGTTACCACACATTGTCATAAATAATGCTCAAGGATTAAAAATGAATGAAAAGAATAAAACAAAGAATCAAATTGGATTAACAGTATCGAATCTTCATTCACAAACGGACAATGCAAAAGAAAAGCGAAAAGAAACTAGAACACAATGCAAGTGGCGAAAAAAGAAAGCATATTAATAGTAACACACAAAAATAAGAGTCCAACACTATACATAGAAAGGAAAATGGAAAATTGCACGGAAATTCGCTTTATACTTTGCCACTTAATATTGTTATTCTGCATATGTATATACAGGTCTATTTTAATTGTAGTTATAAAATGAAAAGAAACTAAAATACAATTTTCTGTGTTGACTAAGTAGGAATTGACTGTTTCTTAAAAAATTTTATATACCTTGTTTTAAGTGTAGGCTTATATATTTTTAATTAATTTCATATGCTACTAAATTCATAAGCCAAGCATTGAAGGCCTAAACTATTCCAGGATTTGTTTATCTTCCCAGAGACGATTGCACTGCTCATAGTGAAAAGAGAGGATTCGTCAATACATTTTAAATACAATAGAGTGTACTTGCATCGGTTCAGAAAGTTTGGGTTTTTGTAGACGATTTCTTCCTTTCTTTCAGCTCACTTTCTAGGCGCACATAGTCATCGACACCCAATTTCTGTTGCCCAGTTATTTCTTAACTCTGTAAACCAAATTTGCTTTTTAATTCAAGAAATAATAGAATACTTCTAAGCCACCCATTATATTTAACTTGCCATTCGATCGATAAATATTGACGAAATTTATGAGACAGAGATATAGTTTCTACATCATTTTAGATTTTAATCTTTTTGTCAAAATTCCTTGCCCTTTAATACATTTATCTTGCTGACAAACCTGTGACTCGGTAGCGGATAGAATCAGTGTAGGCTTTGGCAGTGTAAACATTTTTAATTCTGCACTTATATAACAAGTACTATAAAAGAAAATTAAGTAAATTCATACTGCGGTAATCAATAAAAATTTTATTTTAACTACCCTAGATATTTAACTACCCTGTTTATGATATTGTGTTACCCATTGCAACAGTTTAAAGTTGGTAATAGAGGTTTCGACGACAACCAGATGAGGGAAATAAAATCCATATACATTCTTGAGGAATATATTTCTAGGTATTGGAAAGTTGGCACAGTGTCAAGGCGGGCTAGACTTCGAACGTGGAGATTCTCAGTTCGAATCCGGCTAGACCCCACAAATTTTATAATTTCATTATTGAATCAATATTCGAAAATATTGTATCAACATCAATTGTCATCCACTGTAAGTTTAGAAAAATGTATTTACTTGATTGGATGAATACAAACGTATTTTATTAACGATTGAAACTTTGTACAATACATATATCAGGAGAATGTGAGGCAATAGATGGAGTTTTAAAATCTAGTGGTTTTATGCTTAGGTCAGTCAGTAGTTGGTAAAGAAGTGTTTGTACCTTTGGCTCACTGTATGAATACGATTGGGCAGCGCACTCGACATATACGGCTCACTAATTGCTCCGTGAATTTATAAGCTAGATATAAATATACTATACTGAAGTACGCAATCACAACTATTTCATGAATAATTCCAGGGCTTGACTGTTTGCAATGAACGCGTAACTCCATTTTATGCAAATTGGGATCACAGCTTCCATATTCATACTGTCGCAGTTCGCATTAAATGTGTTTTATTCATTAACGAAGAGGGTGTGGAGCGGCGGAACTTCTTGTACTACTACAGTTTGCCGCGTGAAGAAGTTGTACAAATACGGGAACATCTTTTAAAAATATTCGCAAAAACCAACTTCCAAAGTGCGTGATAAAGACAACGAGAGATAGCGTTCACATCCGCCTCGTTGGTTGCATGTGGAACGGACGGTGGGGCTGCTTCTTTAATTTATAGGTGCTATTTCCCGAAACCTTCCCTTTCTTCGCTGTTCCTACACTTTTTAGGTTAAGCCCTTTTGTATTTCAGAGTAGGTTATTTTGTAATTCCTCTTGAACAAATTAGAGTCGCTTTCAAGTTACACTGTTAGCTTTTAAGTAACGTAGTTTAAATTGCAATTGGTGTGAAATAACAAAAAAAAGCTTGTCAGACAGTTCCCTGAGTTTAAAACAGTCCCCAGCATTACACACCATCATTTGTCCCAAACAAACAGACATTCTCCTAAATTAGTCTTAAATAAAGTGGAATTTGTTTTTAAGGTCACGTAGTTTAAATTGCAATTGGTGTAAAATAACAAAAAAAGCTTGTCAGACAGTTCCCTGAGTTTAAAACCGCCCTCAGCATTACACACCACCATCCGTCCCAAACATACAGACATTCTCCTAATTTAGTCTTAAATAAAGTGGAACTTTTTTTTAAGGTCACGTAGTTTAAATTGCAATTGGTGTGAAATAACAAAAAAAAGCTTGTCAGACAGTTCCCTGAGATTAAAACCGCCCTCAGCATTACACACCACCATCCGTCCCAAACATACAGACATTCTCCTAATTTAGTCTTAAATAAAGTGGAACTTGTTTTTAAGGTCACGTAGTTTAAATTGCAATTGGTGTGAAATAACAAAAAAAAGCTTGTCAGACAGTTCCCTGAGATTAAAACCGCCCTCAGCATTACACACCACCATCCGTCCCAAACATACAGACATTCTCCTAATTTAGTCTTAAATAAAGTGGAACTTGTTTTTAAGGTCACGTAGTTTAAATTGCAATTGGTGTGAAATAACAAAAAAAAGCTTGTCAGACAGTTCCTGAGATTAAAACCGCCCTCAGCATTACACACCACCATCCGTCCCAAACATACAGACATTCTCCTAATTTAGTCTTAAATAAAGTGGAACTTGTTTTTAAGGTCACGTAGTTTAAATTGCAATTGGTGTGAAATAACAAAAAAAAGCTTGTCAGACAGTTCCTGAGATTAAAACCGCCCTCAGCATTACACACCACCATCCGTCCCAAACATACAGACATTCTCCTAATTTAGTCTTAAATAAAGTGGAACTTGTTTTTAAGGTCAAGTAGTTTAAATTGCAATTGGTGTGAAATAACAAAAAAAGCTTGTCAGACAGTTCCTGAGATTAAAACCGCCCTCAGCATTACACACCACCATCCGTCCCAAACAAACAAACGTTCTCTTAAATTAGTCATGAGCAAAGTAGAAATTGTTTCTAATTCGAGTAGTTTTGAGCGTATTTTCTGTAAGAACTCAGTCAGTTTCCCTTCAGTTTTAATACAGTCCGCCAGGGTTACACCATCTTCTATCTCTCCTAACCAAAATTAAAGAACCCTCTTTTATACCAGCGATATACTAACAGCCACGATCCAAAATCCTGCTACAGTCAATTTTAAAAGAGACAGACGCTGCGAAAATCCCGAGAACGTCTCACCTCTCTTTTTTTAAATTATAACAGTAAGTAACACCTACAATACATAATGAAGGCAGAATGACGTCAGAGAGATTCCTAACAGTTCCACGCATTCTGTAATGAGGAATATTTTACGCAATAACTTCCCAGAAGTGAATTACACATAACTATTAAATTAATATACTGTATTGACTGGTCTTGTGGGGAATCCGGTTGCAAGAGATGAGTAGGATAATTGATTTACTGTAACCATTAAGCTCTACCAGCAGTTAGACAACAGTGACCGAAACCGCTGGAGACTGTTTTAAGATTTAACGCTTGATGTGTCTCAGCAAGTTCTTGAACAAATCGATATAGGTCAATATAGCCTATCGATATATATATATATATATATATATATATATATATATATATATATATATATATATATATATATATATATATATATAGACTATATATATATTCTATATATACTATAATATGTATTCTTGTGTATTAATAAAGAAATAAAACAATTTACAAATACAAGAATAATTTATTGAATTCACAATTCAAAGCTTTTCGTTGGCAAACAGCACCGGCATCCTCAAGAATACTCCTCAGGATGTATTCCTGAGGATGTTGGTAGTGATTTCTAACGAAAAGTTTTGAATTGTAAATTCAATAAATTATTCTTGTATTTGTAAATTGTTTTATTTCTTTATATATATATATATATATATATATATATATATATATATATATATATATATATAAACCTTTTATAAAGAAAAAATTAATTCAATTAAAAATAATTTTTTAAACTGTCAAACGCTGTAATAATTATGAATTTTTAATGTATTCAGCAAATA
This sequence comes from Prosapia bicincta, assembly GCA_036971475.1. Taxonomy (NCBI): domain Eukaryota; kingdom Metazoa; phylum Arthropoda; class Insecta; order Hemiptera; family Cercopidae; genus Prosapia; species Prosapia bicincta. The sequence continues at coordinate 138,182,849 of JBAIZL010000001.1, read as the reverse complement.
TTTATATAATTATTATAAATTTAAAAGTTAATCTATATTGGAATAGTTTATTGTCCACGACGATCGAAGAAATTTTAACTTTATATCAAACTAGTTATAGAGATGTCGACCTTTAAGTAAAATTTTTTTAAACTCAAGAAGAAAACATTTTTTCGATCGCACTATTCGGAATCCATTTCATCTGCATAGTGCGATAAAAAAATAGCCTCAGTAATTCTCTTAAAAGTCAGGAAAATCGTTAATTACTTTAATATAAAAGTAATCTGTCCTATAACATGACAATTATTTTATTCGAATTTCAAAAAAAAAAATCGAACGTCTTAGAAATTTTTTGTTGATTACTTGGCAGTAATTCTAGCGCTATTGAAAGGTACCCCTTTTCGTCTATAAATAATGCGTGAATATATGTAGCAAACAGTTTATGCATTGTTTCTGTCTTCGGATTGCAACTTTTACCACGTTTAGGTTAAATATGATACTACAAAACCTAATTATCAAGTTCTTTCTTACAAAACAAATTTTAAAGACAACCCCCAACCAAAGAACGCATTTAACTTACATCTATTTTTAAAAAATAATACAAGTATTCGCAACAAAAATAAATCGATTATTTTAAAGTGATAAAATGTTGAATTTATCAAGAGCTTTTGCATGATTCGAGATCAGCAATACTTCTAAGAATATGTGCCTTAACTGGGGAGCATATGTGTAGCTGGACCACATGTAGGAGTTAATTAAGCAGGTAAACTACCAGCAATAATACTGAGGTTAAGACAATCCCTAGAGGTATGGGCAAACGAAATTAATCGGGTAATTATTACGGTCAGCGACTACCGCTCTGATCGGCGAAATGTTTTCTATCCCGATCAATTCTAAAGTTTTTTTACTGCAAACACATATTTACATTTGAAAAAATAGCCTAACCTAAGCTGACCTGACCTGACTTTGGTGCTTACTAACTTTTCGATCGGCGAAATTTTGTTTCCTGATAGATTTAACTTTGCTGAACACAAAAAGTTATTTTTAACGGCAAACACATTTTAACCTAAGAAAACCAGGTCAGGTGAGGTTAGCTTGAGTTTTTTTTAATGCGTTTGCAGTAAAAAAAAAACTTTAGATTCGTGTTTATCAAGGTCAAATTGATCAGGAAAAAAAAATTTCGGCGATCGGAGCTGTAGTCGCTGATCTTAATAATTACCAAAAATCGATGTTTACTAAGTCTTCGTCAAATATTATTACCATGTCCTAACACGTATAATTCTTATAGCAGTTTCGCACACGTTTTAAGTGGAAAATGCAGGCAGAGCAACAGATGGGCAACTAAATCATTGTACATTGAGTAAACAGTAATACTTTTGGCTCGCGGCCAAATACGGCGAACAATGACCTCCCCCCTCATTTAGCTTTCAATTTTAATCGCAATAATTCTTTTCCCGTCTTTACATTTTGTCGATTACAGGCTTACCAATTTTATATGATTAAATTACCCAAATTTGAACATATTTCACAGAGTCCCCATGAATATTACTAACATTTAACTTTCAAAAAGCACAACAAAAATCAATTGTGAATTCCCGTTCTAGTAATAAGTCTATCATGCAACGAAAAGAGAAATAAATTTTACCTCGACTTAATCTGCATCTCAACCGGTACACTAAGCCCAAAGTGGCTGAATCCGTGGGTTTCTTTCTTAACGTTTATAAATTCCATTTACAGAAATTTCAACTCCTATTGGTGATTACTTTCTGGTGGAAAAGATCGGTAAGTTGTAGGAAAATAGGTTTTTTCTGGTCAATAAAAAAAATCTACACAACACTGTTTTGTCAACACTAAACACTTTACGACATCGATCTGCGCACACAATTCATGTAAAATGTTAAAATTCTAAACAATATCAAAATTTAAACAAATACTGACGTATTTTTTCAAATTCCAGTTAAGCCAGAAATTACATAATCTTTTTAAAACATTTGTACTGTTATTTTATAAGTTAAATTCACAAAGAAACACTTTCAATTAAAAATCATAATAAAACAAAACTAAATCTATTTTGTTTCAAATCTACTGACCAATTTCAAAGGGGAGGTTCTAATGAAACCCAAAATAGATCAATAGAAAGTATTGCATGACTTCATTGGCGCTACACAGATTTGCTAATTTTAGTAACCTAAAATCTTGGATGCGGCCCAAGATAATTGTATTTACATAAGCTTGTAAATTTAACGAGTGCATCAAGTTAATAAACAAAACATCTATAGAAGATACAAAAATAATCGGGTTTAAACATGAAATTTTATTTTTGTTTGTCATGTTGTAAATAATATGATTGTATTACGTATTCTACGTATTTTAATTAAACGAAATTTTTAAATTTGAGAATTAAATTAGGCCTATAATAATTTTTAAATTTGTCAAATTTATAAACAACCCTTAATTGTCATTATATATTCATTCTTAAAAGCAAACTATCAGTTACAATTTTTCGTTGCATAAAATAAAAAAACCTCTTGCTTTGGTAAAAAACAAAACATCAACAAAGTTTACTCAACAATCAAATTGATTATTTTAGGTTAGAATTATAAAGTTTGAAATATCACAAACAGATCGTCGGTAATTGTATTGCCTTTGCTAAGTCCTCAAATTTAATATAATTACTCAATGGTTAATAAACAACTCTAATACTACAAAGTGTATTTAGGACAAAGATAAAACTTTTCAAGTAGGTACTTACCGACTTTCACAAGGAAAATAAAAGCCAACAGTACCCATAGCATCAACTGATATCGACAAATGGTATAATAGGATTTAAATCCGAACATTTTATTTCCAGTAGCACCGAAAACTGTCAACTAAACTTACTAAATGGGTAAACAATACGCACCGACGCAATTAATATCAACACTACCACCAAGCACGCTGCTACAGAAGCAATGAAATGTTGTGGGACGGAACTTAAAAGCTGTTCTCAGACGGGCAGTGTTGCCAATGCAAGGGAAATTTCCCTCGCTACTCCAGCAAAGCTGGTATTTCTTTACTTTCAATTTCTCCTTCTGGGAATCAAGACCGGATTTCTTGGGAAAATTTGCTTTCATTTTTAACCTTTAAAAAATAACCATATGAAACGTTTCAGGCAATTAATTTTAATAGTTAAAGGAACTTTTTAATGTTACATTTATACAAAACAAGGCGTCAACTCAATTTTTGTTTTTGAATTACTTGAACATAAATTCTAAATCAATTTTGTTAATTATTAAGATCAGCCACTACCCGCTCCGATCGGCGATTTTTTCCTGATCTATTTGACCTTGCTGAACAGGAATCTGAAGTTTTTGTTACTGCAAACACATTTGAAAAAAATAATAATAACCTAACCTAACCCGACTTGCTTTTTTTTCTTAGGTTAATATGTGTTTACCGTTAAAAATAACTTCAGATTCGTGTTCAGCAAGGTCAAATCTATCAGGAAAGGAAATTCGCCGATTGAAGCGTTAGTAAGTACCAAAGTCAGGTCAGGTCAGGTTAGGTTAAGTTAATTTTTTAATGTAAATATGAGTTTGTAAAAAAAACGTTAGATTCATGTTTAGCAAGGTCAAACTGATCAGGATTAAAAAAATTTCGCCGATCGGAGTGGTAGTCGCTGATCGTAATAATGACCCCAATTTTTAAAAAAAAACGAATTTCAAACTAAACTTATTTTAAATTTTTCAGAAAAAAAAATAGCGGTTAGAGCTTGTGTTATTTCAGTTTTGAAAACACACGAGAGTCATCGTTAAGAAGCAATTCTTCAAAAATTGCCACTTAGAGTCGATTATCAGAACTAATTGTGAAAGGAGTGTGTTCGGGTAAGCAAACATATATATTATATTGAATATAAATCTACAGTTTACGCTTTAGAAAACATTTAGGCTGCTGACATAAAGAAAGTAACTGGTGGTCGCAAAGCAACGTAATCTTGAGTTGCTAGTCGGTTTCACGATTCTTCATATGAAGTGGCTAGTTTAGTTGTCAGTTATATCGTCGTCAGAGGAGGATGCCGTCCTTGTCTAAATTTTAAGAAACAAACTAAAAAAACGTTACAAAATATGACAATTCCGTGTATAATGAGGAATAAAATTATAACCATATCTATCTTAACTGAATTCTTCGTAGGTATATTTCAATATAGGAATATAGTAATGTTGTGAAAATTACAACCAAATCTAGACGTAGTGCAGTGCGCTGTAGCTACTGCGCGTCCGGTTCAAGCTATAGCCTACACGACATTACAGACTAACATTTAAAATGGGAAAAAAGTAACTTTCCGTATTTTCCGCCGAAAAAAGTTGATACTCTTGTTCTACATATTAAAACGAGTAATTTTTAAAAAAAATTCTAAAAAAAACAACGTCATTAAGAATATATTTTACCCCGATTTTATATATTTTGAAAAACATTGTTGGTAATAATTCGTATCGTCTTGAAGTTGTTGGATACACAAATCATGGCCAGAACCAGGGATATTTTGTTTTACTAGCATACTATAGCAGTATAATAAAAGACTATTCAAAAAAGCAGAAACACGAAAAATACAAATAAAAATAACAATTACTTAAATACGATAGCACTCTTGAGAAACGCATACACAACGCAACAAATATTGCTGGTAACTGAGAAACTGAGCAACAAGCTTACAGCATGTCGGGACTGGAGTAACTCTAGTTTCTGTGTCACTCGCTAGTCGCGTGGCTATCACTTCCCGGTGAATATGTGCATGGAACTGCTGTGAAAAAGCAACTCAAGTTTGCGTTGCGTTGCCGTCACCAGTTGCCTTCTGTATGCCTGCAGCCTTAGAGGGCACTATTGAGCTGTATGTACAGTGTTTTACATTATATTACTCTAATACATTGACCAATTAGTTATTAGATAGATAGTAGACCTATTGTACTAAATAAAATACTAAATTTTGTTTATTTTCTAAATAAAATTATTATTAAAGGCAGAATAAATAAAAAAAACACGGTAACACCAAAACATACTGCTATATAATTACATAAGTCTATGCATAATAATGTGTAGGCTTATAGCAATTTAAGTATTTTTTAAATGTATACATTATGTTTTAAAATTTACACGTGCAACACATTTACTACTATTTATGTACAGCTGTACTGCCATTGCAAAAGAGTAACAAGTAATAATTGTTAACAAAAAACTCAGGAGATGTTCCACTAAAAAGCGTCCACCACGCACCACGCCCTGCCTGTACCCTACATCGTGAGTAATTCTTTCTTTCAGATTATTATTCCATGTTCGATTAATTGACGATTCGGATAAATGACGCTCGGATAATCGACGCCCTGCTGTACTACGTTATACTACATTACCATGACTATGTTAAAATATAGCTGCAAAAGTAAGGCAACCAGATATATCTTTTAGGGGGTAATGATATTGTAGCAAGGTTAGGTCGGTAATTTATAGTCTATATATGTTTATTATAAATATAAATATGTTTAATATACATAAAACACCGCTAATAATAGAGTCGAGACTTTATTAATTTTTCGTAGTTTTCTCTCTTAAACAAGCAACGTTCCAGCGGCTATTGTGTTACCCTTTTTAGGTCTCAAATCAATGAAGTAGATTTTGTAATTACCATTAGGTATGCATTGGCTAAATACTGGTGCTGCAGTCTAGCGGCATTTTTATTAAATGTTCTACAAACTAAAGTTCTAAATAGCTGCGATACTTTGGTACACTATAGAAAAACTAGTGTTCAGGCAAATCCTTTTAAAGCAGATTGTTTTGGTAAGTTGCCCACAATCTCAGCATCAGCATTAAGCGTTTTACTATCTTTCAAATAATAAATATATATTGACAATATCTTCAAACGTAATACATACATAAGGCTGATCAAGATGAAAAACTTGAGCTGTTTCACTCAAACTTGTAGCGTTGGCTTAAACAAGCTTCAGAAGGTATAGATCTAGCTAGGAAACCAGTGGCGGCTACTCTCGTAGTGAAAAAGTTCATATTTTAAACGATCATGTGTAACATAACAGAATCTCTGTTTGTGATCATTGGTTTCATTGTTATGACAAAGGCGGTACATAACAGGCTGCCCTAGCTATAAGCTGTCATTCTGTTCTGAAGCTTGCCAAACATTGCATGGAGTATAAAACATGTTTTACATCCTCAAGCGACGGCTCGCCTTGTAATGTCGACCTTTTCCAGATTCTAATGAAACAATAAGAAATGAATAAATCTGTATAAAACGCATTCTAAATGTTTCATATGACATTCTAGCAGTTTGCAACAGCTAAGTACATGAAATATAACCGCGTGCATAAACATTTTATTCACAACTACCTTGCTATAAACGATCTTTCTCTGTACAATCTCTTAGCCTGCAAAAAGTGCATATTATATGGGGCAGTGATAAATAAAAAATGGGCAGTGTTAAATGAAAATGTGGACAATGATAAAAATAAATTATTTATCCAGACGAGAAGTATTCAATATAATCTTAACATCGAACATGTAGTATCATTTTTAAACGTAATATTTTTCAGCATTATAATGCATATATATTTCTTCTCTAAGAGATTTGCCATATTAATTAAGTGAAGTACTGCTACATTTATATATGTGAAGTAACAAGTACGTGTGGCTTTGGCGCGCTTACTCCTTTGTTAAATATATATTTTTTACCATCACCCAAACCTTGCGTTAACACTAATCTTCAAAGTTTAAAAAAAAAATTAATTTTTTATTAATATCTGAAGATAATTAAGGTGGAAATTTAGAAAAGAAGAAAATCAGAGGGATATCTTGGCAGCAGGTTTGGGCAGTGTTAAAATTTTCGAAGTTTTAAAATTTGGACAGTAATGTGGATGAAATACCCAGAACTGTTCTACCCAATGTTGGTGCTCTCCTTTTATTTGAGGCCTGAAGATAACCGCCGAAACGTTGCCTGTTTAGGAGTGAAACAACGAAATAAGATTAGGTTCTGACAACTCGGGGAGAGCCGACGGAAGTGAAAACTTTTAGAGCCACGTCTACAGAAAGAGTTGACTTGAGAAAACATTTAATTTTGCGTTATGGGAATTAAGCTAAACATTTGTTATAATATAACAAACAATAATACAGATTTTTTACATCTAACACCAAAATTTGAAATACAAGTAGCAAATTAGAGTTGATAGTTTTGCAAAGTTTTCAAAGTAAATCACAGAAAATATGAATTTATAGGCTACATTTTTCATTCAATTTTTAAATCTTTTTATTTTTTTATGTTTAAAAACAATTAGGTCTATTAGATGCTTGCTGAATAGAAAATTTTTTAAGAAATTCGATTGAAATCACTTCCTAAAAAGTATCAAACGCGTCTAAGAATGTTTCCATTTCAAGGATTGAATTAAAAATACATAACTTATTATTATCATTACATTGAATTAATTGTATTGAAGTTCATCAAAATTTAAATAAATTAATGTATTTATTAACTGATCAAAACTATTCAATAATAATATTTTTCCTTAATAATATTCAACAAATAATGTAATATAACCTAGTGTTAAAGCAGCTGTTTGACAAGATAACGTAAAACATAAAATCAGCTGATATATGAATAATATTTTGCCATTAAATTTACTTTAAGGTGACTCATATCGTAGCCTGATGGAATTTATACTGACGCCATTAAGCTGACGGAAATTATATTGTCACGAAATTGTATGTTTATGTCCATCCAATAAGTTTGTGTAGGCATCACATCAGAAGTTTTCACTTCAAAAATAAAAGTCTTGACTCGCAAACCCACGGTGTTTTATTCATGTACTATTGTTCTTGCCAGTGAACATACAAATGCAAAATTAGAAGTTGAATGCACTTTTAAATATCTCTTAAATTTAAAATAAATGATTTTTTTATAAACAAGTAATATAAAAAAATGTTTCTTAAAGTCAATTGCTTCTTTTTGCTTTCCTTTCACATTGTCCGTTTGTGAAGCGAGGTTCGATATCGTTAATCCAGTTTGTTTAGATTATTGTTTTCATTAATTTTTAGAGTATTACTTACGATAATGTGTTGTAACCATGGCAACATTTAAAGGTATCTAATTTAACGTTTAAGATTTCCCATGGCACAATGGAGGTTTTGATGAGAACCAGTTAAGGGGGAAAATACATATTAATCTTTAAGAAAAACATTTCTAGCTATGAGAAAGTTGGTAAGTGCCAAAGTGTTGGATTTCAAACATGAAGTCGTAGAATTCGAATCCGACCTAGACCCCAAAATTTAATTAATGAATAAATATTTGAATAAACTATATTAACATCAATTGTCATCCACTACGGGTTTAAAAATATGTATTTGGACTTGAGTGGATTAATAAAAAATTATTTTATTAACGACTGAAAATTTGTACAAGATAGACTATATATAGGCATATATATGTATATATATATATATATATATATATATATATATATATATATATATATATATATATGGGACTGTGAACTAATAGAGGAACTGCAAAAAGATATATATGTTTAAAAAAACTAACTTTAAATTTCCCCTTTCACAAACTACAATTCTATAAATAAATATGGAGGCTAGAAGACGCCTTTATAAATTTGTTAAGATTGCTAAATCTGTGTTTCAGCAATTGTCTTGTGGATATAAGGCCGAGCTGGTCTATTCAAGTAATCTTATTTTCCATTTAGAAAACGCTCTATTATTTTGGCCTAAAAATCCTCTTAACCCATAGCGGATTAAATGATTCGCGATCTGAGCGAACTAGTTTATGAGTTAATTCGTCACGGCAAATGATCACGACTAAATTGTGTTGCGCTAAAAAAAAATTAATATACGTGCTTACCTGAAGCATGGAGACTTAAATAAGGGTCAAGCAGACTAAATAACAAAAACCAGTAATATAATTTTTAAAACATTTTAAATCAATTCTTACTTAAGTCAACAAAGAAATATTTTATTTTAGTTTCTTTTTATTTTATAGTTACAATCAATATAAATATGTATATACATATGTCAGAAAGTGGAAAAATAGGAAGAAAATTTCCTTGCAATTTTCCATTTCCCTTTCTATGTATGGTGTTGTACTATTGTTTTTTTGTTGTTACTATTTATACGCTTTTTTTGTCGCTGTATAGTGTTGTAGTTTTTTTCCCTTTCCTTTCGCATTGTCTATTTATGAAGCAAGGTTCAATACCTTTAATTCAGTTTGTTTGTTTATTTTATTATTTTCATTCATTTTTAATCCTTGATCTTCATTATTTATGATGCTGTGTGATAACCATTGCAATAATTCAAGGTTGTGCAATGGAGGTTTCGACGACAACCAGATCGGAGCAAAACAAAATTTCATATACTGTCCTTCAATGAGAAATACACTCCTAATTAAAGGAAAGTTGACTCAGTGCCAAAAAGACTTTGAACATTAAGGTAATCAGTTCAAATCTGACCTTGACCCCCAAATTTTTATACATTAATTATTGAATAAATATTTGAAAAAACTGCATCAATTGTCATCATAGGTTAAGAAAAATGCACTTGAACGTGATTGCATGAATAAAAACGTATTTTATTAACGATTGAAAATTTGTACAAGATATTTCGAGTAGGCATCAGGCACTCTTCACGCAGGTACGCCCACTGTCCCTAATGACAGACTAGTTCCCCTCTTACATCTGACGCAGAGCCACATTCTGCGGGATTCGAGTAGGCATCAGGCACTCTTCACGCAGGTACGCCCACTGTCCCTAATGACAGACTAGTTCCCCTCTTACATCTGACGCAGAGCCACATCCTGCGGGTTTCGAGTAGGCATCAGGCACTCTTCACGCAGGTACACCGGCTGTGCCTAATGACAGACTAGTTCCCCTCTTACATCTGACGCAGAGCCACATCCTGCGGGTTTCGAGTAGGCATCAGGCACTCCATGTGTAATGTAATACTCTACCTTACCCTTAACTTGATAGGAAACTCTAGCCTTAGGGTTTCTGCATGATCTATAGCAAGGGGTTTCTGGTAGGATTTCTTTCTTGACAGGTTTTATCGTTCCGCACTTCACGCCACACTTATCTTGTTTCTTTTATTATCTTCAGATCATTCATGGGATATAAATACTCTTTAAATCTTGTTACATGTATTGTCAATCATAAATCCTTCATTAGCGGTAGAGGTACTATTGCTATGGAAGGCCATTTTAGACCAAAACTGTTAAAGTTTGGTTGCCATGAAAGCTGGACGGATATTGGTAACTCAGAGCGGAATAAATTATCCACGTAAGTCGCACTGTTTACGGATAGGTGATCCGAAGGTCTAACGGTCGGGTAAGCCCGTCTAAGACTAGGTCCCTAGTTTTAGGGTCTGACCACGAGGTAAGGGCGATGAGGAGATGAAGGTCCGATTGCAGTGGCTATGCCATTTGGAAGCTTCTACCGGCCCCGAGTGCTGGAAAAGCGGGTGAGACCGCAGTGTCTGGTTGGAGTATCGTCTCGTCCCAGGGGGTGGGCCGATGAGGAGATAAAGGTCTGATTGCAGTAGATATGCCATTTGGAAGCTTCTACCGGCCCCGAGTGCTGGAAAAGCGGGCGAGACCGCAGTGTCTGGTTGGAGTATCGTCTCGTCCCAGGGGGTGGGCCGATGAGAAGATAAAAGTCTGATTGCAGTGGCTATGCCATTTGGAAGCTTCTACCGGCCCCGAGAGCTGGAAAAGCGGGCGAGACCACAGTGTCTGGTTGGAGTATCGTCTCGTCCCAGGGGGAGGGCCGATGAGGAGATAAAGGTCCGATTGCAGTAGCTATGCCATTTGGAAGCTTCTACCGGACCCGAGTGCTGGAATAGCGGGCGAGACCGCAGTGTCTGGTTGGAGTATCGTCTTGTCCCGGGGGGGGGGGGGGAGGGGCGGTGACCAGTCCAGGCCTTACAGTAAGGTTTTCGGGTTCTTAGACTAGTACCACGGGTCGTAGCACTGATGCTAGTCACCCGGTCGGTAAATTACCAAACCGACCGTTTTAATGTACGGCTTGTTTTAATGTTTGTTGTATGGAATTAAATTTATGCTGATGAACAAAATTTGCTACGAAAAAATATTTGAAGTAAAAAGTCGATATAATATAAAGTAAAACATATTTCTCGTTTATTTTTATTATAAGTTAATAGTTGCGTCGAAATTTCAAAAAGGGATTTTACTTACACACCTTAACATATATTAATAAGTGAAACTTGCTTATAGTAGCAATTACTTTTTGTTTAATGAAGACGGCCGTTTCGGGAGTGTCAATGAGACACGGTTAGTGTCAATCCAAACCGAAAAGGGACACATCTCCTGAAACAGAGGCATGCCGCTTATTACTATATGTTGAAATGTAAAGCGGTTGAAAGTGGGAGATGAAAATTGCTAATAAAACTTTATTTCTCTTGTGGCAAAATATTGTAATCATTGTTATTAATTGATATACAGACAACATTACATAAGTTGTGTAGAATGCTGAGCTATGAAAATATATGTTTTATAAAGATGTTTTTTATTCTTTGTTTTAACAATCACTTCAGTAAGATTCAAATAGAACAAAATAACTTAAGATTACCTAGTAAAACAGAGAGACAGATCGACAGAGTGAGATGAAGAGATATATACATTATTCGATTACTATAAACTTGCAAAACCTTTTATCAAACTGGCAAAGATAAACTCATGTTTATTTAGGGACTCGTATGAAGTTTTTTATGAAGGAAAATGCGTTTGATAAACAAGTCAATAAATAGTTATTATAATTACAGCGACGTTTCGACAACTTGTTTGTTGCCCTTATCAAGCCTGAAACTGTTTTGCTATAAAATACAAAGTCCTTGGATAATCAAAGGTCCACTGTGAGAAGGTAGAATGTCATACCTTCAACACTTCACACAAAATTTCCTTTTTTACTAAAATGTGAGAGTAATTTTTTTGTAATCAATCTACACTAACTAAATACTTTGCAGCTAATCTATTGCAGTATAACACAGCGCCCTGTTTTATAAAACAAGTCATATATTACAACAAAATTTAAATCACTACTTAGGTCAACACAGAAAAAATTTTTATTTTATAATTACAATTATTGTAAGTGCAGTAGGCTATTTATATACATATGACAGTATCATAATATTAAGTAGCAAAATAGAAAGCTAATTTCCTTGCCATTTTCTTTTCTATATAAGGTGTTAGACTATTATTTCCGTTTGTTACTATTTATTTGCTTTCTTTCCTTTTGTTTCTAATTTATAAAGCTGATGGTGGTTTATAATTCTCATTCTATCCGTCTTCATTATTGCAAGGAATCTTTGTCTTATAATTTCATGTAGGCTACATCTTTAAGTAATAGGTGTATAGCTATGAGAAGGTTGGATCAGTGCCAAAGTGGTGGATTTCGAACATGAAATTATTCAGTTCAAATCCGACTGAGACGACATCTTTTAATTTTGAAAAAATATTTTTAAAGAACTGTATGAACATGAATTGTTATCTACTATAGGTATACAAAATTATATTTGAAATTGATTGGATAAATAAAAACTTATTTTATTAGCGATTGAAAATTTGTACAAGATACACATAAGGAGAGGGTGAACTAATAGAAGGAACTGAATAATGTAATTTTAAAACTTTTTGTGTGTTGTATGGTGAAGTTATTTTTTGTCCAAATTTTGAATTTTGGGACGCCAGCGCCGTTTTGTTATTTCGCTGCGTTCATGAAGACTTTCTGCTTCACCAGAATAATATTCTCGCCAGCCTTGATTATGTCTTAACGCTGATGATTAACGGGTATTGATTGAGTTTTGAAGAGGTACTCCTTGGGACTTTGATGGGACTTGCTTCCTCATGGAACCACGCGTAACTATTTAGAGCTGGGGTTCTGATTCCTCCAGGCTCTGCTCCCCCTTTATAACACAGTCATGAAATCGCGGCACCTCCAAATAAATTTCAAAACAATTACAGTCTGAGTGTAAAACTGAATCTGGTAGGTCAATTAAACATCATACAATTTTATTGAACATTTATTACTTTCAGTTTTTGTGTTGTGCATCGAGGTTTTTATAAAAATTACACTTGTTTGTATTATCTTGGCAAAAAAACCACTACTTACGGATTTATTCAGCAGACGAGTTTCACACTAGGTCAGTGCATTGTTCGATGCTGTGAGTCGCGGACAAGACTGTTGCTCAGGTGTGTTGTGTTGGTGTAAGTCTGTAGTGTATTTCTTTTCTGTCACAATAACACGCCACAGAACACCAACACAAAACACCTGAGCAACAGTATTGTCAGTAATTCATAGAATTGATCAATACACAGACCTAGTGCACAACGCGTCTGCTGAATAAGTAAGTTGTGGTTTTTTGCCAAGATAATAGAAACAAGCAGTACTTTTATTATCATATTCATATAATATATAAATATATTTTACCCTACAACTATACAATCCTACAATGATATATTGAATAGGTAATATACATATTGGTTATTAGAACAGCCGTGGTGGTGAGAAAATGTCTCATTAGGTCAAGAAGCGTGGCCAAGTGTCGTGTAAACAGAGCAGTCGAGGAGCAGCCACCCCATACCCCTGTGTCAAACGCGTTTTCCAGCTGTACAAGAAATGTTTGGTTCTACGCATGTTACAAGCCTGCTGGCTAAGCGTAATCAGTACTCGCTGAATCTGTTAGTGAGGTGACATGCTTCTAATCGATTATCTGGCAAAGACAAACTGTTTAAAATGAAGCCATAAGCGCAGGACTAATATTTTCATTACATTTCAATTTTAGTGCATGTACTGCCGAAGCAAGTACCTGAAGCCATAGGAATGCTTGTAATTAATATATATTTATCGATTAATATAACTATATACATAACTCATATATATATATATATATATATATATATATATATATATATATATATCGTCATATGTATTCTTGTGTATTAATAAAGAACATAAGTCAAAATACAAATACATGAATTATAATTGAATTTACAATTCTTGAATTGTAAATTCAATTATAATTCTTGTATTTGTATTTTGACTTATGTTCTTTATATATATATATATATATATATATATATATATATATATATAGTAATTGACAGTTTATGGCGACCACATACACAGCCAACAAATTCAAATTTGATGAGTTATTTTTTTTTATATTCACTTTATATTCAACTTTAAATAGGCCTATGTTTTCCCAAAAACATTGTTTGTAGAGTTTTTGGAATAAATTTTTCTTGTACTTTATTTATTGTTCTCATTATTTTAGTGCATACTTTTTAAATACAACTATGTACTGTTTATGAAAGTGAATTATTTTTTCAAGAATTCTGATGTTTGGGGTAACGCAGAGTAGCGAATCTACCAGATCCGATGCTCAGGTTTCGAAACGGCTGAAGCATTTACATCGGTGTCTATTCATAGTAAAAAAAAAAACAAATCGTGTTTTTCTTTCGTCTGCAAATGTAAAACGATACCAACTACAATCACCTGCTCTAGTTACAACAAAATAAGCTGACTGTTGAGAAAAGGTTTGAATATTTATCACAAGGCAAAAGTAAGAGTGATGGGTTTGTAAACAGAACCAGACTGTAAACGTATCCTATCAATGATACGACAATATTTATAATGTAAATAGACATCCCAGCGACAGTAAAAGTTACTTTCCTAATATCGTAGTCCGTCGGTCTTGATAAACGATTCACAGGATCAACCTGCCTCAGATCCAATGCGATATTTATGATATTTTTTATAAAACAACACACCTTGTTTTGGCAAAAGTTCGAAGTTTTCTGGTGCAATATGCTCTTGAGCTCTTGTGGTTCCATCTCAACTCATTTGCAACAGATTCAACGACCTGTTCCTTCTCTTTGTGCTATTCAGTCTCTACCTAGCGCCGTCTCTTGCTTCGTCTTTCTTTTTCTTGGCTTCTAAATATCGCAATATTTCATCAACGAAAATTACCCTAACTGCAGCTCAAGCTGCAATAATTTCTCTGTTGGCGGTCTCCTCAACAAGTCCTCCAAAACACGTACAGGCAACCACGCATCTCCAACAATGGGTATTTACGTCGATATCGAAAAAACAAGAGGTTCTACGTGCATTGCGGCATCTATTAACGATTTTATGTTGAAATTAGTAAACAAAATAAACAAAGGTGGCTGGTTAATCATTAGTCAATCTAGATTTCCCTGTACCATTGCCGCAGTTAGAATTTTATTGAGGGGTTAAGATGAAAAAGTTTTCTTATATTAAACAAGGCTAATGGAATGTATTCTATTTAAAAACCTGAAGAGTTCTATAAAATAGCCGCGGAAACGTTGTTTGTTTAAGAGAGAAAAAAAGAGGGAAATAAAAGTCTTTACTCACATGTTAACGGTGTTTCATTTAGGCCTATATAGTATTGATATTATAACACAAACATCGAATTTACTTTTTTGCCGTGTATATATGTGGTAACCAAAAAACTGTCCATTATATATGAAATCAATAAACTATACTAATAATCTTTACATTAGTTTATGACTATCCGAACTTGCAAACATTTACAAAACATTAACGTTCGGATAGTCATAAACTAATGTAAAATTTACTAATTAACTTCACCGAATGTAATGGAGTACGAAATTCAAGAATAAATAATATTAGTAAAAACAATGAATAGATAATATTTATATGGACTAAACAAGCTTTTACTAAGATGGTTTGGTTAGTTGAAAAAGGCGAGGATACATGAGTAGCCCATAGGGTGACCAAGTCTACTCTGTTTAGATTACATGATGCTTGGCCACTATTCATGATCAAACGAGAAACTAAACTCACCACCTGTTGTGAGGCCCTACGACAATTTAAACAGTCATTTACTTTCTAACCCATCAGGACAGGGAGGCTTCTCCACAACCAAGCGCTGATTATATAGAGATCATAATGGGTGTACCGTAAAAGTAATAGAATAACTGAAACTCTTCTGTAGTACAATAATGACCGCTTTATCTGTGGGCACTCGTATGACGTCACTTGGATGACATTTATCTGTTTATCTGTTACTGAGCACAAAATATGCCTGACAGTCACGCAGTCAGGGCGTGTCCCGTCATTAAAACGTAAAGGTGCTTTTGTGAATATAATTATTTACTTAATGAACGTGAAATTAAAACAAGATTTTTTTCTGGAGAAGAACGACCCTTGCGTTTCTGGTTCCGTGTTTATTATTTAGTTTATTATTTTTTTAAAATATACTGAACTGATTAACAGTTTATTATTTGGGAACATAGAACAACCTCGTGCATGATAAATGGGAGATGGCATCACGTATGGGCTAGGTCACGTATGGGTCACGTTAAGGGTCGCTATCAGGGTAATAAAGAGGTGCCTATATATCTTCCTGATGGAAAAAGGAGTAGAGGGGATTAGCTAGGACTAGGGAAAGGCTGTAATATCCGTCAGGTACTGGAAAAAAGGGGAAGCTGTGAAGAGAAGTGTCTAGCATTCATATTCTCCTGATGGTTATGAAAGAGTAGAGGGATAGCGTGAGCGGATATATCTAACCCCAGTAAACCTGTTCCCCGATGGGGCTAAGAGAAGTGTCTACCTGTTATATTCTCCTGATGGATGTAAAAGAGTAGAGGAATAGCGTGAGCGGGGTCACGCAACCCCAGTAAACCTGCTCCTCGATGGGACTAAGAGAAATGTCTACCTGTTATATTCTCCTGATGGATGTAAAAGAGTATAGGAATAGC
Source organism: Prosapia bicincta (assembly GCA_036971475.1). Classification (NCBI taxonomy): domain Eukaryota; kingdom Metazoa; phylum Arthropoda; class Insecta; order Hemiptera; family Cercopidae; genus Prosapia; species Prosapia bicincta. The sequence goes on along the minus strand of JBAIZL010000001.1, from coordinate 138,166,078 downwards.
GTGAGCGGGGTCACGCAACCCCAGTAAACCTGTTCCCCGATGGGGCTAAGAGAAGTGTCTACCTGTTATATTCTCCTGATGGATGTAAAAGAGTATAGGAATAGCGTGAGCGGGGTCACGCAACCCCAGTAAACCTGTTCCCCGATGGGGCTAAGAGAAGTGTCTACCTGTTATATTCTCCTGATGGATGTAAAAGAGTAGAGGAATAGCGTGAGCGGGGTCACGCAACCCCAGTAAACCTGCTCCTCGATGGGACTAAGAGAAATGTCTACCTGTTATATTCTCCTGATGGATGTAAAAGAGTATAGGAATAGCGTGAGCGGGGTCACGCAACCCCAGTAAACCTGCTCCCCGATGGGGCTAAGAGAAGTGTCTACCTGTTATATTCTCCTGATGGATGTAAAAGAGTAGAGGAATAGCGTGAGCGGGGTCACGCAACCCCAGTAAACCTGCTCCTCGATGGGACTAAGAGAAGTGTCTACCTGTTATATTCTCCTGATGAATGTAAAAGAGTATAGGAATAGCGTGAGCGGGGTCACGCAACCCCAGTAAACCTGCTCCTCGATGGGGCTAAGAGAAGTGTCTACCTGTTATATTCTCCTGATGGATGTAAAAGAGTAGAGGAATAGCGTGAGCGGGGTCACGCAACCCCAGTAAACCTGCTCCTCGATGGGGCTAAGAGAAGTGTCTACCTGTTATATTCTCCTGATGGATGTAAAAGAGTAGAGGAATAGCGTGAGCGGGGTCACGCAACCCCAGTAAACCTGCTCCTCGATGGGGCTAAGACAAGTGTCTACCTGTTATATTCTCCTGATGGATGTAAAAGAGTAGAGGAATAGCGTGAGCGGGGTCACGCAACCCCAGTAAACCTGCTCCTCGATGGGGCTAAGAGAAGTGTCTACCTGTTATATTCTCCTGATGGATGTAAAAGAGTAGAGGAATAGCGTGAGCGGGGTCACGCAACCCCAGTAAACCTGCTCCTCGATGGGGCTAAGAGAAGTGTCTACCTGTTATATTCTCCTGATGGATGTAAAAGAGTAGAGGAATAGCGTGAGCGGGGTCACGCAACACCAGTAAACCTGCTCCTCGATGGGGCTAAGAGAAGTGTCTACCTGTTATATTCTCCTGATGGATGTAAAAGAGTAGAGGAATAGCGTGAGCGGGGTCACGCAACCCCAGTAAACCTGCTCCTCGATGGGGCTAAGAGAAGTGTCTACCTGTTATATTCTCCTGATGGATGTAAAAGAGTAGAGGAATAGCGTGAGCGGGGTCACGCAACCCCAGTAAACCTGCTCCTCGATGGGACTAAGAGAAGTGTCTACCTGTTATATTCTCCTGATGGATGTAAAAGAGTAGAGGAATAGCGTGAGCGGGGTCACGCAACCCCAGTAAACCTGCTCCTCGATGGGGCTAAGAGAAGTGTCTACCTGTTATATTCTCCTGATGGATGTAAAAGAGTATAGGAATAGCGTGAGCGGGGTCACGCAACCCCAGTAAACCTGCTCCTCGATGGGACTAAGAGAAGTGTCTACCTGTTATATTCTCCTGATGGATGTAAAAGAGTATAGGAATAGCGTGAGCGGGGTCACGCAACCCCAGTAAACCTGTTCCTCGATAGGACTAAGAGAAGTGTCTACCTGTTATATTCTCCTGATGGATGTAAAAGAGTAGAGGAATAGCGTGAGCGGATATATGTAGCCCTAGTAAACCTGCTCCCCGATGGGATGAAGAGAAGTATCTACCTGTTATATTCTCCTGATGGATGTGAAAGAGTAGAGGGATAGCGTGAGCGGGGTCACGTAACCCCAGTAAACCTGCTCCCCGATGGGACTAAGAGAAGTGTCTACCTGTTATATTCTCCTGATGGATGTAAAAGAGTAGAGGAATAGCGTGAGCGGGGTCACGCAACCCCAGTAAACCTGCTCCTCGATGGGACTAAGAGAAGTGTCTACCTGTTATATTCTCCTGATGGATGTAAAAGAGTAGAGGAATAGCGTGAGCGGGGTCACGCAACCCCAGTAAACCTGCTCCCCGATGGGACTAATAGAAGTGTCTACCTGTTATATTCTCCTGATGGATGTAAAAGAGTAGAGGAATAGCGTGAGCGGGGTCACGCAACCCCAGTAAACCTGCTCCTCGATGGGACTAAGAGAAGTGTCTACCTGTTATATTCTCCTGATGGATGTAAAAGAGTAGAGGAATAGCGTGAGCGGGTTCACGCAACCCCAGTAAACCTGCTCCTCGATGGGACTAAGAGAAGTGTCTATCTGTTATATTCTCCTGATGGATGTAAAAGAGTATAGGAATAGCGTGAGCGGGGTCACGCAACCCCAGTAAACCTGCTCCCCGATGGGACTAAGAGAAGTGTCTACCTGTTATATTCTCCTGATGGATATAAAAGAGTAGAGGAATAGCGTGAGCGGGGTCACGCAACCCCAGTAAACCTGCTCCTCGATGGGACTAAGAGAAGTGTCTACCTGTTATATTCTCCTGATGGATGTAAAAGAGTATAGGAATAGCGTGAGCGGGGTCACGCAACCCCAGTAAACCTGCTCCCCGATGGGGCTAAGAGAAGTGTCTACCTGTTATATTCTCCTGATGGATGTAAAAGAGTATAGGAATAGCGTGAGCGGGGTCACGCAACCCCAGTAAACCTGCTCCTCGATGGGGCTAAGAGAAGTGTCTACCTGTTATATTCTCCTGATGGATGTAAAAGAGTATAGGAATAGCGTGAGCGGGGTCACGCAACCCCAGTAAACCTGCTCCTCGATGGGGCTAAGAGAAGTGTCTACCTGTTATATTCTCCTGATGGATGTAAAAGAGTATAGGAATAGCGTGAGCGGGGTCACGCAACCCCAGTAAACCTGCTCCTCGATGGGGCTAAGAGAAGTGTCTACCTGTTATATTCTCCTGATGGATGTAAAAGAGTATAGGAATAGCGTGAGCGGGGTCACGCAACCCCAGTAAACCTGCTCCTCGATGGGGCTAAGAGAAGTGTCTACCTGTTATATTCTCCTGATGGATGTAAAAGAGTATAGGAATAGCGTGAGCGGGGTCACGCAACCCCAGTAAACCTGCTCCTCGATGGGGCTAAGAGAAGTGTCTACCTGTTATATTCTCCTGATGGATGTAAAAGAGTATAGGAATAGCGTGAGCGGGGTCACGCAACCCCAGTAAACCTGCTCCCCGATGGGGCTAAGAGAAGTGTCTACCTGTTATATTCTCCAGATGGATGTGAAAGTGTATAGAAATAGCGTGAGCGGATTTATGTAACAGCAGTAAACCTGCTCCGCGATGGGACGAAGAGAAGTGTCTACCTGTTATATTCTCCAGATGGATGTGAAAGTGTATAGAAATAGCGTGAGCGGATTTATGTAACAGCAGTAAACCTGCTCCGCGATGGGACGAAGAGAAGTGTCTACCTGTTATATTCTCCTGAGGGTTATGAAAGAGTAGAGGAATAGCGCGAGCTGAGTCACGTGACCGAAGTAAACGTGCTGAAATGGTTTATTAGTAAGTAAATAAAGGCCATTGTTATCAGTCAGTCAGCAAGTCAGAGTAGGAGAGGTTCCTGTGATCCTCTTAGATAAGTAGCGTCTGTATTTCGATACTGATTGTGGGTAAGAATATGAGGAACCAGGGCTTTTGGTTCTGGCAAATCATTATTATGAATCTGCCAGGGCGAGTTAAATATATCATTTGTCTGGAACCAAAGACCAATTTCATTTAAATGGTAAAGACTACCCTAGTTATATCTAATAATACTTAATTAATATCATACGCGCAGGTATTGGACAAGGGAATCAGGGTGCTCGCCATTTCCAAACGCACAGGCGAGTCACCAATAACAAAGCACTACTTTACCACGTTAGGGACATCTATAACATTATACCCACGTCTGAAACATCTTAAACTTCAAATTAATGGAAATATTGCGACATTTTTGAAGAATATAAAAAAAATTGATTTCACTTAAAAAGGTCGGCCTCTAATCTAGTTCTGCGTATTACAAACCTAACTTACCGGTGGCCATTAGTCAAACAGATCGATAGTGTGAGCAAATAACGTTCCACCAAGCAATTATTGTGTCTCCTACAACTATACTGTTTACACTCATGTTATTTCCTGTATACACACTGCATAGGATCGTCAATAGTTGCTGGTTTATATAAAGCGAGAAAATATCATCGGTACCAAAAACATACTGAGATGAAACCCTATTTCTGCACTTTAAATTCACCAGGTTGGATTATACGATACAGTGAGTGTTGGACACTTTTTTTAATTCCTTCTATTAGCTCACACTCTCCTGATATATATCTTGTACAAATTTTCAATTGTTAATAAAACACGTTTTTATTCATCCAATCAAGTTCAAATACATTTTTTTTAAACCTATAGTGGATGACAATTGATGTTAATACAGATTTTTCAAATATTTATTCAATAATTAAATTATAAAATTTGTGAGGTCCAGCCGGACTCGAACTGAAAGTCTTCATGTTCGACAACTTGCGCGCCATGGCACTGCGCCAACTTTCCAATACCTAGAAATATATTTCTCAAAGATGTCTACAAATTTTTTTCCCCCATCTGGTTGCCATGGTTTCCCCAACTGTGCAACCTTAAATTGTTGTCATGGTTACCACACAATATCCTAAATATTGCTCTAGGGTAAGTAAAATAAAACTAATCTTCGTTAACCTCTGTATGAATTTACTTAAATTTTTTTAATTTTACTTGTTTATTTTACAATTTGTAACTAATCAGCATTATTATGTTCGAGGATTGGGTGCGGGTAAAGTGTTTGAGTGATCGATCTTCGAGCTTAAACCGCATCTTCCTTGCTTCCGTGCCTTGGTAGTGCTAGAATTGGAATTTAAGGGCTAAATGTGTGATTTCATATGCTATGCATCATATGAGTATAGTGAATATAAATCCTCAAAGGGAAGATTCTACAGCCAACAAAGACGAGCCTTCGAAGAGAAGTTACCAGTGGTGAGGGCAGATACACCAGAGGCTCTAGCAACACTTTTGCCCTTAGCCAGAATAGCTCACGATATTATATTTTCAACAATTTCATTTCTATAAATTTATTAACATAATTGAGCGTTTGAAGCAACAACTGAAGATGTTAAATCGCAAGGGCATAGCTAGGAACTTTTTTCGGGGAAGTTCCGGGTTGTAACTGCTAGTAACGGAATAGAATTGTTTGTCAATTTAAGATAATTTTAACATGTTTAAAATTTCAGGAAACTGGGAGGGAGGCAGGATACCAGATCATGTTTACTCGCATGCTCACACAGCGCATGGCACGACCCAGGATCGGGCGTATTTTTGCTCCATTAGTCACTTCTCTATTTTTTAAAACTCCTATTAGCTCACACTCTCCTGATATATATCTTGTACAAATTTCAATCGTTAATAAAATACGTTTTTATTCATCCAATCAAGTTAAAACACATTTTATTAACCTATAGTGGATGACAATTGATGTTAATACAGTTTTTTTCAAATATTTATTCAATAATTAGATTATACAGATTTGGGAGGCTTAGCTCGGATTCGAACTCAGTATCTTCATGTTCGAAGTCTAGCGCTTTGGCACTGAGCCAGCTTTCCCATTAATAGAAATGTACTTCTCAAAGATGTATACGAATTGTTTCTTTTACCCCCATCTAGTTGTCGAAACCTTCATTGTACAACCTTAAATTGTTGCCATGGTTACCATAATATAACATAAACAATACCCTAAGATTAAAAATGAATGAAAATAATAAAATAAACAAACAAACAGGATTAACGGTATCGAACCTTGCTTCACAAACGGTCAGTGCGAAAGGAGCGAAAAGAAACAATGCAAACGAGGAAAAAGAGAAAGCGTAAAAATAGTAATAATCAAAAATAATAGTCCAGCATCATACATAGAAAGGAAAATGGAAAATTGCAAAGAAATTGGCTTTCTACTTTGCCACTTATTATTGTTATTCTGCATATGTATATACATATTTATATTAATTGTAGTTATAAAATGAAAAGAAACTAAAATACAATTTTCTTTGTTGACATAAGTAGGAATTGTTTTTGAAAATAAATTTATATAACTTGTTTTAAGTGCAGGCTTATATATTTTTAATTTAATTTCAAATGCCATTAAATTCATAAGCCAAGTCTGGAGTCTTAAACTATTCCAGGATTTGTTTTTCTTTACATAGTGATATTGCATTGTCCATAGTGAAAAGAGAGGATTCGTCAATACATTTTAAATATAATAGTGTTGTTGCATCAGTTCAGAGAGTTTGAGTTTATATTGACGATTTCTTCTTTTTATTCAGCCCACTGTCTGATCAAACCCAGAAATTAAATTATTTTTTTTATATAATTTGGAATTGACCTTTTTAAGAAATATTATGTTACTTATTTTTACATTTCATCTGAATACGGTTAATGAATACATATTCTACTCACACGAACAAGGAAAATCATCCAAAATTCTCATGATTTTCATTAGTGTATCTTACGAAACATAAATATGTGTTTATATTCTTATACACATTAAATTCATCTAATCCTTCATGAACAGTTTTAATGATTTGTACGTTGATTGGTATCGATTTCCTCAGAATCGATTGGCAGAATTTTTATATGCTAAGCATTTAGAGGTACAATAACAATTTTAGAAATCTGAATATGATCAAGGTAGCTTAATAGGAGTAGCGCCAGGAGGAATGCGGCCGATCCTAACCTCTTGTGGTGGTGCGCACGCATTCAATGAATGTTAAAGGTCCTGCACTCAGAATTTGCTAAACCTTCAACCTGTTTCACGACAAGAACACGATGGGAATTCTATCAACATGGCTACTCGAGCTTTCTACATCATTAAGATTATTTTTTTCGAAATTTCGGATAGTTTTTTTGAAACCACCTAACCTTCCTCCACTGGAAAGCCGCTATTAGATTTGTAAGGTTTATCAAATAGGCCTACTAACCTGGACACTTTTATAGATGTCCTCTTTGTCATTGCATGAACTCAATGACCTTCAACACTGAGGCTAATATATTTGTGTCACATTCCATCATTAGCAGTCAACAATAAATACTAACAGGAAACGAATAAAGCATTCTCAAAGTTTGCCGACAGTCGTTTAGCATCGATAACAACTACAAACATTGACACGGGACAATTAAAGGTTCTTAAGGAGATGATTGAAGACAATCATTGTAACAGTGTGCATTATAACCAGTTTACTACACACAAAACAGTCTAAACCACTGTTGAATAAAAATTGATAATTTTATTTAAGAAATGATACTTGACTCACTAAACAACTGCATTTTTATTCAACAAAATATTTTGTGAGTCTAAACCACTGTTTATGTACTCTAAACTACAGAAGGCGACAGTAGTTTAGTCATAATTTCCCTTCTAAGAGGTATTACAGGGCGTTAGGCATTACTAAAGAGACTGGCAGTTAATTTACACCACTAAATCAAATTTAAAAACATAAAAAAACACGAGTGGTGTAACGAGTTGATTTTATTGACCTTTATTTAAATACATCTCACATTTAAATAGTAGGCCTACTAAATAAACATTAAGTTCAAGTAACCTGTATTTTATTTACAAAATGAAGTAAAATTTTCCAAGAAAAACAAGTTATTAAAAAAAGCACTAAATTTTCCTATCCCCGTATAAAGAAATATTGAGCCTGCAACACGTTTTTGAAAGTTCTTCAAAAACATCTCTGTCCCAGCGATTCTTTCTTCGATAAAAGTCATAAATAATGTTTTATTTTACCAATACGATTCCAACTCCGACGGCTGGCACTATGGTCATTATGTAGGAACTTTATTAACAGCTGTCACCTAATTGTTTCATAGGAATACTCATTGAAGTTTTATTTGAATTTCCTTATGAGGGTTGAACCTTTTATAAAATGTCTCAAAACTTACTAATTTAAAACAATTTTAAATTTAAATTTAAGCTAAAACACTTGTACATATGTTAGAATGTTACATTTGCCTGCACTACCAGTTACTTTTTTTATTATTAAGGACAGCCGTTTCGGAAAATGTGTCCCATTGTTGACTTAGACCGTAACGCAAGTGGGACACATCTCCCGAAACAGCTGTCCTCAATGATCAAAAAGTAAGTGCTACTATAAACAAGTGTAGCACACTAACATATCTACAAGTGTTTTTAGTTAAAAACTAGTAACTCAAGTGAAAATAGAATCAAATATTAAAAATGAAGTAATGTTGGTACCCTATAAAATATTAAAAATGATGTAATGTTTGTACCGTATAAAATATTAAAAATGAAGTAATGTTGGTACCCTATAAAATATTAAAAATGAAGTAATGTTGGTACCCTATAAAATATTAAAAATGATGTAATGTTTGTACCCTATAAAATATTAAAAAGGAACCTTATACTATTTTCTAGAGGACGGTACGTTGATATACAAAACCTCTTCCCACTTCAACCCTGAATCAAATCTTTCATTTTACTTTCAACCAGTTTTCTATGAAAACTATCTTGAGCTATATTTAAATTTTCATTTCAAGTTACGAGAAATTGAAATTGTTATGAGTTTCTTACAAAATTGTCTAATATAAAGCAATTTTTTAAATAAAAATAAGTATTAAAAAGAAATCTTACAATTATTTTGGGAGAAGGGCTTAAACCCCAAAACCCTTTTTCGCTGTGCTTTTAAAGACACTGTTTACACAATATCAAGAGCACAGTGGTACAATATATTACAATGAAAATATTGTAAAGAACCCCAATACCACAAAAATAATAAAAAAAACAAATAAAATAAGTTACTTAAGATTAAACCATTATGTACATTTCGATGACCATGTCATCATTATCAGACGGTCTTATTACAAAATTACAATCTAGCAAACAAGAAGTTACACTCTAGTTTGTAACTTCTTGTTTGCTAGATTGTAATTTTGTAATAAGACCCTCTGATGATGATGACATGGTCATTGAAATGTACATAAGGGTTTAATCTTAAATAACTTGTTTTATTTGTTATTTTTTATTATTTTTGTGGTATTGGGGTTCTTTCCAATATTTTAATTGTGACACTGTTTACACTTTATGCATGTTTTCAATTTTTCAAGCCTAGAATAATATCACCTAATATTTCGTTCAAGAGTAAAACTATTAATATTTCGTTTCTTAATATACTCTAATATTTCGTTTCTCATATAACGGCTTTCGAAATTACTTAATGAAATCTTTACAAGGTACCACGCCGTTAATTCCTCGTCTCTTTTTGAAAAACGCTCCTTTACGCCTGTGAATAACACATAAAGTAGCGCAGAAATTGTGATACAAATAACTGATTAGAAGACAAATTTCAAACTAATCACAAGTGTAAGGTGTACTTCACTGCACATTGAAAGAATTAAATCGACCTAAAAATACCATTCTCTTTAACATTTGTCATGCACATTGTCGTATGCAAATATAAAACTCCCGAGACATAGCAACAGACTTGGGCACGAGAGAAGTTCGCAGACTAGTGGAGGTGGAAGGCCAGGCAGCTGTCTACCCCTCTCTATCTAACCAGAGATACCATCAGAACAGTGGTTGTGGCTGGCCGATACCTAATACAGCGAGGCTCAACAAAAAATAAGTCGACGAGCCCCCTCCCCCGCCCATGTCTCTTTCTCTGTCTCGCCAATTATACAAATACGTATTGGTGTATGGCAAAAGGAATGTTAGCTAGTCTTGTGGCGCTTCCCCAGACGGCTGCTCTCAAGTCTAACTGGATGAGTTCATGCCAACCCGCGACCATGTCCTTTAAGTCTACTGCCCGAAATCGGGCTGGTGGTGAAAAATAGTTGCCACATGGGCGAGAGACGAGTCACGAACAAGCGATAGACTCACAGCCCGACGCTCGAACTAGGCAACACTCTTCGCTCAGAGTTGCCAATTAGTGCTCAGGGGTAAGCGACTTTCGGCCTTATCTCGCGAGGCCGGTCCCTTACGTGACAACAGCGATGAACAAGTCACCCCGCCCGATTTCGTCTGAGGATCCGGTCCTTAGGTAAGGCCAACCGAAAGTAGATAAAGGTCCGAATCAACCAGATGGGGTAAAAAGTATGGAAACCAGGGAGTTCAGGAGGTTGTATTTGTACCGAGTAGATCTAAATGTCTGGTTGGAGTTCGACTCGCCAGTCGGGGTCAACAGTCCAGGTGGTGGCAAAAATCTCTTGATTGAACTGTGGCAGCCGCAGAACAGCATAGTTTTTCGGTTCATGTCTTAGCGTCTATACTATGTACTACGCAACTGCGGCTCGTGTGTCATGACCCTAAAATTCCATCTTTTTTATTTCTTTTCGAACTATACAATTAGGCCTAGATCAGTCAGTCAGTCAGAGAAGGAAGGGGTTACGTCACGTTTTCCAGCGTCTGTCACGTGACACTGGCCACGGGTAGGAAAGTGGGTACAAGGGTTTGATATGTTGACTGAATTTAGGGTATCTAATAGCCAAGACGTTTATTGGGTGGGACGGGGGAAAAGTGTCTACGCTGAGGGCTAACGTTTATTTTTTACGTATAGACTGGCTGACTGTAATTTTTTTTCTTCTAAGATGATGTACTTAAGACTTAGTCTAATTTGGCTCAATTGCTGAAGTTAAATATTACAATGCAAACATTAATAGGCTATGGATGAAGTTTACAATAGAATTTTGTAATGTGACAATTGGATACAACAGAAGCTAAAACTAAATTAAAACCATTTGTTTACATTGTAGCAATCAAATCAATGGTTCGAGGGAGCCTGTATATGCACCGGAAGGAGAGGAAGAAGATTGCACTCTTGTAGCGTCACCTCTCGTCTGTGGTGCGCAACGGATCCCCAAGTCGCACAGGGAAAGCTGTAAAACCAATACACTACCACACTAATAACAATTACACTGATTACCGATATTAGCACCAAGCTGTAAAACTGGTCGACCGTGTGTTCATTCTCGTTTACACGATATCGGCGTTACTATTGCACTAATCACTTTTGCTGCCAATAAATTCAGGGCTAGAACTGCGCCCAATTTCCCGCGGTAATAACAGAAACAGGTTATCTTCAAAAATAAGAAATACATTTTTTTTAAAACTAAATTCCTTCTTAAATCAATAAAGAAAATGTTATTTTAGTTCCTTTATATTTATAATTACAACTAACATAAATATGTATAGGGCCTACAGATATGTCAAAATAACAATATCAAGTGCCAAAATAGAAAGCGAATTTCCTTGCAATTATCCATTTTCCTTTCTAAATATGGTATTTGACTATTATTTTTGTTTGTTACTATATTTTTTTCGTCGCTTGCATTGTGTTGTAGATTTTTTCGCATTCTTTTGCATTGTCCGTTTGTGAAGCAAGGTTCGATACCGTTAATTCAATTTGTTTGTAATTTTATTCTTTACATTCATTTTCAATCCTAGAGCGTTATTTATGATATTGTCTGGTAACAATGGCAACAATTTAAGGTTGTAAAATGGAGGTTTCGACGACAGCCACATTGGGGAAAAAATTCATATATATCATGAGAAATATATGTCTAGTTATGGGAAAGTTGGCTCATTGCCCAAGAGCTAGACTTCGAAAATGAAAATATTCAGTTCGAATCCAAGCTAAACTCCCCAAATTTTTATAATTTAACTATTAAATAAATATTTGAAAAAAACGTATTAACATCAATTTTTATCCACTGTAGGTTAAAAGAAATGTATTTGAGCTTGATTGGATGAATAAAAACGTATTTCATTAAAGATTTAAAATTCGTACAAGATTATACTGTGTATATATACAGTATATATATCGGCGTAAAAAGCTTTGAATAAATATATTCATTAAAAGTATTCTTGTTTTTGAAATATTTTTAATTTATTAACTATATTACAAGAAAACATATCACTATATTTAATATATATAGTGTAATATATATATATATATAACTCAGTTCTTAATACACAAGTATATATATATATATATATATATATATATATATATATATATATATATATATATATATATAGAGAGAGAGAGAGAGAGAGAGAGAGAGAGAGAGATTTATATAGGGAGAGTTTGAGCTAATAAAAGGAACTGAATAATAGAAGTAGGCTCTTCACAAATTGTAATAGAGTCAAGAACACGTTTGCATATTTTCTCTAATTAACTTATTTAGTAATTCTTGGTTTATAGCAAATTAAAAGTACAAATTATTAAAAAAATCTATCAACTCCAAGAGTTTAAATAAAACTTTATACCTACAAATATCTGGAAAAATAAAACTCCACCTATTTCACTTGAGAAATTGTTAAAAACAAAATGTTTAACAAAAAACTATATTTAAATAAAACGTGATATTTAAATAAAACTATTATTGGGTAATTTGAACATACATAAAAACTTTTTAACATGTGTAGGATTTTCAAAACTGTTAGTTTTTATTAGTTATAATATTTACACAACGATCATCTAAAATTGTATGTTTCAAAACTCTTGAAAAATCTAAAATAACTCAGGGATTTGAGCGTGAAAATTTAAAATATTACTTGTTTAAAACATTTTTAAAAAACTGAGACCTAGAACAAACCTTATTAAAGGAATATAATAACAGTGACCACCAACTCACAATCAATAAATTATTCATCAAACCGGTTTCAATGACAAGGTCATCTCTGTGAGTATAAATACATAGATTCGAAACTATAGTTTCACAGATTAATTGATTGTGAGTTGGTGTTTGTTATTGTTTGAATATTACCTTTGAACACAAGCTAAACTCAAATTTTGGTATCCTTATGTTTTGCAAAATGGCATATTTAATGATGTTTATGTTCCAAGATTCAAACCACTAGTCCTTTCAACTTTGTCTCAGCATTTACATAGAGGTTAGGATTACATCCGTCACCGTTTATGGCGGATTAGGATTGCTTTTCAATACAACGTTCATTTTAAATTCAAGAAGAAATAATAAATTGTTTCCAAGTTATATAGTGCCTTTCCCAGCTTTGCACTTTTCATTTCTCTTAAGCGACCACTTCTGTTGAACTGAGAAACTTACATGTAAAACTGGCAGTTTTTGTGTTGTACATCTTGAAGTTTTTCTTATAAATTACACTTTTGGTATCATTTGGCAAAAAACCACTACTTACTGATATTTTTCAGCAGACACGGTTCCTTGTCTTGTCTGTGTCACACAGCATTGAACAATGCACTGACCTAGTGTGAAACGCGTCTGTTGAAAAATATCAGTAAGTAGTGGATTTTTTGCCAAGTGAAACCAAAAGTGTAACTTGCATGTTGTTAATATTAAAATTGTTAGATGACCAAAAACCCATCATTTTATAAATATATTGACTAAAATAAAGTTTGTTCATTTTTATTTTTAAATAGGTTAAAAAATTAAATAATATTTCTGTTGAATAAAACATGGAAACAAATTAATATTAATTAAATTAAAACCAAATTTTTTAATTTGTTTGACAAAACAAAGTAACTTTTTGAATAATTAAGTCCAGCAAAAGAAACATTGATTAATAAAAACAAGGAAATGTTAGTTTGTAAAATCTGCAGACATGTGTTATAGCTTTAATCTTTAAAAAGTGCTGCACTTTAAATGCATGAAGAACAGGTTGATATTTTGATTATCCGTCTAATGTGCCCAAACTAAATTCAATTATTAATTGAAAATTTGGTTTGAAACAAAGTATTTTGATTAATTACCTAGTTGAACCAATGTTAACAAATTAAATAACTACAGTCAGTGACGTAGCCAAGGGGGGCATGTGCCCTCCCCCCAAATCAAATAGTTGTAGCGAAAAATAATAACCTATAAAACAGCGCTAGGTTTTTAGCAAAATATGTTCCCGATGAATCAACAATTGTGTAACTTTAAGTGCCAAAAAAAGCATAATATTGTATTTCTAGGGATAAAAATTTTCAAAATTTCCTCAGGGGGGTTTTGCCTTCCTGAACCCGCAGGTCAGGCCGCCTCCAAACAATTGTGCTGGCTAAGCCCCTGACTACAGTCATTGGTTATAATTGATAGAAACTATAAATTCATCAAGTGATTGTCTTTTTCAACTTACTTGCTGAAAAAGTTGTTTATACCTACAAATAATTTAAGAAGATTACTTTAATTAATGTGACATTCACAGTCAAAGTTTAGTAAAAATGAATAGTGTAAATAAACACACGCATAAAACATTTCTCTTTAAAAATCCAATGTAATTAAAGACTGTGTTTTTCCATAATGAGTCTACCTTTTATTTAGAGAGAACTCATAGCGTTATATTGGGAAGTCTGTTTGAAAACTGCTAACTAAGCAAATAACTATCCTCTTGGAAAAAATAGTCATGTCTATTGAAATTAACAGGAAGTCTATTAGCTGAGTCATCTTGAAAATAGGTGAATGGAAAATGTTTATCATCACCCATACCAAATCAATAGGTTAGTTTATTAAATACAATAAAAGGAGACATGGATTCTTATCCACAAAGATCATAGTGAATTAGTTCTTTACAAGTAAAACTAGTGGGAGGGTGTTATCGGATAAGCCTGATCAAATTTTTTTTAAAGAGTTTGTGATTATCCAGGAAGGTCAGCAAATACTTTATTGTAAAAATGACCAATGGTGGTGAGGAGGCTACCTTTGTCACCAGGATGAATAGAAGTACCAATGGGGGGCATTAAGGTTAAAGGTAGTTTACCCTTCAAGCGGCACGCTTTTATATACATCAAAATTAAAAATCAGGAATACATCCTTAGTCATAATGTACCCATTACAATACAGCCTCAATAAGTTGGACTAACTAGGACCGTGGCCCATCCGGGTTATCGAAAATCCGGGCCAGCAAGAGACTAAGGAAAACTTTTAAATGAAGTAATTGTACTTACAGAAAACTCCTTTATGTTTATCAAACAAAGAGTATTATGTGCAGCATATGAATCTACATATTGTTTATACAGGAAAACTCAACTGCAAACTATTTCTCAGCAAAAAAAAACTTTCAACTGTGGTTGTTTAATTTTGGAAGTCTAGTCTTTTCAGCATAAGACGTTCAGCTTAAAACATTACGTTCATTATTTTGTTTATCCGCTGGTCTTTGATGTGTTTATTGTTGTGTTAGACTTTTTGTGTATGTACTGTACTTATTTGGTTTTTGTTATTTCTTGTTTATTGAAATTCCAGGTTATCCAGAGATCCCTGTTAATGGGGTCCGACTTATCGATGTACTACTATGTATGTAGTTACCATTTTTTCTCTGCACTTGCTCTTCTATTGTACAGTCTCCAAGTTACCAGAAAACTACCAGCATAACCATATTATGCTTTATGTAAGATTTGGCTAATATGGTTATACATAGCAACTACAGGTAAAGCACTTGAAACGAAACTGGATGTTACAGATATTGCTTACCTGAGTAATGCGACGAATCATTCTTCAATTGAAGCTGTAAACTATAACATGATTGTACTCAGCTGTTTTGCAGAAAGAATAGTGGAGGTTTGGATAAAGGTATGAGCATTTCCTTTAAATTGGTTACAGTTACTGTATGTGTTTACTATAGTTTCTATGGATTTACACAAGTGGGACATTTCTTGTTAGTTTTATTCATAGAAGGTTTATCTGTAAAGACAGGAAATAAGGAAGTGTTACTACAAACTAAGGTAAAAGGTAGTTGACTATCACAATCACTCAATTTCACCATTGACTCCTAAATCCTTACATTTATGTCTTTTTTCATTAATTTGATTTTCTGAATATTAATTAATTAATGGCAGACACCTTTAAATCAATTAAAAGCTAATAAACATTTAAGAAAAAATTCCAGCACTAAATAAATGTTTATGAAGATGATGCTGGTAAGAAGAAATTGAGTTCAGGAAGAAAGCTAAAAATTAAAATATTATTTTAAGAATGAGTGAATACAATTTTCTTTACAATTTACTTAGGTTTTGAGTATTTTAAAAATACGAAAATAAAAGTCTTTCCAATGATGATTGCATAGTAAAATCAAAAACATTTTGTGTCAGTATGTTTTTTAAAAATTTACTCAAATTATAGATTCTTCAAAGTAGTGATGTTACGAATTTTTTAACTTAAAAAATTTACAGAACATGGACACAAAATTTACATGCCAAATAGGCCTTTAAATTGAATGGTGTTCATTTATTTAGTAATTCCACCTATCTTTTAAGCTTTTACAAGTATGAAACAGAAAAAATTGAATGAAACGAATTTTCACTTTGTTAGATACTAATATTTGTTATCATTATGTTATATAATTTCAAGAAATTAGCTTTTATAATTAAGCTATAATTCCATTTGGGTTTCAAAACAAGAAGTTACTGCTTCTATATATAACTCAACATATCCTCTTCCCGTCCCCAGCAGGCGATCATAACATTTCACGTTAAAAAAATATGAAAATGTTAAACATCTAATTTTTTCACTTCTTTAAAAATTATTTTTATAATATACAATTTGAAAATAATCTTCATCTATTTATTTTAAAAGTATTAAAGTAAAAGCTTATAAAATATATAGGAAAATTCGTTACTCAAGCTCAAATAGCAAAACGTTTTCTTTAGTGATTCACACAAACCAAAATCAAACACATATAATCTTCATCTGCTAGAGTAGTAATTTTAAAAATACTTGTTAACATGTTATACTTGCCTATAGTAGCACTTACTTTAATAGTTGTTGAGGACAGCCGTTTCGGGAGGTGTGTCTCATTGTCACGTAACTCAAGTTACGATCTAAGTGCTATTCTAAGGAAGTGTAACATATTTACAAGTGTTTTTAGTTTAAAAACACTTCTACTAGCACTAGCTCATGCGAAGATGGAATCAACAAATATGTAATAATTCTTTTCAGGTTATAGACTGGAGTTTGGCACATTCACAAATTTTGTAAAAACCATATTTTACCACTGAAAGGTACCCAGCAAACGTTCTGGCTGAAAATACAATCAAGATGCTCTCTGAACTAGATGCTCTCTGGGGCTAACTAGTTTAAGGATATTTATTGTGTATACGAATAGCCTTTGACTATGTATTTCTAATGGTTTACTTTTTTTGTTACTTTTCAGGCAGATACAAAAACAAGTAATATAAAAAAAAAATTCAGTCAACTCCTACTAAGTCAACGAAGAAACATTTTGTTTTAGTTACTTTTAATTGAATAATTACAATTAATATAAATAAATTAAAATAACCTTTGGGTTAATACAGCTGTTCTACTACATAACATACAATCAGCTGTTTTATGAAATCATATGTTATCACTCAATTTATGGGATTAAATGCAGCCAAATGGGATTAAATAACTATATTGCATACCTTGCACCTTTTGTGAAGTTTGTCCCCCCCCCCATTAAACTAAAAATAATTAATTAAATTTAATTAATGAACTATTTCTTGGAAAAACTATATTAATATCAAGTGAAAAAAAATTCATTCCCAACACGTTTAAAAAAATTTATTTAAATTTGAGTGGATGAATAAAACGTATTTTATTAACGGTTGAAATTTTGAATAAGTTATATGTAAAGAGAGTGTGAACTAATGGAAAGAACTGAATAATTGTCAATATTATCTTGAACATAAAATGTAATCAATGTTGTCAGTTTTACAACATACAACATTACTTTGTTGTGTTGTTAGCCTTGAGGTTTAATAAAACTTTATATTCAACTGAATACAAACTCAACAAACCACTTCTTACTAATATTATCAGTAGACTTAAATGTATTCTTGAAATATCAGCAAATAGTGTTTATGCTAAGTTTTTATTCAATTAAATATTCACTGTTACAAATGTAGACATAATAGTGTGCAAGATCTGTATTATAAATATTAAGGAGGTATGTACAAAGATTAAGAAATATATTTACTTCATTAACATATTTCTTAATGGAAATTGTTTCATTCATTTTACTTTAAAATGGGTCATTACCTTAGGCACACACTCCATTTATCAATACTTTGTATAGTGACCTTCACTTCCATTTGTAAAGAGTAATCCAGATGGATTAACTTGTGGCTAATCATTGCACTTGAATTTGTAAGCCGTAATAAAATGTAAACAATAGAAATGTTGCCTGTTTTAAGTTCATCTTTTGTCAACTTAGAACTTGGGACGATACTTAGTTTCATAGTTAACCCTCTTGATCCCAACGTTCGAATTTTCGGAGGTGTTGTAAAATCGCACTTGAACAGAACATTCGAATTTTTGGACGTGTTGAAAAATCGCGTTCAACCCCAACGTCCGAATTTTCAGGCGTTCACAAAATCTTTTTTCTAAATAATATAATAGGTAAAATTATTCTTATATATACATATTTAAGGACTCGTAATAAAATCGTTAACAAAGTTTACAAGTGACTTAATTACTTATTTTTATAAATTTTCATGTGTTTTCTGCAATGTTGTGCCTGTGGAACAGAATGTGCAATTTTTAGTTATAAACCTATATCTCAGTTGTTTGTGGACATAAATTACTGAAAATTTGTAATAAAACTAATTTTTAATATTAAATCAGAGGAACTGATTTTTAATTTTATATATTCTATAAGTGGAAACAGAAAATTTTGAAAAAATATATCTTGGTAACATTTTCTCATTAAATTTGTGTTTGCGTGTTTTTTATAATACTATATAAGTGTATGTTATATTACAGTTTTAGAGAAGTATATTGAAAAAAGAAAAATTAAAATTCGTTTAATAAAGATAAATTAAGATAAATTAAAATTTTTTGTAATTTTTATCAAAGCACTACAATTTTAATAAATCGGGACTGGAGCAGATACACTAGCACTAGACGCCGGGACTCATGCAGATACCGTGTCCCTGGATCAAAAGTGTTAACTAAATTGTGGGTCATGCTTTCAATTTTTTTCTGCTACAGTTTAAACAGGTTTATATAATATGTATGTGTCTGTGTGTGTGTGTATGTGTGTGTGTATGTGTGTGTGTGTGTGTGTGTGTGTGTGTGTGTGTGTGTGTGTGTGTGTGTGTGTGTGTGTGTGTGTGTGTGTGTGTGTGTGTGTGTGTGTGTGTGTGTGTGTGTGTGTGTGTGTGTGTGTGTATGTGTATATTCTGTCAGAACTAGCATCCTAATAAAGACTACGAATCTGAAATAATTCATTACATCAGACGCATATAAATGTTTTCATTCAGTTAAGGATCTGTTGTCACTAGAGTTAATAGTGTTAACATTTAGATAAAATGTAAAAATCATCTTGCTTCTCAATTGTGAGAGGTTTCTTGAAATGTAATTTGAGGAAGGCAAGTCATATAATTAGTGATGTACTTTAAATTTGAACATAAAAACCCTGTAGCAAAATTACTGCTATGCATGGTCTTACCTTGTAAAGTGCAAGTAGTTTCAATGCAAATGGAGGGCTCTAAGTTTTTCAATTCTATATTGGTCTTATATGGCTTATAAAATAATTATGAATCTGTGATCTATATTAAATATGTTCGTTTGTTAAGTTTTGTTACATCTGTAAATTTCTTATTGTTCTAGAGAGTTGAGAAGTCCTTTTTTCTTGATATGTTTATATAGAAAATTTCTAGCTTATTGTCGATGTCAGTGTAAGTATGATCTGATTTTTCTTCTGTGATAAACAAAGATGAGGAAGTGTTATATTTAATAGAATGTATATTTTCTTTAAATCTTGGTTGAAAGCTGTGACCTGTTTACCTAATGTATAATTTGTTACAGCCTTTACAGTTTAGCTTGTATATAGAGTTTATCTTTCTGTTTGTGCTGTACAGTACGGTGTGTTGCAATTTGTTATTAGTTTTCAATGATTTTCGTGTACCTAGTTTTTTTAAATTTTTTAAAAATTCATTTAATTAGTTTTAAACATAAAATAGGTGTAAAAAATAAGTTCATAACAGGTCTATAACATAAAAAATTGTATACACCGAGTGACAAATACGTTCTTTGGCTAAGATATACCTAAAAATCCTGCATCAAGGATACACACAAACACAAATTATTATTTTCTTACTAGTTTGAGATTGTTTTAAAATATAAATTACATCCTTATATACCGACAGGAAGGGAAGGTTCTTTTTGAGATAAATTTAGACCTAGGGTGTAACATAGTCAAACTCATTTTATTTCTGATTCTAGTACATAGAAAATTGAAGATAACGTATTGTTTGTTTGCCTTCTCTAACTTCAACTTTCCAACTAATGATCAAATGGATAACTTTCAAACAGAGCAAAACTTAATAAACATTCTACATTATCTTTATAAAATAAAATCTAATTGCTGCTCTAAACTCCATTTTTACAATAAAATAAAATAAAGAACAATAGAAAAACTACCTCTAATTCATAGATGCGTGTGAAAGCATTCTGAAATATGCAGATTTTAAACATCACTTGATTTCCATTTGCTAATAAACTGTACACGATGCATGACAGTTAGTTCAGAAATTTCGTCACACTGATGTTTGTTCGTCATCTAAAGCAGTAAAATGAGATAAAACAAGGCTTAAATAAGTTATAGTCAAGTTACAAGCATTTTAATAAAAATGCATTCATACAAGACTTCTTTGTAATTAAAAGGTTGAGTAAAGAGCTACGCACTGACTAGAGACTAAACACAAAGCTTTTATAAGTTAACACTTTCTTAGGACAAACTTATAAACCTTTCTTTTGTCAGTTGCTTATATCTAACTAGGCCTATCTTCTTTCTTACCAGCATTCTGGTTTCTGAATAAGCATTTTCTTGTACACATCAGATATTTAAAGTAATTTTTCAATTCTGAATATTTCAGCTTTAAAAGACTTCCTGAAATTATTTTTTCCTCACCAGGCAATTGATTAATTGTTTAGATATTTTAGTTTAATTTGTTTAACAATTCTCATTTGTCTTTTACCTACATAACCTTTTTGAAAGGGTTTAATGAAGTTTTTAAAATGATGTGGTTAAAGGATGTTTTTGAAATTGCATTTGAACTCTAATAAAATTAATATAACAGGTATGAACATTTTGAAAACAGAGTTCCAGATAGTCAATAAAGCAGACATTTTTAATGTTTTCAAAGGACGATTAAAAAAGGAACTGGAGAATTTTGAAAGACTTGTATGAAATATCTAAGTTTTAAAAATCCGACCTCTGTAAAGAAGTGATTTTTAAAACTTCCGATGCCCAATACTCTGAACATACCAACTATGAGTAAAAAGCAGGTTCAGTTTAAAAACTCAAACATATGAATATGGCAAATAAATTTGGTTATTAAATTTGGCTTATGACTCTAATAAATTACTATTTTATAATACACCACACTGTATTCTACAAAAAATATTTTATCTTTGTTAAATTTCAGTATCACTTAACTATAGGCACTGGAATCATATTTTTATTAAAAATGAACAAAAGTAATGGATTATCTTCAGATATTATAACAATGACACTACATCATGTTTCATTACCATCTTTCAATGAGTATTTTATTAAAATGTAAAACGGGAGCAACTATGCTTATAAAAATACTTTTATAGTATATCTAATAATAAAATATCATCAGTTTGTCTCCAACTGAAGCAAGATTCTAATCTAATCATAGACGAAGGAACAAAAACAAATTGAGCAGGTGCTCATTTAATATTTTAAGTATTGATGACTCAATTTAAATTCAAATAAATTTTTATAAATATGAGGGGTGACCAAAAGTTTCACATATTTGAATGTAGTGATTGTCTCAGCCAACATACCAATCAGTCATATTTTATGAGCTTAAAAATAATGAACGAATTTGAGAAGCCTTTCTTCAGAAGAGAAGATAGAGCTTCACAGCCCATCCAAAACTAGCCGGGTTACAGATTTAAAGTCACTCATTTTTTTAATAAAAATAAATAACATGGATTGAACTTTTTGTCTATACAAAAAATGTCAATCGTTATAAAATACATCTAAAAGTATTAGATGAGAATTTTGTTTTGTTTTCACACACTCAGGATAAATGTTTTAATAAAACATAAAATGCTTGATCCAATCTAACAAACGTAAGTAAAAACTTTGTTGGTGTTTTTAGAGATAAGATTTAAAGTTCAATAGGTGATGAAAATTACAAAAAAAGTAGAAATTAAATAGTTAGAGATCCTCAACACCGACTTCAGATGAGTTGGAAATCTCCTATGGTTCACAGAATAATAGCTCCAAATATTTGGACTAAACAATAAGTATTCATTGTTTTTCCTATAATGTACTTTTCGAAACTTTTGGATATACCCTTGCACAAATTTAAGAAAATCCTATAAGCAAAAACATTTTTTTAAACTAAAGATTATAAATCATATAAGCAAGAAATGTATAGCTTTAAATAAAAGAAATATTTGTGTAACAGAACTAAATAATAACAAATAGTGCTTCAACAATGTAAAATTAAATCTCTTATGTAAAAAATAACATTTTAACAATAAACATAATATTGTAAAACAAAAGCTTAATTTTAGTTACAATAACATCTAAAATAAGTGTGTTTTAATGTGCACAGTTTAGTTAATTTAAAAACAAATCCATTGTTACGTCTTACACAAACATGGTGGTAACACTAATAATATCGTTACATGCACTCTAAGTTAACTCCAAACCCATTTCATTCCAAATGGTCCAAATAGTATTAACATTAGTTTTATATATTTTGAGAAAAAAATGTTTGTATACATAAATGATAAATTGCTTTAGGAATAACTATTTTTACATGTTTATTATTTTTGTTTTGTTTACGTCTGTGTTTTCCATTCTCACAGCTAAATATATATTAGAAAAATATTAATACAGGAAAACTAAGATTATTTACAATTTGTAAGAAGAAACAAACATATGCTGCTTGAGTCAAAAATTAACCACTTTATCATGAAATTTCAGATCAATTTCAAAAATTCATCTATGAAACTTCACAGTGAATTGGAACTGCAAGAATAAAGTTCAAATCACTCTCTTATTATTCTTCGGTTTGTTTTTTTTTTTTTAAGGAGGTATTTGTCAGTTCTCATTTATTGTTTATATTTTGTCATAAAAGGGAATGACATAAAAAGGGAATATATCGAAGTTTTAGATTACAAGTGTAAGTGGTAATCATTATGAACTATTATATCAATTTTACAATTGTAACTATCTTTTAAAAATATGTAATATCAATAAGTTTACAGAAAAACCCGTACAACTATTTGGAAATTCCATTTCAGAATAAAGTACCTTTTGAATTTATTGCTTTAAGCAAGAAAGATGTAGTGAAACAGTACCTCGTGATTTTGAAACCTTAATTTAATATTTATCATATAAATTTGCATAAAAGCATTTTCCAAAAAATTCACTATTAATTTAGCTAATATTATTTAAATAGTTAAAAGTTATTGACCATATCAAGCGAATCACTCTTTAAATCTCAACATCATTTCAATTTCTTTAAGCCTCTCTCTCTTACTAAAATTTAGAATGACATAAGAAGTGAGGTTTAAATTAACTCAGTTAAATTTTATGATAATTAAAGCTTAAATAAAAAAAAGTTAATTTATTTAGACTTAAACAAAAAACAGCTAATGGTACGCATGGTTTGTTTTACTAATAAATAAAGTTCTTTTAAAGTCATTTATCAAGGAAATAAAATGCTTAGTAAGTTCACAGTAAGTATTTCATTCTACATTTACTTTGAGAAGTCCCTTTCCATATAATCAGTAATATAACTCTAAGAACTATTCATAAAACAGCCGTATTGGCCTATAATGAATCTGTTATGATAATGCAAGCCTTAAATATTGTTTAATATAAATTTAGCTGTGAACAATCGACACAACAAACTACTTGTATACAATATCTACAAGAAAGTAGTATTATATTGGAAGCACAGTTCAAACAGTTTATAAAAATACCAATGTTTATTTTGGTACACAAAATGTAATGTATTTACATTTATAGTTTACAAGCTATAACTATTTATGTTTATATAATCTTTGGCATAAATCTAATTTGTAATTATTTTATATACACTATAATTGTATAAATGTTGTACAGTTGTTTATAAGAAGACTTTTTATAAGTTGTGAGGTTAACAAGATGTTTTTTTAAGGAAAAAAGAGAGAAGTCATTATTACCAGTAATGATTTGGTTTTAAAGCTATAATATGTTATTGCTGAAAGCAAAATTATAAATGCTATTCAACATATACTCTGATAATAAAAATGTGTTTAGTTATTGTATTCAATAATCAAACGGTAAAACAATATACTTTGTGGTAGATAACCTGTAATGATTTTAAACTGCAAGAATCGTATTTTCAATTTCCTGCAACTATATATGATACAGTATAACAATTAATTTCCCTTTACTTTATTGTGGCAAAATTTAAGTTGATTCTATACTTATAAAGACTGATTTTACCTATTTTATTTTATTATTTACCTTGCACACTACTTACAAACTAATAATAGGATGAAATATAAATAATTCATTTGAAAAACATTGTAAAAATACTAATATTCAGCATTTACTGTCACAATATTTTTTAAAATTGTAGTTCAGTACTAAATACGTCAGAAACAATTTTACTCCATTTTGTTTCTCTGTGTTGCATAAACCATTTACTTAAAAGTAGTTACTTCTCTATATATAATCATTTGGCTTACTACAACTGTGATACTGTACACGTTTCCACCTCCTGTACACCTTTCAGAAATCTCTCAAAATGCTTCTTATAACCTAGAGAATATTACAGTTTTCCAAAGAACGGTTTTCCCTTAAATCATTTATTTTCCTTTGTCATTCGTGCATTGATAGCCTAAATTTTCGCATTAAAATAAATTTTGATAAATAAACTAAGGTAAATGTTGAGGGGAAAAGAGTAAGACTATCAGAGCAACAAAGCATTAATTTTTACAAGGATATCTCGTTCAATTTAGAATTTGTACAGGTTAGGTAATTATTGATTCTTTCTTCAACTTTAACTATTAGTTTACATTTAAAAACTTGGACAAGAATTTAAAACACGACACATTCCTATAGATTATAATAATATGTGACTCTTGTATTAGATTATTATTTTGAACAAAAAACATTAACCATAGAATAGCATATAACTGATGATGAGATCATTAAAAAAATTGTACAATATACGTTATTTACAAATTTACTAAAACTGTTCTGCCTCTTTCAGATAATCAGTAATTGGAACTTATAAAAGGTCTTCAATTTAGCTGACAACTTGTTGTTTTTCTATTTTTACACTATCAACTTTTACTGGTTGACTATATTTATATATTTTCTCTTTTTTTTAAACAAAGTTTCAATAAATAAATTATAACAAAAAATAATTAAAGATAAATTAAATGTAGATATTTGTTATGTGCGTACGTGTAGTTATGATTTTTAAAAAAAAACTACATTCATTTTTCTCACGTAATAACTACTTGCACAGATTTCTAAAAAAAACATCAATCCGATTTTACCATTGTTTACATTGTCAATTTGATAAGACTAACATTACTTAGTCTTAACTGTAAGTTAAGAAATCTTCAATGTTTACAGTCTTCATGAATATTATAATATACATTATGGCATAATAGTATTACCATTCAGTAGAAAATAAATTAATATCTATACAATATTGTGATGATTATTTTACGGCGTCTTTGGTGTTATTTGGTGTCATCTCTTTTTCAGTCGTTTGGTCCTTGTAGAACCTGTAATAAGTAAATTTTTAATGTTTTCTCTTGGTCTTCTTTCATTAAATATTAGGTTTCATTTAGAAATGTTGGGTTGATTTGAACTTTTCAGTTTATATTCATCTTCTAAATAAAATCAGTATCAATCACTCATATATATATATATATATATATATATATATATATATATATATATATATTCTTGATATTTTACGTTATCCATTGTTTTTCCGTTGCACTGACTTTATGAAGTTAATATATTACTATTGTAAGTAATTTTATCCACCATTAAGTACAATGACTTTACCTTGTGTGATGAGGCGCCTTTTGGTCACTTGACCATTGTCGAATCACTCTAGTGATATGAAGTTAATATATTACTATTAACGTGTATGACGTCAACAAGTACCAACACCACGGACCGAACATCCACACCAGAAAAATTGAGAAAAAGTAATCAGTGATTTGACAATGGTCAAGTGACAGAAAGGCGCCTCATCACACAAGGTAAAATCATTGCACTTAATGGTGGATAAAATTACTTACAATAGTAATATATTAACTTCATATATATATATATATATATATATATATATATATATATATATATATATATATACATATATATTTGTTAATTTAGTACACAGATCTGATTAATACATTGACTTGAATAGGCTTTACATATGGAATTGAACATCATTTTCCTCAATAGTAAAGTTATGTCAACAGGCTTCACATAAACAAGTCTCATTGCATCACCTTCATCAGGAATATAGTTATAATTATACACTGCTTTAAATGGACAAAAATCAATATTGTAAGAAGAACATATTTATTTTCTCAAATATTCATCTTCACAAAAAAGCTTTAATTTTTAAAATCCAATAACACAAATGAAGTTGTACTTCATTTAATTTATTTTTAAAACTAGATACTCTCAAAACATTGTTTATTTCTAGAAATTTTGCTTTCTAGCCGTAAAGTTTTCATCACATCTGTAACATAAAGATGTGTTATGAAAATTCTGTCTTAATGTATGTTGTTTGCTTTGTTCAGAAACTTCTATAAAACTTCACATTGAATTTAAAGTGAAATTGAGTATCTGATAATACTTTTAAAGAAAATATGGGCTACAATTTTTAACAAATCTGGTATATTTTGGTTATCAAGCATTGAATTATCTAACATTGCTGTATTTCATGTTCTCGTATAACATCAAGCAAAATTTTTAAAAAATTGTCTGAATTCCTACTTTAAGTTATTCTATTAAATTCATTTAAAAGCCATTAACACCAACAAAAATAACTTCTACTGTTTTAAACACATCAGTTATATAAAAAAATTATCTGTAAACATTATCTTGTTCCTAGAAAAACTATTTGGGTTTATTTTAGAATCTATTATTGTCTCCCGTCAGGTAATTAACCTTCTGTTTATCACTCAATTAACATTTTTTAAATAAAATGGTTTGTTTTTGTAAACAAAAACATTAAACTCAGCATTCTGTCTATTATAAGATATGATTATTACAGGAAAAATGTGTTCTTTGAGATTATTCACTGTGGCACCTCTTAGTAAAATAACCTTTGCTTTGTTTCTTTCTTTTTGTCAGTAACATTCAGAAAAAATTAATCTATTTTTAAAAAATATTCATTTATAACTATCTATTATAATATTTAGTTTATAATACATACTAAATTAATATTAAAATTAACTGATTAATTTAAATATTCAATAGCTGTTACTGCTAGCAGTTGGTTTGTATATCTTGAGGGTTTTTATTAATCACTTTATTAATCACAAAAATCAAATTACCTTGGAAAAAAACAATAATTTCTGATGTTTATCAACAGATAAATTTTACACATAGCCAGTGAATTGTCAAATACTGTAAGTTACATATGGGTCTTCTGCATGACTCGCAGCATTAGACAGTGCAATGACCAAGAACGAAACATGTAATTTTAAACTACTTAACTAAGTGAATACGTAATTGCTTACTTGCTGACGCGTTTCAACACGATCGTTCCTTTTACGATGCTAACCCTCTACACCTCTGAGTAGAGGGTTAGCTTCGTAAAAGGAACAACCGTTTTGAAAAGCGTCAGCAAGTAAGCAATTACGTATTTACTTAGTTAAGTAGTTTAAAATTAGTTTAATCAGTGAATTCAAGATGATTACATCAAGAAACTTTGAAACATGTTTGTTGAGTAAAATAAGTAAGTAGAGTTTTTTTGTCAAGTTAAATTGATAAATAGTAAAAGACAATACATTTTCAAATCCAAATGAATTTTGTTAAAAATATACATATTTGTATTCATAATCACATTAAAAAAACAATATAGGTTCCAACAAAAGTTACTTTAGAAAACAAGAGTGACTTGTTCTTTGACATCATAATTCTTTAATTAATTACTCAAGTATTTCGATCATTTTACCATTTATTTCTTAGAATGTTTTCTTTGTGAATGTGTGTAAACATCTGGTAGACACATGATGGACAGTGAAACATTCAGAAAATTTATGTATAGAGCATGAATGATAAACTAACATCTTCCCCCAGGATAAATTAAGTAACGTAATCTCTAAGCTGCAAACATTTGGAATAAATCTAGTCACAAACAAATGTCTTCTTTGCATTGGTCTGAGAGCATCATATTTTTGAAAGAATTTTACACCTTTTCTTTTTAAAATTTTTATCTTTAATTTTTAAATTATAGTAATATTTGTTATAATTTTTTAAATTTATTTATTTTCCCACGTTAACCAAACTTTACCTTACGTTTACTAACAATTTCTTTGTTAAAAATTATCAGGTAATCTTATTTTGTAAAATACTTATTCATAGAAAAAATACCACACAAACTTCGAAACAATTTGTGAACATGTGGGAAAACCCATAGATTTTGGACAGAAAAAAATGGTGATTATGTACTCTGTGTAGTATTTATTGTCTAAATAGTTGCAAATATTTAACCTAGAAACGGTAGAACGTATATATACGCGAATGCACCCGGTGGCCAGTTCACGATCTCACGTACTCGTACATGAATGCTAATCAAAGGGTTAATAGCAGTCTACATTTTCAATTTTGAATGGTCAGACACGGTAATATTTTCACACACAAAGTTGTAATATTCTTTGGTTCCAGAACAATTTTGTTGAGCAAATCTCTATCAAAAAATATTTTGAAAAGTTATAATCCTTTAGGTTTTGATGGAAAACAAATTTGTTAGAAATGCCTGATTTATTTGTATCAAAATCATGCAATGATCTGTAAAGACGTGAGACAAACCATAGACTTTGCACACACAAAATGGTGACTATGTACTCTGTGTAGCATTTATTGTCCAGATAATATTAAATAGTAAAACTAGAGTGCAGTACAATACACAGAAAACAAAATCGTAAACATATGGCAATGCTAATCTGAAAGAAATGATGGAAATGATCTGTTCATTTACAGGAATGATCCCACTGGCAGTTACATGATCTCATGTACTGGTAAGTGAATGCTAACCAAAAAGTTAAAGATTCATTTGATCTGAAGGTAAACTGTGAATCTTTTGAGACCGTGGCAGCTTGGGTTAACTTCAACTTTGATCAGTTCTAGAATGTATGAAACTTCACTCAAGGCATGACACATTTTAGGAATTAGAGCCTTATCCTAAAGAGCAAATAATAATATCTTGAATTTTTTTGTCAATGATGATCAGCACAACTTATACATTTTAACTTGATAAATTAATATTACTAAATTCTAATTTGAGTAATTTTTTAAAACTTTTGAAATAAATTTAGGTTTCAGGAATTTTTTTATAAATTTCCATGAATTTTAAGTTCAAGTAATTAATTTATTAAGTTCAAAAAACATTTTTTTTCAAATACTGAAACCCAGATAAATTTCAAAACAATTTACTTTTTTTCTACATTTACACAATAGCTGGTAGTACAGTAGAGTCTCGATAATTGCAGGTAGATGGGACTGAGACCCCCGTCGAAAGCTCGAATTATACTGTAATACGTTCCTATGCTTTAGAAAAAAATAGGAGTTTTAATTAACCCTTATAATATAGGTAATTAAAATGCAATAAATAAGTTTATAGAACTTTATATGAACATTTCTTGGAAGCCCAATTCATTTCCTTTGCATACCGTATTGATATAAACATTTTTCGGAAGTCGGACACATTTCCTTTGCATACCGTATGACTATAAATATTTCTTGGAAGCACCATTCATCATTTTCATTCAAAATGATAAAATATGCTCGATTATAAATGGGCTTGAATTTAACGGAAGCTTGAAATATCAAGACTCGGATTATCAAGACTCTACTGTATTTAATAGAACTTTACCTCATACTATTCTCTCAACGTAATTCCCAGGGAAGGTACCAAGGTAGCCTGTCCTCTGACTGGAGCCTACATACCAGCCGTCATCGCACTTTTCCATTACATAAACTGTTTCTCCTTCAGTTAGTTCCAACTCGTCTTCATTTTGAGGTTTGTAGTTGTAGAGCACACGGTACCTGTAAAAAGATTTGTTAGAACTAATACGAGCAAATATGAGGGTATTAGGTAGAATCGTATAGGTTGTTAACAAAATGTAATAGATATTGAGTTTTTAATAGATATTGAAGTACGGTAACTCATACTATTTCAATATTATGATTTAATAACTTGCAGAACTACTTTTAGCCGCTAATTATAATTCTCTTCATTTGTACCAAAGTGATAACTTTATTCAATGATTATTTCTATGATGTACAGAATTATAGAATTGTAATTTTATAGAATTTAATTTTAAAGCCAACCGTAGAGGCTTTGCTTTGCAAAAGGAACGATTGCTTCAAAACGTTTCAGCAAGTAAGACCTTACATATTCACTTAGTTAAGTATCATTTAATTATAATTTAATCAATAAATTCAAGATGTTTACAACAAGCAACTTTATACAAAATTAATTTGAGCAGAATTATATCGCTTCTCTTGTTTATGTATTTGTTTTCAATTTCTTCTATTAGTTTACATTTTTCATATATATATATGTGTGTGTGTGTGTGTGTGTGTGTGTGTGTGTGTATATAGATATATATATATATATATATATATATATATATATATATATATATATATATATATATATATATCTTGTTCATGTTTTAATTGTTAATAAATTTTTTTTTATTCATCCACTCAAGCTCAAATACATTTTTTAAACTTATAGTGGATGACAAATGATGCTAATACAGTTTTTCAAATATTGTTTCATTAATTAAATTGAATAAATTAATTTTAGTTTTATATGGGAGAACAAAATTTCACAAAAGGAGCAAGATATGCAATGTAGTTATTTCGTCCCATTTGGCTTCCAATAAGTTATAACATATGATTTCATAATACAGGTGATTTTAAGTTTTAGTTTATATGCTAGAACAGCTGCTTTAATTCATGGGTTATGTTACTTTATTTATATTAGTTGTAATTATTTAATAAGAAGTAAATAAAATAAAATTTTTCTTTGTTGACCTAAGTAGGAATTGACTTTAATTTTTTGTTTGTTTATATTACTTTTTATAATTTCAGTTTACAGAGTTTGGAAAACCTCTAATTTATCGGCTTTATACTTCTAAATATGATTGATAGAAACTAAGCTAATGAAGAAAGAGTACTGAATTTGATTCAAGTATCTAAAGGTTAGCTGTAAACAGGTCAACAATCACAAACAACCATTAGGTCACACCAGCCATATAATTAGAATGTAGACACTGTAGTCAAAAAGATACAATAGGCTTTTTGCTGAAAGTGGCAGGTAATTCATATTTTGTAAGTTAGGTCATACAAGGTCTAAAATGTCTAACAGACTATACAACTTATTTATCATAAAGGCAACTCACACGGACATCATTGTTAATTTTAAAATGTTTGCACACAAGAGATAATATAAAATGAGTTGACTACAAATTTAAAAATTTTAGAAATAATCTGTCTACTAAAATGATTCATAATCAAGAGTATTCCAATTAAAAAAGCTACTTCAATAAATATAAGGAACTTATAACCTTTTTAAAATATAATTAAAAAGTACTTAGCTGAGTGAATACGTAATGGCTTACTTGCTGACGCGTTTCAAAACATTTGTTCCTTTTACGAAGCTAGCCCTCAATACGATTTATTTAAGATTTATTTTAAAATAAATCGACATAACCTTATCTGGCAATATCATTTAAATAAAACCTATATTACTTTTTTTAAATAAAAATACTCACGGTACTGGTTCATTTTGTGTGTCGATGTGAAGTGTCTGGTTGACAGGTGGGGGGTCAGGTTTGATTATTTTTGCCCGTGGCTGAAAAATACAGACATTGTATTAATGAGATCCAAGTCAAATTAAATTAAAATTAAATTTTGTTGAAGCAAAAACCGTATTTAGATTTGTCTGTACTTAAATTGAAATTTACAATATTTTTATCACTAAGAAATACAGATGAGTGAAACCAAGAAGTATATTTAAAATCAACGACTTGTAATTTCTTGACTATACCTTAGTGATTTCTATACCATAGTATAGTGGATGTGTAAAAAACCCGTAACAAAAAAAAAAACATTTAATTTTTTTCATTTTTATTGAAAATAGATTTATTTTATTGGGACAACTTTTTGAGTTATTGTTTTAATTCTTATTTTTGTTTTTTCAAGTGCTTCTGGATAATTAGATCTCCTAATAGAATTCTTATCTTCTTTTAATATTTACAAAGAACTAAATTCATAAATTCTAACAATGTACTGACAGTCTCTAAAAGGCAACTAGAGCTACTGCCCAATATATATGAAATAATTCAGAAATATATATGACTAAATAAATTTCAATGAGTATTTTCCACAAGTTGTGCATAATGGTGGAATAGTGAACGCAGAATAATTCACTTCATTTTAAAATGTCTGCATCAATGTCGATGAGAACCACAATAACTATAGCATTGTACTGATGAAATGGCAGTGAAATGCAATGAATAGTGAGGAGAAATTCAATCCATGATGTGGGAATATAAAACTCCTCCTAAAAGAAGCAAGGCTAGTTCTCAAAACTTTGCAAGAAAGATCAAGGCAACCAGTTTTTAAGATATGAACGGAGTGCTTCTTAGTGACTTCCATAAACATGTGTCTACTATAAATGCATAAAGGCATTGTAAAATTTTAAAAAAAAATAAGTCAAGTGATTGAAAACAAACATTGATGTTTTCAAACAAGCACATTGATGTGATTGAAAACAAACAACCTAGCTAAATTCAAAAGTTTTGTTTTCATGACAATGTGTGATCACATACAACAAAACATACTAGAGAGTTTTTGGTTAATATGACAGGTTTGATTATTTGTAGCATGATACAGGTCATGTTTAATATGGAGTAGGGATGGTCGATATTTTCTGTCACGGTGGCTTGTCACTTCCTTTGTCACTGGTGGTACCAAAATATCGAAAATGCCAGTTCCAGTGACAATAGATTGATCGCAAGTTGCTTCTGTTGTGATTGCGCAAAAAATCGCAGTCACTGGATGAAATGGCTGTCATTGGTTGATTTGTCGCTGTCACTGGATCTGGTCTAACCGCTCGGCTCATGGCGCCGTTTATCATGCAGTATCGTCAACTAAAGAGGAAAGGGGCTTGTCTCTGTTCTGACTGGGCTAAATGTCGCTGTCGCGACTGAAAAATCACTGATATTTTACCACAGCTGTCATTGGTTGATTTGTCACTGTCACTAGTCCTACTCATTTACATCATGTGTGGATGGTTGATTTGTTAAGTTGATTTTTTAAACTTGTAGGGAATAACACGATGTTAACTCAGTTAGTTTCAAATATTAATTAATATAATTTATTTATTTTGTTTTCTATGTTGCCACTTATTATTGATGTTGTATATACATATTTATATTAATTATAATTATTTATTAAAAAATAACTAAAATAAAATTTTTTCGTTGACCTAAGTAGGAATTTACTTTAAAAATTTTTTTTGTATATTACTTATTTATAAGACATTTATGAATACAGTGCTAGTAATAAAAAATGTTAGGTGTTTAGAGAATATAAAACTGGGAGCTTACCAAGGAAGTGTAGCTAACAGGGCGAGGGGGTTGGTAGTGGTGTTGGCTCATATTGTTGCTAACGTGCAATGAGTGTGATGCTGGTGATGCCACAGGCTTTACATTTGAAGGTGAAATACGTACTGGGCTCACTAAAACAGATAAATTTAGTGCTGGAATAGTTTAAACTCACTTGAAAAATAGTTAATATATAAAATATTGTTCTATAAGTAATTATTTCATAACTGAGTGAATACATTAAAATTTATGTGCTTACACATTTCGAAACAATCGTTTCATTTATGAAGATAACGGCCTACTGGCTGCTGTCAAACCGTCAATAGATGGTTAGATTCGTAAATGAAATGATTGTTTAAAAATGCATCAGCACGTTCTAATGTATTCTCTTAGTTATGCAATAATTACTTATAGTTTAAACAGTAAATTCAAGATGATTACAAGCAACCTTTATAAAATATTCTTACAGGATAAGATAACACAAAAAATAATGCACTGAAAATGGAAATCCATTTTTAATTATTCAAAGATGGAAAAATTTGAAACATGAAAACTGTTGATAACTGCTTTGCTGAAAATTTAAAACCAACTAACAAAAATAACTGGTAACTGATTACAAGAAATAGATTATAAATTTAACAATTTCTACGTACAGTAACAGTTTGGATTCTCAGACTAAATTACAATAATAATTCTATGTAATTACATCATATGCTTATTTTGTTCTATACTATTTATAAAATAGAGAACAAAATAAACCCTAAAGTTGCTCGTTCTAATCATCTTGAATCCACTAACTTAATTATAAGTAATTATTGCATAACTGAGTGAATACTTTTGACTTACCTGCTGACGTTTTCAAAACATCATTCAAAAAATAAAAATTTGAAATATTAAAACATCACACAACACAAAAAAAACATATCTTAAACTATCACTCACACTTCGAATCTAACACCTTATTCCATTACATAATAAACTACCCGCTTAAACCAAATCCCCTTCTACCTTCATAAATCATACATCCATTTCCCTTGAGCGATTGCAGGCAGTAGTGGGTCAGCTCCGTTTGCTTCAGTAAATAAGTTAAAAGTTTTCACTAGTTATGCAATAATTAGTTACTCTCAGTTACTTATAAAATAAACCTTGCTAATTTTTAATCAACAAACATTAATTTAGTTCGAATAATCTCTCAAAATATACACTAAACCTGGTAATATTTAAATGAGTTAGTTTAAACTGACACAGTTCAATTCAACTTGATTTTGAATTGAAATATTTAACCAAAAACTGGAGTTTTTAACATAATGATTACAATCTAATTAAATTTGATTAATCTGCTCACTGGAGCAACACCCAAACCAAATGAATTCATCATCTGATGAAGTTAACAATCTTACCTTTGTTTAGTCTGACATGAAACTCTTGTAGATAAATGTCATATTTTTCAGTTAATTTTTGGCAGTATATAAGAAACTTGGATGTAGTTCCTGGCAGTAGTTTTTGGAACTTTATGCTTTTGTATTCTGCACAAGATATTATATTCATATTGACATTTTACCATGTAATCTTGGCGTTTACGAAATATAAAAACCATTGCAAAATTACAAAATCTGAAGTTTGCCATAAAGAAGGACGTAAAAATTAATAAAGCACTTTTGTGTGTTTTGTTTGTTCCATAAAAGCATTTAGTGCTATAAAAGCTTTGACAAATTTCACAATTAACAAAATGTAAATAATGTAAAGTATGATTCTACGTACTTTATTTTTTATATATTTGTTGTTTAACATCACTTCCTAAGTATATAAACCACCCTGGTTAGTAATATTGATTGCTATACTATGATGTTATTAAATGGGGTTAATTTACACAGTCACCAATTATTGCTATATTTTGTCTTCTAGAAGACATTGGTAAATGTTTTACACAGTAATATACTTAACTCCTCCAGCTATTTTCATGTTTTACAGTCCTGCATCCAACATGTTAATCGTAGTTATGATTTGATAGCAGAATAAAAAGCCATGTACAGACTTCGAAGCTAATTTTACATAAATTTATAAACAAAATTCAAAATAAAAATAATTAATCTCAGACTGGTATTTGACTAATTCTAAATATATAACTTGTTTACATCTCAGTGAGTTGAACCATATGGAGTTAAACTTCTTACAAGACTTAATATTCAAATAATTTGATTTGTACTGAAAATTTATTGACATGCGAATGTTTACATATATTGACATTTTAACATTTATATCTCACAGCTCTTATATTTAGTTATACATAGCTTGAATATACTTTTTAGTTTAATAATCATCCTATTCAGGTGCCCAAGTGATTTGACAAGCTCTCTCCATGCCAAGAGTTCCTTTCGTCCAAGGCCTACTTCGAATTCCAGCCATTTCCTACAGTTTGTTATATTTTTTTCTTTCAAGTTATTATTATTTATTTTTTTGTTGTTTTCTTGACCAGTTTCTACTTTGACTGATATGCCAATATCATCTGAGTCTCATTTTTATACGTGATCGTTGAACAACCTTATTCTCTACTGCTTCATCTCCTTTACCCTCATCTACGATTTTGTCTAACTTGATTTTGTAGTCCAACCCTATGAGCTTCATTTTCATTGAAGTTTGTTAGTGCCTTTTATTGGCAGGTTACAACTTTTAAGTTCGTAATTAGGATATGGCATAATATTGTAATATTCATGTAAATATAATTCAATTTAGAACTTTTTATTCTTATAAAAGTTTAATATTTAGGTTTATATAATTTTTTTAGTAAAGATAGAGTAATTTGGTGTAGAAGTGTTGTTATTAGTTTAATAAGAAAATATATTAATTAGGAAGATATATTTCACACCTTCACGGAAACTTAGAGTGAGTGTATTTAAAAATGTGAAAATATAAAATGTAATATACTACAGAGATTATACTATATTGTTGTAAAGTCTAACTGTATTGTTATCTAGTAGATGAAACTTTTGTAGTGGGCATTTATTAATGTTGGCTATTAATGTGTATGGAATTGTTGTGAAAGTTAAATTATATTAGAAGGAGAAAGTAATAATACGCTCTTGCCAAGTGAGCAAATTAAGGTGTTTGACAATTTTATAACTACATAATTTATTGTTATTTTAACCATTTTTTACTTAAAAAGAGATTAATTTACCATTATTGTAATCATGATGACAGATTTTGTATTTAAAGATAAATCTAATTTTAGATTTTGTAGGGGCTTACATTACCACAACTGGTAAACCCTAAATTGATGATTCACTAACATTTTTATTCAGGAAAATGAACTAAACATTATTTTCTATTAACTATTATTTATTTAATATAATTTGTAATTAATTTATCCAGAAACATACCTAACCATTTGACTTCACACTGGAAAATTTTTAATTTTTAAAGTACAATTTACTACTAAAAAGAATGTAAGGCCAGTGTAATTATATCTAAATAATTAATCAATTATAACTAACTTGTTCTTTCTCCTGGTTCGACTAAGATATCCACATAAGATGCAGGGAAAATTCCTTTCCTATTACCAATTCTACCTTCATACCAATTCTCGTCAACTCTTCTTGTGAGAAGAACAAGCTCTCCTAAAATTAAAACAAAATAATTTTACTTTAATTTATAATACCTTTTCACTAAAACACTTGTAAATAGTTACAAACTTGCCTATAGTAGCACTTACTTATATTTGTTGAGGACGGCCGTTTTGGGAGATGTGTCCAATTGTCAACTAAGACCGAAAGCTGATCTCAAGGTTTTTGAAGGTTAGGGTGTTAGGGCAGGGGTGAGATATTATGAATACCGAAACGGCTGTCCTCAACAAATTTAAGTAAGTGCTACTATACGCAAGTTTGTAAATATTTACAAGTGTTTTAGTGAAAACTAGCAGCTCATGTGAAGATGGAATCAACAAATATGAATACTTTTTCATTTTAAGTGTACAAATTACACTAATATAAACAAGTAATATAAAAAAAATATTTACTAAATTCGTACTTGAGGTCAAGAAAGATAACTTTTATCATTGTTTGCTTATTTCCAGTTTGTTTATTTTATCCGTGTCATTCATTTTTGAGCCTACAGCACTATTTATAATATTTTGTCGTAACCATTGCAATCATTTAAAATTTTACAATGGAGGTTTCGAGGAAAACCAGATGGGGGAAAAATTCATATACTTCTTTGAGAAATTCTTTTCTTGGTATTGGAAAGTTGGCCCAGTGCCAAAGCGTGCTTGACTTTGATCATGAAGATTCACAATTCGAATTTTGGATAGACCCTCAAATTTTTATAATTTAATTATTGAATAAATATTTGAAAAAAACTTTATTAACATCAATTGTCATCCACTATAGGTTTAAAAAAATTTATTTGATCTTGATTGGATGAATAAAAACATATTTTATTAACCAGAATAACCAAACAAAACTCACTAGACAAATAAAGCAGTGCGTAGAAATGAAGGAATGAAAATGGGGCAACTGACTTTGTATAAGAGATTCAAAATATGGGAAATTCAAGGATAAGCTATGAGGTATACAATATGGAAATTGTAGCGAGAAAAATAAGGCGTCAGGCAACAATGATAGATTTTTAAACGGGTAATTTATAAATGAGAAAATTTATATTTGTTATTTAGTTGAGGAAAAGAGAAGTTTCCATCGAACAAAACAATATTCTGTGTTTAACTCAGTATTGTATTGTCATGTAGTTTTAAAAACTATACAGAGTTTCTTTTACATTATCTCTTCTACAGGGTAAAAGAGAGAGATTAGATTTAGTGCAGGGGAAACCTCTCTAACGCTGTTGAACTAACAGCAAATTGTACATTTACTTTACAAACCTATATCACAGCTACGTAAAAAATCATCACAAAAATTTTATTTTCTATTATTTCATGATTAGAAATTCAATTGTACATTTACTTTACAAACCCATATCACAGCTACATAAAAAATCATCACAAAATTTTTTTTTTCTATTAAACATTTTTCCTATTATTTCATGATAAGAAATTCAAAGATATGAGGAAGATTCTACCTGTGCAA
This sequence comes from Prosapia bicincta, assembly GCA_036971475.1. Taxonomy (NCBI): domain Eukaryota; kingdom Metazoa; phylum Arthropoda; class Insecta; order Hemiptera; family Cercopidae; genus Prosapia; species Prosapia bicincta. The sequence continues at coordinate 138,127,172 of JBAIZL010000001.1, read as the reverse complement.
CTCCTTGCCACAAAGGAGGCAAACAAAACAGTACTATCAAACAGTGGTAAGAGTATATAAAAACCCTTTAAAAATGAAAAATAATGACTTCCAAATTTATAATTTTAAAAGATTTATGAAAATCTTCCTGCAATCACACTTAGCAATCTGTCATAAGAAACACAATCTTTGTGTGATCAAAAACATTTTGTTACAGTAATTTTTTCACAAAGTTATTTAAATTATACGTTACACAAGTTTTAATGTATTCAATTCAGAGTAAAAGTTTTAACAACAGCAATGGAGAATAAATTTTCATTTGTATTATTAGCAGAATATTCATCGCATTAATGCTTTCTTTTAAAATAATGTATGAAGCAAACTGATTAAATCTTTAACACCAAGGCCAACAAGTTTGTGACTCATCTCAAGAAGTCCTTCACCATGGCAGAGTGTGAGTAAGGTGAAAGTTATGATTGTTGCAATAAAGGATTTACCAAGTGAGTCAAAGAACTTATATAAAAGTGTAAAGAAATTCTTAAAGAATAAAAACCATTCATAATGAATAAAATGTATATTTTTGCCACATAATTATTATAGTTAACTACAATAAACAAGAAAAATATTTCTAGTTAAACAAATACAGAGATATCATATATATATATATATATATATATATATATATATATATATATATATATATATATATATATATATATATGTTAGGTTAGTTCTAGTAGAGCTTAAAGCTTATTTAGGAATTTTGGGACTAGATAGGAGACTGACAGCCTTACCTAGTGACAATAGCCCAAAAATGCAATCTCTTGGAAATAAATAGACATACATAAAAACATATCACACTATTGAAATATTTCAATCATACAAAAATCTTTTTCAATTAAAAAATAGGAAGAAAAGACTGAAGAGAACTACAGATGTGTATAAAAGATTAAATATCCAAATGTCACAAATGCACAGATTTATAGTTTATGATGTAGTATTACATGTTATTTGTATAAATATTGATAAATAGTTTGTCAGAAAAAAGTTAAATGGAGTTGTTAAAAATGGTGTGTGTGTGTGTGTGTGTGTGTGTGTGTGTGTGTGTGTGTGTGTGTGTGTGTGTGTGTGTGTGTGTGTGTGTGTTTGCATTTATATATTTATATATATTTACATTGATTTATAAATATTAGAATACATAGAAAAAAAATCCAAAAACATAATTCAAAAATTAATAAATAAGTGAATACATCATTTAAAACAAACAAAATTGTAAAACAGTTTAAAATCTTTACCACTATGAAGAAAATTAAAATTTATTTCACATTTCCAAAAAATAGATAAAAGAAAGATTCATTTATTTGATGAAAAATCAAATCTAACAAGTTACCAGAGCCTGAAATATTTGGTCTCATGTAAGAAAACAAAATACAGACATGTCTGCCTACAAAACACCCACAAATAAACAAAATAATTCCTCAGAGAAAAAATATAGTAGAATAAGCCATAGATTGAAGTAGTGTTATGAAAGGTTGTCACTCAACAAACAGATAACCATCCTACCTTTGACTAGTGGCAATTCCAAATGTGTTTGTGCTTGGAAATTGAATTTCGCTCTTGCTTGACCTTCACTTGCTTTTTTTGGCACTGTTCTAATTCCATCGTAAGGAATAATCTATAAAAAATATAATTTTTTTTGAAAACCCAGTTTTCTAATACAACTCTTTACCATATACATAAGTTGGAACCAAATTATGCTATTGTTTTTCAATCCATATTATTATTTGATGAAATTGACTTATAACAATAACTTGCTTAAGTTATTTTAAATTAAACTTGTAAAATAAAAATTTTCAGCAGAATGATTGCACCAGTTAAGTGCATTATTAATAGAAAAATGTGGTGAGAATGTCTGATAAAAAATTTCAATTATTTATTCAAGTAAAATTTTTATTATTGAAATTAAATTATTATAAATTAGATTAAGAAGGTTTTTCTTGAATTTACTGAAATTTAATTTTAACAAATCAATAATTTTTTTAGTAAAAATGTTGAAGTTTTGCAAATTGTCAAGGAGATGAAATCTACAAGTATAAATAAACCTCAGGATGAACAAAAAATAATAAATCTATGATTTTGTAAATTTAAAACATAACATAATTAAAATTCAAGCATAAGCTTGAAACTTATAAATACAAATTAGGCATAATCTTAACCCAGGAATGCTTGCACTATTAGATTGAATCTAACATTTTTAGTTACTCTGAAGGAATCATTTTATCTTTTTGTTGTATGCAACTAAGCTTCTAAATATGCTTTCTCGAATATGTTGGTCAACTACTATCCAAATTTTGAGTAGATAGCGTGATTGAGATGGTAACCAGGGGTGAGAGAAATAGTAAGAGTTGCCAATGTTAGGGACCGCCACCATGTACAAGCGATCCCATGAGTGCTGTGTTAGGAGTAACCTAACAGCGTGAGTAATTGTGTAACTGTTAATACTCTAGTTTTTCTACCTGTAATTTCACATATAAATATGCCATAAATGTATTTAATAGATTGTTTTAAAGTCAGTGAAAAGTAGCAATCCATGCTAAGACTTTGTTAGGTAAAAAGATTTACGATGTTTTGAAAGTTTAGGGGAAGCAGGATAAACAAATGTTATTTGAGCGACACATGGCTAGTTAACCAGAATGTTGTGGATTCTACTGTCCATTTCAATCAGAAAAACTTTAATTTTATTATTATTCTTGGAACTAATAATTATTGACTTGGAAAAATTTTACCAAAAAAGTAATTTTGAAAAAAAATGTTACTTCTAAATTGTTTTAAAATATGCTTAGATTATAAGTTTAGCAAGTTATTCATTACTGTAATAATAAATTAATCTGAATATATACAGATTGTGTTTGCTTCATTGTTACTGGGACTGTATATGTGAAGTATTTGCCTGACAGAAGTATGCACAATTTGAAAAGTTCTTTAAGACATTACATTCCAGTTCATCAAGATGTAGTGAGGTCCAAACTCTATAATAAATCCTGCCTTGTCAAGTTTCAGAGGGGAAAAACTGAATTTAAAGGGAATAAAATATTTATAAAAATATGTAACTTAAATTTTTGGATATTTTCATTTCAATAGTCAGAATAATCAAAACCAATTTTTAAAAAACATTTGTACATTTTTAAAGCATTTAGAATATATTATTACAAATGATAAATCTTATTCTATATGATTCACAAATAAATAAATAAATAATTTAGTGTTATATTCTTTAGAATACCTTATGATTAACAAAAAAGGTCTGATAAAAAAATAAAGAAAGAGAAAATTAAAATAAAACTACGAGCAAAGTTTATATCCAATAAAAGAAGAAAAAGTATAAGGAAAACATTTTAACTATAACCTAAATGAATTTTGGGGAAAATACAACAAGATAAGATTCAGAAAAAAAAGTATAAATTTATGCTCATATAGCCAGAGTAATAGCCATAATGAAAACCAGAAAGAAATTCACAGAGTTAGATAATAAAATCATTGACGATGGACATGTGACTATGACCATTCCGAGACATTTTAGTGAACAATAATCCTGCAAGAACGCTCAATGCGTAATGCTTAACTCACTTATTGCTTATATCTTTCTGAATATTAAACAAGTAACGAGTAATTAACAATAATATTTGTATTTCATTAAACTTCAATAAACAATGGTTCAATAAATAAAAACACAGAATAAATTAGATAGACTTAGAGACTATACTACTTCATACATATTAATGATTCATTTACTAACACAATTTGTGAAAATAGAGAAAATAAAAATAAAAACAACAAAATGAATCGCAAAGAAATTAGCAGTAGCTAACATTTTCACGACATATAGACCAAAATGAAACTACAGAACATTCTCCAAATTGTGAGATAACAACCTATGTAAGCAGAAGGTGGAAAATATTAAGACATTTTGAAACTAATCCTTTCCAGTGCTTAGAGCAATCTTAGTACAAAAAAACAAACATAGTTTGAAAGTGTTACACTTCTACAAGGGTAAGTCAGATAATATCTGCAATGTAATTATAAAGTTTTATTGTAATCAAATAGGAAACTTATATGTACGCCATTTTTCGACATAGTTCTCTTGCTTCTCAACACACTTAGTCCTTCGTTGTACAAGCTTCCCGATGGTCTCATAAAAGAAGGTTTTCAGTCAAGCTGTAAGCCATAAGTGCACTTCTTCTTTCAGTACTTTGTTCGAGGTAAATCAACACCCCTTAAATTCTTCTTTGAGTAGACCAAATAAGTGACAGTCAGAAGGGGCATGATCGGGACTAATTGGAGAATGAGCCAGTACTTCAAAATTGAGTTTTTGGAGCGTTTCAGAAGTATGTGCAACAACACAACACTTCTTGACAGAAGTCCTCAACAACTGCTTCGAGTTGTAGGCTTTAGCTTAGCAATAAGTATCTTCCTGTAATGTACACTGTTTATTGTTGAGCTCCTTTCCTCAACAGTAATGTTCTAGAACTGGAGCTTGTAAGTCCCAAAAAACTATAAGCATCAGTTTTCTTGCGGACGGTTGGGTCATGAAATTTTACTTGTACTGCAATTTTGGATGTTTCTATTCCATATTCTGCAGTTTACTCTCTAGCTTGTAATTATTGATCCATGTTTCGTTACCAATAATGGTCCTGTCTAAGAAGTCCCGTTCATTAGCGAAAAAGTTTTTGGCAGATGTCCCAGGGTTGTGCAATTGTGTGAAATGATTTTGGGGCTTATCTTGCACAAACTTTATGAAATCAAAGTCTGTTGTGGATGATTCTGTAGGCAGAACTTTGACTAATTTGTAAACGATGTGCCACTTCGTCAATAAATACTCATCTGTCTAAGAGAACTATTCCATGTGATCGCTCAATGTTTTCCTCATTTGTGGCGGTAAACAGACATCCGGCTCCTTCATTGTAATTAACACATGTGGGACCATTTTTGAATTCTTCAATCCATTTGTAGACACTCCGTTGTGGTAAAATACTGTACCAAAAGTCTTCGATGAATTTCGGACCCTGATACAACTTCCAACCACATTGAGCGTTGCTCTTCTTTGGTGCAAATAGAAAGCAGAGCAACCATGATAAACAGCAAAACAACCATAGCGAAACTAACCTAGCAGCTTAAAACATACATAGACATAACAACAAATAAACAAAGGATGCATCATCAACCCAAAATGACAGAACTACCAACATACACAAAAATATAACTAAATTTCAGATAATAATTGACTTACCCTTATATAACAGACAATAAAATTAGGTTTTTAATTTTTGAAGAAAAAAGTTTCTACAGATTTACTGTTACCAATTTTGTGCATTATATGATATGATGCCACTTCACAACTCTAAGTGAATAAAAATATATTTATGTCCTCTTGTAGTGTACATTCTACGAACTCTTCTAATGTACAAAGTTCTGCTTCATGATATAAAAATTACAGTCAGCTGTTTTGGAAAAGCTGAGAAGTATACAAAATATACAACATATAAGCGACCTGTATTCTCAACTCATATAAAAAAATATTCAATTTAGATTCCTGGACAGATATTTAAATTAATGAAGTAACTAAACCCCAACAAATTAACGACTTAGAGATGAAATTTTTAAAATTTAATCAGAGATAGCTCAAGAGTTTATCAACTTGATGCTGGCACTTGAGATTCTGTAAAATTTCCTTGAGGACCAAAAGGGCTGCAATAGGATTCAAAAAGGGCAACAACAATAATAACCATAAAATTATACTTAATATCCTAATATGTGGTTTTGTACAGATAATGAAATATTTTTGAAAATAAAATTAAACAAAGTAATTACAACGTTAAAAAAAATGTCAATTATTATTATCTATTATAACATATATATTTCCGAGACGCAATACAACGGGGTTTTTACTATTAATATTTATTTGAATGATGATATTTAATTTCTATTTAAAACAAAAAAAAACTACTCAGGAACAATTCATAATTCTTTATTATAACAATTTTTATTTCAACATTTAAACAATACACAGAACAAAAATAAACTTAACAAATTTTAACACAATATACTAAACTCACTTTCTTTGATTTTTAGTTACAAATTTTCATATACCCTAGGCTAATTTTAAGATCTCTTACTATCTCGGGGTTTATAGGCATGGGCTATATTTTTTAATTCTTTTGTTAATTAAATAAATTTTGAAAAACAATATTAAATTTTGAAATTAGTTTTAATAAATATTTTCCTGATGGAAAAACTTTAATTTGGAATAAGCAAAAAGGCGAAACTATTTGAACTGGATTATGATTCTTCCTACTATCTATTAATTAAATCCAAGATATTCTAATGTACAAATTTAAACTTCCCTATTATCTTAAGAGTCCATTAAAGTTTATTTTTTATAGCGCTATATACTTAACTTATCAAATATCGAAATTCTGCAGGTCGCTTACGTAAGATTCCGTTCTCTTCAAATTTCACTTTTTAACACACTTATATTTTTTTTAGTTACGTCAAATTATATTTACACTGTATTAACTCTTTCAATTCATTTATCCCTGTTTAATCTTGCCAAGTTTCTTCACAAAACGGTATAATTTTGACGAATTCCTTCCAATGTAAAATTTTGACTGGTCATGGCAGGTCCCATCTCGTAGCGTCACCACGCTATAACTGACTGAACTAACTCTTCGTTTTTCTTTTAAAATGTTACAAATATGGCGGCCTCCTTCTTAAAAAAAGAAATCATATGGCTTTAATTTAGTTCGATTCCTTCTCACTAGAGTCGACTGCACACTTGACCTACTTCTTGCTTTTTTTACAGCTGATGCGTCCACAACGAGATTGTTTACAATGGCGTTTTAATTTGGTTAACATTTACTGTTTCAACTTTCCGATCCTTAACAAACCTTCCAGTGTTTATTTAATTATTATTATTTGTGTGTGAAGTGTCTTTGTGTTTTACTTTTGTAATAATTCCGAATTGTGTGTGTTTTGGCTGGCTTTATAGAATATAACCTCAAACCACATTCTTTACAATCGCGTTTTTACCTTCCATCTCTCAAGTAATTACTTATGCCCTATGTTACTACAGTTTACAAATTCGTTTACATATAATTATTATTAGATTATCTTGTTTTAATTCATATTTCTTAGGTTATTTGATATAACAAATTTCCTAATGCAACAGTTCAAATATCTTGTTTACATTTTGCAACCTTTTCCTAGGCTTTTACCTAAATTTAGTTTCAATTTAATCTAACCAATCTTTTAATGAATTTCTTTCTAAATTTTGTGTGAGTTATTTCTAATCTATTTTCCAATTCTTAAATAATATTATATAGCCCATTCTATAAATGTTACACTATATATAGAGCATTAAATTAAGGTTACCTCAACATAATTGAAAGGGAACAGACCGACCATGGCATTGTGTTCCCCTTCATACCAATTCTTATCAATCTGTCGCCTGACGTAGATAATATCTCCTCTTCGAAAACTCAACTCTCTGCAAAATATTTTAAACACATTAAAAAATCGATTCTTGTATCAGGAAAAAGAAGAATGAAACTACTTAAATATAATTTCCAAATAAAAATGATTTATCATTTTCAATTTACAGAGTGTTCACACTATTCTATAGACAGAGGATTCATTTACCGAAAGTATGAACACAGTCTTACATTCTGTAGATACATCTGTATATTTACCCAGCAAGTATAGAGGTTACATCTGTGTTTTACCTTACACAGATCTAAATTCAGAAACTGTTGTAAATTAAATACAGGTACACTTTTTTGCCAATTAAAAATTTAATAATTTTGATTACTTGTTAACAAAACATAAAATAAAAATGTAGTTACAATTAAAATATTAGACTGTTCTTCTAGTTAGCTTCAACTAATTGGTTATGCATTACAAATTGTATTTTATAACCTCAGTTTTGTTTATTTCTTTCATATATCTAGTGAAATTGCTTAATAGTGATTTTTTCTGATTTTTATAGTCGGTTTATACTATTTTATTTGATAAAGTAGGCTATTTTTACTATCTAAGCATTTGCAATCATAATTTAGAAATATAATTATTTAATTATATAAGAAAAATGTTGATACAAAATAACCATTCCAAAAAATGGTCATGTAATTCCATTAAGGACATTCATGTGTAAGATTATTAGTTCTATAAATTTTATTGAAAACTAATTATTCTAAAATAAATGTTACCTTGATGTCTGTCCAATAAAATTATATAGGGCTCTCGCAACTAATTTCGGTTCCGGTGTTCGATCTCTGGGTTTAGTAGGACTTAGATCATCCAGGAAATCATCGTAACGATTAAGGGGGATTGGAGATTTCTGTGAAGGCCTGAAACAGAATTTATAGATTATAAGAACTCAACATTATTTTTTTCCATATTGTTTGATTAATTCTTAATTTGAGATGAAAACCTACGTGAAATTATCTGTATGTCTTCTACTGTACATGTCTTGCAACTCTTGGAGGTATTTTCGCCGCCGCTCCTCTTGATAAATTCGGCGCATAGCTTCTGCTTGCCTGCGTTGCAGTTCTTCTTCTGACCAAGCCTCTTTTTCTTCAGAGCGTACAGGGCTTCGATAATGAATTGTTACTTCTGATTCAACATAGCGATGTGGAGATTCTGTAAGAATACAAAATGGAGTTAGAAAAACAGTACATGAACATTTTAAAGTAACAGGAAGTTAGAAACATGATTAAAAAAAATAATGCTGTATCCTTGGGCTTCCACATGGAAGTACATATTATATTGATACAAAGTTTTAAATATTTTTGGTAAAGTATAACTTATGCTAGCTGCAGTGAGGCTTGACAGATTGAAATGATAGTTTCAAAACCCATCAACACATTTGGTCAAGTGTTTTCACTTAGTTATATATATATATATATATATATCAGATAATAAGAATATAATCAGTGAATATACAGTGAAATCAAGATGATTACAACAACCACCTACAACTATAATTCTTCGTAAAGGGGTACGGAAACTAATATGTCAAAAACGATATCAGTCAATGATTATATGTCAAAAAAGGGAAGAAAGGGAAAGCCAGCAATCCTAATATCTTTTTTTAAGGATTCATAGTTGAAACACAATGCAAAATATTCTGAAGAAAAGAGATTAAGTAGCCGAATTGCAGTTTGCAATAAAATTAATCTGTAAAAACTGTTTAACTAGTACTTTATTAATTTTCCTGCAAAAATTAAATAAAAATATTTTAAAAAATTGGCTATTTATTACCTTTAGGGGAGGTGGCTGCAAACCTAGCTTTAGGGATCCCCATTAGTAACACGCTATTCACACTTATGCCTGTATCTCATATTACAAAGATATTTAAATTAATTATTGAATTCTTGAATTTTGTAGACCATTATGTTCGGCGAATCTTATTAATCACTTAAACAATAGTTTATGACTATCCGAACTTTAAATTTTGTAATTTGTTAAAACTTAACTGAGACAGAACGTTTTCGATCGCTATGTAGCGATCTTCATCAGTGTCTTATACTTGGAGATGTCGGATCAAGCGGTGACGGTTTTAAAGGTAGGTTTTCGATAGTATCAAAGAGTATGTGTGATTTGTATCGTGTTTGTTTGTTTAATATGTTTGTACTTTGTGTTTTTGTGTGTCTGTAAATTTCATATTGTTCTAGTGTGTTGAGATGAGGTCCTTTTTTGTTGGTATGTAGGATTTCTAGGTTATGGTAAATGTCTGTGTATTTGTGTCCTGTTTCTTTTATGTGATTGTAAAATGTTGAGTTGGTGTTCTGTTTGTGTTCCTCGACTCTTTGTTTAAAACTGCGACCTGTTTGTCCAATGTAGAATTTGTTACATTCGTTGCAGTACAGTTTGTATATGCCTGGTGCTTGTAGTTTATCTTTGTTGTCGGTGTTGTGATGTATTTTGTATTGTAACTTGTTATTAGTTTTGTATGCTATTTTGTATCCTATTTTTTAAATTTGTGGGCTATTTTGTTTGTTTTGTTTATGAATGGTAATGTGATGTATTTGTTTTTCCTGTTTGTAGTGTTATTTTTAGTGTTTTTTTGTATTGTGTACCATAGTTTGTCTATTATTGTGGTGTTGTATCCATTTGTGTATGCTAAATATTTTATTCTGTCTAGTTCTTTGTTTATGTTTTCTGTGGTCATTGGGACTTCTTTAAGTCTATGGAGCATGGATCTGAAGGCAGTGTGTTTGTGTTAGATAGGGTGGTTTGAGGTGTTGTGGATAAGTGTGTCTGTCGTTATGGGTTTCCTGTAAATGTTGAAGCTGTGTTTTTTTGTGTGGCTTTTTGTTACGGTTAGGTCGAGAAAGTTTAGGGATCGGTTGGTTTCAATTTCTGAAGTGAAGTGGAGTTTTGGGTGTATTTTATTAGTGTAGGTGAGGAATTTTTCGCATTGATGGGAGTTGCCTCTGTATAGTGTTATGATATCATTGGCGTATCTGATTTTGAAAATGATTTTGTGTGCGTGTGTATTGTTTGTGAGTATCTTGGTGTTTTCTATTTGTTGTAGAAAAATTTCGCTTAGGACACTACTGATATGACTTCCCAAGGGTAGGCCATCTGGTTGTGAATAGAAGTTTGAGTTGTGGGTGAAACAGTTTGGTTTGGTGTTGGTTTGGAGGATGTTTATGATTTCGGTAACGTGGGTTTTGGTTTGTTGTTCTGTATTAATTGGGTTTCTAGGATGTTGAGCATTTCGGGTATGGCTATGTTGGTGTACATATTTGTTATGTTGAGTGATAGTAGTATTGAATTGTGTGGTATGTTTATGTCTTTTATTTTATTACAAGGTTTGTTCTGTTTTTAATGTGTGTTTCTGTGTTTAAGTTTATGGATTGTCTGATTATTTTGTCCATGTATTTTGCTAATTTATGTGCAGGAGAATTCTGGTAGTTGATGATGGCTCGGATGGGGACATTGGGTTCATGAATTGTGGAAAGAGCGCGGAGGGTAGGTGCTTTAGGGTGGATTTGTTTTAAGTGGGATTTTTTGTTTTTGTTGATAATGTATTTAGATGTATTAATTTAAAGTGCGGATAGTCATAAAATATTGTTTAAGTGATTAATTACTGAGGAGGAAATGTATGAATGTATGAGAGTAAAGATATCTTGTCTTGGAAAATTTTGACCTTGATCTGACTTAGTGGATTTGATCTTCTGTCTGTTGTATGTTTACTTTAGCTATAGCAGAACCTTTTACTACCACGGAGGGACACAGCCTAGACAAATTTTTCTACATAAAGTTAAACGAATATTTGACCTGAAGGGAAAGAAACCATCTGATAATTAGAAAACTATCGTGTATTAAACTTTACATCCAAAGACATATAAATGTGCTGTGCTCTATAGTGTAAGGAACTGTCATATATATGCTGAGATTTTACAAATTTACTTCAGATATGATATTAACGTTTTTTATCCAAACTGAAGACGACATATGGTCACAATATCTGGATAAACAAAACTAGTAAGTGTTAGAAAGAATGTACCATAAATAACTTTGTGAAGTTTTACTCAATTTAATTCTGGGTTTATTTAAATATTGGCAGGAAACGAGCAGATTTCTCACAGGCCAGACAACAAAGGAAACCAGTTTGGTTAATACTGCATTTTAATGTAGATTTGCAATTATAAATTATACTGAAGTAAATGGTTTGTTTGCATCTTTATATTTGTATATATGCAATTAATAAATCAATTACAAAATTTAACTTCAACCAACAGGGATGCAATGAAAGAGATTTAGGGAGTTGAGGGCCCTCCAAAATGATAATAAAGTTTCTTTTTAATATTTTATTGGTTAAAAAATTCATAAGGAAATTCAAATATAATTTCAGCTAGTTTTCCTATAAAACAAGTACAAAAATTCCTTCTCTCTCTCTCTCTCTCTACATATATATATATATATATATATATATATATATATATATATATATATATATATATATATATATAATGTACTTAAAACGAGAATCTTACTTGGTATATAAGCGAATAGTCTATCGAAGACTTTTATTACGTGTCCTCATTTTCGAGCATCAACTGAGACTGAGTTGATGAGCAATGAAACTGAGCATTGACTGAGACTCACATATATAAATTTTTATATATATATATATATATATATATATATATATATATATATGTAAAAATATGTATATATATATATATATATATATATATATATATATATATATATTAAACAACATAGGTTATTCAAATAAAAGAATATTTATTAATTTATATTCAAATTTATATGAATATAAATTAATAAATATTCTTGTATTTGAATAACCTATGTTGTTTTAAATTATTAAACAAGAAAACGTATTTTATATATATATATATATATATATATATATATATATATATATATATATGTATATATATATATATATATATATATATATATATATATATATATACATATGTATATATGAATTGTTTTAATTTACATATTTTTCAAAACTTTTTGCCAGTAAATGCATTAGCATCTTCATAATTGTTCAATGTAAACACACACACACACACAAATGTTGATAAGTATTCCTTCATGGATGGAAAAATATTATGAATAGTTAATATCCGGAATAGCCTACATCCGTTTAGTTCGAAGTGCATAAAGACGCAGTTCCGACGTTTCGACAGTACCTAATAACAGTTTAAGAGCGAATCACGTTTTATAAACAAGAATAATTTTTCGACCAAAACTGTTCTTAGCTTATCGTCAACCTTCATTGTCAGCATTATCAAAAAGATGTTAACCTATCCAGTTAACTCTTTTAGTGGTAAGAATGTAAAGTCGACTTTTTTCCACTGGCTTACCGTCCTCATTTACACTTACGCATTATGAGGCTCACTGCCTTATAAATATTCTTTCACTGGGCTTAGACGTATTTACGCTTTCACAGAAATGTATAGATGATTAAATTATAGGTTATAATCCAAAAAGTAAATATTAAATTATTTAGAATGTATGATAATAATAATTGTAACAAGTAATATAAACAAAAAAGTTTTAAAGTCAATTCCTACTTAGGTCAACAAAGAGAAATGTTATTTTAGTTACTTTTTTATTAAATCATTACGAATAATATATAAACAAATTCACATAACCAATGCGTTGAAACAACTGTTCTACCACGCAACCTATAACAACATTAGCTGTTTGATGAAATCATATGTTATCACTTATTTAAACCCAAATGGGACGAGATAACTATAGGCCTATTGCATATTTTGCCCCTTTTGTGAAAAGTTTTTTTCTCCCATATAAAACTAAAATTAATTCGTTAAATTTATTATTGCTTGAAACAACTGTTTTAATACCAAGTGTCATCCACTATAAGTTTAAAAAAATGTATTTGAACTTGATTGGATGAGAAAAAAGTATTTTATTAACGATTGAAAATTTTAACAAGATATGTATAAGAAGTGTGAACTAATAGATGGAATGAAATAAATATTACTCAAAAACCTCTTACTACAAATAAATATTTTAATATTAACCTGATGGACATTTCAGTTACCAAGTAGCCATCCTCAAAGGCATTACTAATAATACTGCTTGAGAACGTCCTTGGTAACCGAAATCTACGTCAGGTCAGAATTAAAATATCTGTGGCTAAAGTTTATTATTATTTAATCACAGTTAATTACTTAAAATATTTAGTGATGACAATTGTAGTTATGGTATGTATTCTCTGAAACATGGCGTGACGCTGCGCCGACACGCAATTCGACTGACTGACATTTCACGGTACGTCGCTGTACCTTTTGCAATTACTTTAACAAATACGTACGAATGGAGTTCAGTTACAGGTAAAATTTTATAAGCTGGCACTTGGGGTCTGTTGACCTTGGCGAGAGGCCGAAGAGCAGGGGAGGGAGGAGGTGATCTCGGGTTATTTTCAAAAACATGACCCTTAGACTTCGCTAACTGATTATTTTTTTTGCTTATTAATAGTTTTTAATGTACGGTAAAAATAAGCGTGCCGATAGGGTTGTCTAAGGGTTGAGACGGGTTGGCCCCGATGAGGGATGGTGTCAGACCCTGATGTTTTCTAAACGACGAATACACAATTTCTACCTAAGATCCAAGTGCCAGCTTATTTAATTTGACCTGTACACAGGTATTTGTGCGTGTTTCAGACGGTGCGGAGTGTACTCCTGATCAGGCGTAAGATAAATGACGTGGGAACAGCGTGCTGTCAGTGCAGGCCTAGCTGACAATGAACAGGTGGTGCGTGCTGCGTGACGCTGCAGAGTGCGGGAGTTAACGCATCAACAGATTTACCTGCCGGAATGGGATGTTGGAAAAACTACAACCAGAAGGAAACTACGTAGCGCCAGAAGCCTCCATTCAGTCGTGAAAACTACTACGACATTGTTCAAGCTCGTAGGGATTTCCTCACTAAGTAACCGAGAGCCATTAGCAATGAAGCAAATGCTAAAATATCCTTTGAGAAATGATTACTTTTTTATTAAATTCTGATGAAGCAGTAAGTCTCGAAAGTTGTATTTAAAATGACCATAAATATCTACAAGAGCGATTTTCTTAGTAAGTTAATAGTCCCACACAAGTGATTCATCCGGAAGCTTCATGCGCCCTTGGGTATCTTCATTGCATGTAGCAGGTCTATTTGAAACGTTGAAAAATTACAGCAAGAAACTCCAGCCGCATGGTGCCTTACGTCACTGGCCTATTAAAAAATATAAGTTACATTTGGCAGTGTGTTATACCTAAAAGTTTAGAAGAAAGAAAGATGGTACAAATGAAGCATGGTGATAGTATCTACCTTTCGGTTTACCTTCTTTTTCAAATAACACTAAGATATATCTCTATGGGGAGTAACTCCAGTCCAACATTTGAAACCGCTACCCCAAGAAACCCATTTCAAACTAATGTAACAAGTCTGATTTAAAAAAATATTACAGCAAGAAACACACAACACAGGTGTCTTACACTGCATGTAACAAGTCTAATTGTAAAATTATGTTCGAGCGAGGAACACCCGCGCAAAGTGCCTTACGTTGAACGTTGAAAAACTAGAGATTACAGCAAGAAACACCTTAATGAATGTACAAGCACTAGCTAAAGAAGGGGAAGTAAGTAGTAATTGAGAGAACAACGATTACCTAAAGGGTCAAGCCGTTTTATAAGATATGAGTAGGTAGAGTAAGACTAAACAAGTAACATCAAAAGAAAAATTAACGTCAACTCCTAGTTGGGTGTACAGATAACAATTTAATTTTAGTTACTTTTTATTAAATAATTACAATTATTATAAATAAAGTAACATAACTTATGAATTGAAACAGCCGTTCTACCACATAACCTATAACATGAAATCAGCTGTTTTATGAAATCATATGTTATCACTTATTTTGAGCAAAATGGGATAAAATAACTATATTGCATACCCCGCACCTATTGTAAAACGTTTTTCTCCTATATAGAAGTAAAATTAATTAATGATGGTGAAAAAAACAGTATTAACATCAAGTGATATATATATATATATATATATATATATATATATATATATAAATATATATATATATATATATATATATATATATATATATATATATATATATATATATATATATATATATAAGGGGAGTGACCTAATAGAAGGAACCGAAAAAGTAATTTGTTTAAATAATTTTAAAAACAAGGTACATCAATCTACTGAAATGAGATGACATAGACTAGAGAAATTCAGATCGGATGAAGTACGCAAGCTACCCAAACGAGTAATTTGATTACCAGTAGAAGGCAGGATATATAATAGTTGATCTGCCTTCAGGCTGCCAATATTAGTCTTTATCTATAAAAGGTAAGAAACTGTACAATGATATGATAAATATTATAACTTGTTTTGAAACGAATAAAAGCGTTGTGTGAAATAAAATAATAGCCAAATGTATGCGATATTAAATATATTTATGAAATTGTACTACGAACCTAAACTTTGAAGACTACAACGCCAGGAAGGATCGGTGGCATTCTGTCAGGCCACATCTCCGTTCTGCTACAAACGTCACTGGCTTCGCCAACTGAAGCCAACCTCTCTAGCGATTACGTTAAACGGAAGCCGTACGTTACATTTGAGGTCGATAACGGTCCAATAACAAGTAGTGTCCCAGTCCCGTCCTTAGCTAGAATAAATTCCAACGCGTTCGGCTGAAAGAACAGATTCGCCACAAAAGCCGTATTAAATTTTTCTCAAGTTTTTTAAGTAAAAATTGAAACTGATTTCGAGGGGTTATAATGATTTAATATGAGAAGCCGCCCTAATAACTACTAACGAGACGATACGGAGGTTGTACACGTATACGTAGCCAAGAATTATTTTGTTTTTAAAAAAAAGCGTAATTTTAAACTCAGATAAAGAGAAACTGATAAGAACAAATATTTCTCTACAGAGACAGAATTTTTTAATTTTGGCTCCGTATATGGTCGATGCACCTTATCTTATCGTGTTTAAATTTTTCTTCCACTTCGCCTTAGCAATTCATCAATGCATCTCTATCATTTCCACATCTTTCATCCGTTTTGTATGATCAACAACGAAACTTATAATGTCCACAGCTTCCTTCAATGTCGTCTCAGCAACGAACCTTATAATGTCTACAGCTTCCTTCAATGTAGTCTCAGCAACGAACCTTATAATGTCCACAGCTCCATTCCATGTCGTCTCAGCAACGAACCTTATAATGTTCACAGTTTCCTTCTATGTTGTCTCAGCAACGAACCTTATAATGTCCACAGCTCCATTCCATGTCGTCTCAGCAACGAACCTTATAATGTTCACAGTTTCCTTCTATGTTGTCTCAGCAACGAACCTTATAATGTCCACAGCTCCATTCCATGTCGTCTCAGCAACGAACCTTATAATGTTCACAGTTTCCTTCTATTTTGTCTCAGCAACGAACCTTATAATGTCCACAGCTCCATTCCATGTCGTCGCAGCCCAAACCTTATAAATTTCACAGATTCCTTCTATGTTGTCTCAGCAACGAACCTTATAATGACCACATTCCACGTCGTCTCAGCAACGAACCTTATAATGGCCACATTCCACGTCGTCTCAGCAACGAACCTTATAATGTTCACAGCTGCCTTCTATGTCGTCTCAGCAACGAACCTTATAATGTCTACAACTTCCTTCAATGTCGTCGCAGCACAAACCTTATAAATTTCACAGCTTCCTTCTATGTTGTCTCAGCAACGAACCTTATAATGGCCACATTCCACGTCGTCTCAGCAACGAACCTTATAATGGCCACATTCCACGTCGTCTCAGCAATGAACCTTATAATGTCCACAACGTCCTTCTATGTCGTTTCAGCAATAAGCCTTATAATGTCCACAACGTCCTTCCACGTCATCTCAGCTATGAACCTTATAATGTCCACAACGTCCTTCCACGTCGTCTCAGCTATGAACCTTATAATGTCCACAACGTCCTTCCACGTCGTCTCAGCAATAAGCCTTATAATGTCCACAACGTCCTTCCACGTCGTCTCAGCAATGAACCTTATAATGTCCACAACGTCCTTCCACGTCGTCTCAGCTATGAACCTTATAATGTCCACAACGTCCTTCCACGTCGTCTCAGCTATGAACCTTATAATGTCCACAACGTCCTTCCACGTCGTCTCAGCAATAAGCCTTATAATGTCCACAACTTCCTTCCACGTCGTCTCAGCAATGAACCTTGTAATGTCCACAACTTCCTTCCGTAATGCATACAGATCTCTTCTGATTCCACAGCCAATAATGACCAAATCGCACAAAAGGCACTTAACACTTTCTTGATGATTTTACAAAGCCGTACAAATAATATTTTATTTATTTAATGTATTTTATTAATCCTGCATATTCATTTCCTGTAAGACTACATGTAACTATAATAAATTATGAGGGTAATACGTCTTCACTGTCGCGCTATAACGTGTTTATAAACGCAATTACACTTCGTTAAGAGCATATTATATCTACATTTCGTGGAGAAGGTGTACCCTGAAATAATTCCTGTGCTCTTCCAAATACATAATGCATTAGAAGCTATACGGAAGATGTGGCCTCTACGAGAGGCATCGAGTAGATAAAACAGCGAAAGTAAGAAAGATTCAAGGAACAAAAAAGAGAGCAATGTGTTGTAAAATATGGATAAATATATGCTTGTGGTTTCAATAGTAAAGGTACCTATTGACATGTGTAGGCACATTATTAAGCAAAACATAGCTACAACCACTTTGGTAATGTTTGTGTTTCCACCCAAAGTCTTCAGGCTGCAATTAATGCTGGGTAGCTAATAAAGCAACAAATTAACAACGCGACTTGTAAAACTCACCGGTCTTGCTTGTGCCATAGAAACCAATTACGCTAATAAACCGAGTTCTCTATGTTTAAAACAATCCAATCTGTGGCGGAAACGGCAACTCTGCGGACAGGAACTGCGCCGCCAGGATTCCGCTCGGCTGCGCCACTTTGTTCCGTTTGTAGTATTGTGTTGTTACGACCACTATGTAAGCCCATCCGATGTAGCGAGGAAACTTCGACTATACAGTGAGCACTTGAATTCCTCAATGAGTTACAATGTTGTAGGAATACAGAACTAAACAGCAGCTCCCGACTATTAGTACTAGCTACTAATACTAACTGAATTGTAAGTCGCGTGAATTGTGAGAAAGTGGCAACCCAAGGTGTTTTATAGTAGAATTAAAATCAGAAAAGTATTTTGTCAAAGCCGCAGACATATTGAATCCATAGGAACACAAATTTACTTGGAACCGGAACCGACAAAGTGTCAACCTTTTTAGTGCTCCCGTCACCACTTCATTCCTCTCTGCCTGCTACAGCTTGTCAGAATCGCTTTATCAGAAATGCGCAAAACCGCGCTCTTTCATTCAGTTTTTATATTTAATTTTGGGAAGAGACAGGTGAAAAAGATAAAGAGAGTTAGTATTTCTTTTATCTGTAGTACGGTATTTGATCTATCTTAATGTTTTCCATATTTATGCGATAATCAGAGATTCGCCAGCTTCTGTTACTTGCCAAGTTTGACTGCGCGAGTGAGGAAGTGGCTTCCCGTTAAAGGAAAGTGTAGGAAGAAGAGATAGAGGAAGGGCAAGAAAGGGATCCTCTAGTACTTACTGAGAATAGGAGGGCAGGATTTCCTGACGTAGGAAAACTCACCTCAAGTAGATACATATCGAGAGTACTGATTGCGCAAGTAAAAAGAAGTTATTTTTTATTGAATTTATGAGTAAGAAGGTAAGGCATGTACTATATCTAAAACCTTTAATCAGATCCTAGTTCGTGTCGATGGGTTTCCCTTTAGAACGTTTTATTTCCAACTGTTATCATGCCGGCGCCTTTGCCCTTCCATTAATTTTTTTGTCTATTCCTTTCCTTTATGTCTTTTGAACATTTTCCACTTTTTATCATTTCAAGTATTTTCTGAAAGTTCTGAAGCATTTTGAGTGCACAATGTCAAATACTCTTTTCTTAATTTACACCAATGACACCCACAATCTCATTAAACACATGTTGTTCCTAACTCAGACGAAAACTTTGTCATATAACCTCTGAAGTTGCCATAGGACTCAGACACGTAGCAAACTGTTTAATTTCTACTTTTGGGTTAACTGCTCTTACGTTTGCTTTGAACTCCATTAACAGCTTTGATTTAATCCCCCGATGGTATTAGGGTGTTTCAAGTCTTACCGTACCTGAATGTTTAGGGGATCTTAGGCTCTGCTATTAGCAACAAAACACGAAAGAATCACACACTTTTTTCACTTTAAAAGCTAACAGAAATTCTGGAATAATTTAAATATTCAACTAAACAAACAAGAGTAATAAATCTGAATACAAACAACAAACCTTGTAAGAAAGTTGAAAAGATAACCAAACTGAACTGAAAGTGAGATCGCTTACTCTACTGGTATAAAATACTCGCGTAAAATATACTTAAACACTTGTACATATATATATATATATATATATATATATATATATATATATATATATATATATATGCTGATACGTATTCCTTCACGGATGGAAAAATATGATGAATATTTATTATCTGGAGTACATCCGTTCATTCTGCGATTTTACGCACTGCAAAATGAACGGATGTACTGCAGATAATAACTATTCATCATGTATATATATATATATATATATATATATATATATATATATATATATATATATATATATATATATATATACCCAAGTGGCACTTGACGTGTCCCATCGTCAACACACGTTATAATTGACCTTTAATTGTTTTAATTGGGGAGGGGGTTAGGATAGTAGTCTAATATTACGTGATTTTTCAGGGTGTTTTGGGGGTTATGATGTGTAAACGAGTGTGCAGATAATAATGTAACTTAATGATGCGTACGTGTGTTGGGTGTAGCTTGAAATGTTTATACTTATTGTTACCACTGGGCACAAAACCACTCCTTTATGATATTTTTCAACAGACGCGTTTCACACTACTGAAGAAACATTTCCCACGGTGTATATGCTAGAATGTGTTGGACATACTAAAAAAAAGTAGAAGACCACTACTGGGAAAAATACCGTATTTGTGTCAAAATTCCGCTTGTTGAATCAATCATCACAGATTTAGAAGACTCAGATTCAGAAAATGATGGTGATAACATAGAAGTAGAAGGTTACTTGTCTGACTATGAGGACTAATAGAATTGTAAATATATATTAAATTTTGTATGTAAATAAAATATCAAAATTATTTTTAAAAAAAACAAAATACAAAAACCAAAAACATTTGTAAATCCGCCGTTGGAGGTCCAAAGCCCTTATGATAGAAGCTGATGGGAAATGTTTCTTACATTCAAATCTGACTTTAAACAGAGTTGGATTGAGCGGGCCTCCTCGGGGGCTCACGGGCGGGCTGGTAGGCACCAGACTGTACTCTACTTTCATCTCGAGCGGTCGAGGCGATTACATGCTCCAGCGTATATTACCCCTGGTTCAAATGAAAATCAATAACGCGACGAATTCAAAATCATACATAAACAGTTTATATAAATTTTATATGTTGCGATTTTATTCTTTAAAACAAGCTTAAAAACCAGTTCGATCGGACAAAGGACCATTGAGATAAGTGCCTAATTCTACAGCAACTTCTCTAATAAATGAGAAAAAATTTTCAATTTTATTTTTAGGTTAATATTGAGTCATATAAAAAGGTATACAAATTTCAAAAAGATTGGACCAGTGGTATTAATGCAGATATGCTTTAAAGTTGAACCTCAATAAAAAAGAGTGATAAACCCATACTTTTTTTTCTATCTTGAGCTAAGTTTAACAAAAATCGTGCTCAAACGTTTTTGGTTATATACATAAATACAGAATTGAACACGTTAATTATAGTGTTAATAGCTTTATTCTAATACGAATGGTTCCCTTGTAGTTGGAGCTCAAACTCAGGGGTTATTTCTGCGTCGACATTAGATCAGTACATCGATCAATGCTGTGCATCACGGACATGGAAAATGCTGCTGAAAGATATCAGTACGTAGTTTTTTGCCAAGTGCTACCAGTAAGTAGCTTATACTTGAATAAAGCCTCAAGATGTACAACACAAAACAAAGGAATATTTTGTACCGTTTGGTTGTATGGGGTCGGTTATGTTTATTCAATTTCGTTCTATTAGTTCACACTCTCCCTACATATATCTTCTACAAATTTTTAATCTTTAATAAAATACTCTTTATCCACTCAAACTCAAATACATTTTTTTAAAAATTTGTAGCAGTTGGCAATTGATGTTAATACAGTTTTTTTTAAATATTAATTGATTAATTTAATTTAATTAATTAATTTTAGTTTTATATGGGAGAAAAACTCTTCCCAAAAGGGGCAAGGTATGCAATATAGTTATTTCGTTCCATTTGGTTTAAAATAAGTGATGATACATGATTTCATAAAACAGCTGATTTTATGTTATAGGTAATGAGGTGGAACAGCTGTTTTAACACATAGGTTACGTTAATTTATTTATATTAATTAAATGTAACTAAAATAAAAATTGTCTTCGTTGACTAAAGTAGGAATTGATTTTAAAATATCTTTGTTTATATTACTTTTTTATCATGTGTAGGATTGTAGACTTTACGTTATGTTTGTGCAGTTGTGGTTTGTGAATGCTGATGAGTGTTATGATTTGTTAGTGCTTTTGTGTATCTTTGGTATGTAGGAACTTAGATACGAATTGGAATTTAGTTTTATACATCATCAAAGATGTAAATGTTTGATTGTGGTGTTGGTTTTGAATTATTTGTTCGCTATTTTGTAACTATATGTACGAAATGAGTTTGTCATTTTCTGACTTCTGGATTATCCATCGAAATGGCCGTTCTTTTTAAACAATAAATTAAGCGCTACATAATAATACACCCGAAGTTTTCAAGTGTAAAGTAGTAGCTCGATTCGAATAATAACATTATACTACATACACATTGTCTACGCAACTGTGGAACAATGTCTGCAAACAGCTCTATGGCATACAACACTTAAATAACAAAGCAACCCGATCGGACGACTTCGGCCAAATAACTCTCCCTAAAGCGAGATTTCCAAACTGGTAGGCTTGCTCTTTCTTAACAGCTTTCTTTTACGGCAAATAATTTTTTGTTGCGCCATACCGCCAGCCCAGAGGCTAGGCTGTAAACAATCTGTTGCGTAGCGAGACCTGTGAGTTTCTCTTCAATGTGGACAACACATTTCTGATCACGTGTTTTGAATACTTGAACCGAATCGTTACATCGCACATTAGAACGTCTCTGCACACAGTGCAGAGACGTGTCACGTGGCTACAACAATGCGTGTGTAGAGAACCTGCACAAGATCATTACTGTGACCTAGTACAACAATCTGTCGCGCAGCGATACCTGTGAGTGTTCAGTGTGGACAACTCATTTCTGATCATGTGTTTTGAATACTTGAACCGAATCGTTACACCACCCACTAGGACGTCTCTGCACACAATGCAAAGACGTGTCACGTGGCTACAACAAAGCGTGTGTAGAGAACCTGCACAAGATCATTATCGTAACCTAGTACAACAATCAATCACTTGGATGGTTAGTTTAACCGAGCGTAGAGACAAGCTTGTACCCTAAGGCCAAGGTGGACATGCTTACATGTTTATATACGATGCGATGTAGGAAAATGACTGCTGGAAAACCCAAAAATGATGGGATTGGAATTGTAAATAAGAGGTTCAAAATCCTCAAATGTGTCGTTACAAATAAAATGCTACTGGTGCACACTTGGTGCGGATTTCCTCAAGTCACATTGCAATACCTTAAAATGTAGAGAGTTATTGCGTGTTGTAGATATGCAATCCTTCTTACAAAGACCGGAAAATCATTGTAAATGTCCTTTTAGAGAATGAATTGCTCTACAACATATTTAAATAATTAAAATACCTAAACACTTTCAGGATCAGAAGATTACCCATTTCAAAGGACGGAAAAGTGGATCGATTGTGTGACGTCATAACCCACAAACATTTTGTGACAGTTTCGAAAATTGTGCTTTTCTTCTTGGTTTCTGCGCGACACATTTGTAGAATGGCTGAGATATTACGTTTACATAAAAAGGGTTTCGCTTTGGCAAGCTTGTAGTAGGTGTGATGGAATAGGAAGTCATAGTTTACTTTCTCTATAAAACTGTGATTTCTGGAGAGGAACTTCTCGAGCTTCTATGATGAGCTATAACAATATGAAGGGAGATTAGCCAGACAGAAGACTTAGTTTCCCGGACATTGATGTATAGTTTCAGGTGTTTTATGTGAGTTATACTATATAAGTCGAGGTTTTGCGTAACCCTAAGAAGAAATAGGAAAATAATGATCTCACAGCAAGAGCCCATCATTATGTGTTCGAAGGTCCAGTAGCTGACGCCACAACCTCCGCTTTGCTGGAAGGGATTGGTTTTTCCCATAAAGACTTCGAGTAAAACGTGATTAAATTTTGTTTCACTAAATATGAACGGCTGCACAAATTTTGATTCTTCAATCATTTTCAAAATCAAATTGAGCACTATTTTAAAACATTGCCAGGGCTATTGACTTACAGATCCGGGATTCAAGTAAGAGTTTTTAATAATTTTAACAATCGATCTTAAAAGATTTCCGATGGTTCATTTTAAGGCTATTGTCACATCCAAGGGATGTAAAAATGCCGGGGAGTAATAGATAGGGACAAAATCTCCTCTAAAAGCTATTGTCACCTCCAAGTGATGTAAAAATGCCGGGGAGTAATTGTAGATAGGGACAGAATCTCCTCTGAAGGCTATTGTCACCTCTAAGGGATGTAAAAATGCCGGGGAGTAATAGATAGGGACAAAATCTCCTCAGAAGGCTATTGCCATCTCCAAGGGATGTAAAAATGCCGGGAAGTAATTGTAGATAGGGACAGAATCTCCTCTGAAGGCTATTGTCACCTCCAAGGGATGTAAAAATGGCGTGGAGTAATAGATAGGGACCAAATCTCCTCTGAAGGCTATTGTCCCCTCCAAGGGATGAAAAAAGGATGGGAAGTAATAGATAGGGAAAAGAAACTTCTCTGAAGGCTATTGTCACTCCCAAGGGATGAAAAAAGAACGAGTCGTAATAGATAGGGACAAAATCTCCTCTGAAGTCTACTGTCATCTCCAAGGGATGAAAAAAGAACGGGTGGTAATAGATAGGGACAGAATCTCCTCTGAAGTCTACTGTCACCTCCAAGGGATGAAAAAAAAACGGGTGGTAATAGATAGGGACAGAATCTCCTCTGAAGTCTACTGTCACATCCAAGGGATGAAAAAAGGATGGGAAGTAATAGATAGGGAAAAGAAACTTCTCTGAAGGCTATTGTCACCCCCAAGGGATGAAAAAAGAACGGGTGGTAATTGATAGGGACAAAATCTCCTCTGAAGGATACTGTCACCTCCAAGGGATAAAAAAAGAACGAGTGGTAATAGATAGGGACAAAATCTCCTCTGAACTCTACTGTCACCTCCAAGGGATGAAAAAAGATCGGGTGGTAATAGATAGGGACAAAATCTCCTCTGAAGCCTACTGTCACCTCCAAGGGATGAAAAAAGAACGGGTGGTAATAGATAGGGACAAAATCTCCTCTGAAGTCTACTGTCATCTCCAAGGGATGAAAAAAGAACGGGTGGTAATAGATAGGGAGAGAATCTCCTCTGAAGTCTACTGTCACCTCCAAGGGATGCAAAAAGAACGGGTGGTAATAGATAGGAAGAAAATCTCCTCTGAAGTCTACTGTCACCTCCAAGGGATGAAAAAAGAACGGGTGGTAATAGATAGGGACAAAATCTCCTCTGAAGTCTACTGTCACCTCCAAGAGATGAAAAAAGAACGGGTGGTAATAGATAGGGACAAAATCCCCTCTGAAGTTTACTGTCACCTCCAAGGGATGTAAAAAGGACAGGGAGTAATAGATTGGGATAAACAACTCTTCTGAAAGCTATTGTCACCTCCAAGGGATGAAAAAAGAACGGGTGGTAATAGATAGGGACAAAATCTTCACTGAAGTCTACTGTCACCTCCAAGGGATGAAAAAAGGACAGGGAGTAATAGATTGGGACAGAATCTCCTCTGAAGTCTACTGTCACCTCCAAGGGATGAAGAAAGGACAGGGAGTAATAGATTGGGACAGAATCTCCTCTGAAGTCTACTGTCACCTACAAGGGATGAAAAAAGAACGGGTCGTAATAGATAGGGACAAAATCTACTCTGAAGTCTACTGTCACCTCTAAGGGATGAAAAAAGAACGGGTGGTAATGTATAGTTACAGAATCTCCTCTGAAGTCTACTGTCACCTCCAAGGGATGAAAAAAGGACAGGGAGTAATAGATTGGGACAGAATCTCCTCTGAAGTCTACTGTCACCTCCAAGGGATGAAAAAAGAACGGGTGGTAATAGATAGGGACAGAATCTCCTCTGAAGTCTACTGTCACCTCCAAGGGATGAAAAAAGGACAGGGAGTAATAGATTGGGATAGAATCTCCTCTGAAGTCTACTGTCACCTCCAAGGGATGAAAAAAGAACGGGTGGTAATAGATAGGGACAGAATCTCCTCTGAAGTCTACTGTCACCTCCAAGGGATGAAAAAAGGACAGGGAGTAATAGATTGGGATAGAATCTCCTCTGAAGTCTACTGTCACCTCCAAGGGATGAAAAAAGAACGGGTGGTAATAGATAGGGACAGAATCTCCTCTGAACTCTACTGTCACCTCCAAGGGAAGAAAAAAGGACAGGGAGTAATAGATTGGGATAAACAACTCTTCTGAAAGCTATTGTCACATCCAAGGGATGTAAAAAGACGGGGAATTAGATAAGGACAAGAAATCCCTCTAGTGAAATCATGGCTCTAGGCGAGTGTACGCTCGTACACCTGATTGGTGTATGAATGTCCTATAACGGAGTCATTGGGGAATAAAACGTTAAACAATCAAACTAAAATGACCCTCGTAAACAAACATAAAGCCTACGATTAAACAAATTAAGAAAATAAAAAAAGTCCGAAATTATACTGCCCTACTTTAAAATGTCACAGCCTAACTGGTGAAATGTAGGTCGTATAAACAATCAATTCGCCTGTAAATGGCATCTAACGCTTCAGCCTTCCTAGGCGAAAGGCCACCAACCTTACTGATTCAAACTAAACACCCTATCTAAACCTTATAACAAAAGAAAAGAATGCCTAATTAAATTTACAGTCAGTAAATCATTGTTAATTTAAATCACGGATTAAACATTTTTGCGTCACAGTAAATGACGTAAAAAATTAATCAAGAATTAAATGTTTGAAAAAAATTTTAAATAACTCTGCTGTTAAAAATACCCCTTCCCAATCACAGTGGCAGCAAAATATTTATTCAGAAAATCTTACATGGATAAAAACATTAATTTATGTTGCATCTGAAAGAGTAAACACCATCTAGTTATAATTTGGTAGCAACCATGTTTCGTCCGAACTCGTTTAACAACAAATTCGTACTGATATTTGAGTCGTGTGATTTTTAAAACCGACACGACGTCGGGAGTGAGTGCATAGTATCGACAGGATTGTGAAAATGAGTAATTAACATCGACAGGGTTATGGGAATGAGCGTTTAGCATCGACAGGGTTATGGGAGTGAGTGTTTAGCATAGATAGGATTATGGAAATTAATATTTAGCATCGACGGGATTGCGGGAATGAGTGTTTAACATCGACATGATTGTGGGAATGAGTGTTATTCATCGATAGGATTATGGAAATGAGTGTTTAGCATCGTCAGGATTGTGGGAAAAAGTGGTTCACATGGATAGGATTATGGGAATGAATGTTAAGCATCGATAGGATTATTGAAATGAGTCTTTGGCATCGATAGGATTATGGGAATGAGTGTTTAACATCGACAGGATTGTGGAGAAAAAAATGGTTAGCATCGATAAAATTATGGGAATGAATGTTTAGCATCGATAGGATTATGGGAATGAGGGTTTATCATCGATATGATTATAGAAATGAGTGCTTAGCACCGACAGGATTGTGGGGAACAGTGGTTAGCATCGATAGGATTATAGGAATGAGTTTTGGGCATCGATAGGATTATGGGAATGAGTGGTTAGCGCATCGATAGGATTATGGGAATGAGTGTTTAGCATCGACAGGATTATGGGAATGAGTGGCTAGCAACGACGGGATTGTAGGGAAAAAGTTGTTACCTTCGACAAGATTATGGGAATTAGTGGCTACCATTGAAAAATGATGTTGCATGCACTGTAGACGAGTGTTTCCCACTTTTTATTAATTCTCCTACTTAGAACATATAAAGACATTATGAGCACCTTTTGACATAAACACACTATTAACAAAGTTACAAAACAGATCAGTGTCGTAGAAACTGTCGACTTTTGTAGACATGTTTTGCAACAAACTATAATATAATGTTCTGTTAACTTATAAACGCGATGTAAATATTTTACTGTATAAACAGTTTTAAAAATTTTACTAAATTTTATACTAGTTTCAAGGTCATTCGTTAAATGTTTACGGCAACGGCCTTCTTCGGGTAGAAAATTAAACGCCTGTTTTGAGGATAACACAGAGGGAGATATTTTATCGTAGAGAAATATTATGTACAATTACGTAATATAAAATTAGAGTAAAACAATTTTTTTAAAAACGAAAAAGCGCGTTCAGCGGAATCAGTAAAAGGAAAAGGCCCTGGAATAAAGAAATATAATTCAATTGTTGGCCAGATTTATAACTTCTTTGCGATTTGGCAGACGCGGACAGAACGCAAAAGCCAAAATACAGTGTCACAGTGAAGATATCTTTAAAATTCACAAAACAAGAAAAGTAAGCCTAGTTAATAAATAATAATAAACCACAACTGTAAATATTAAAAGGTTTCATTCAAAATGTTACTACACACTAGTTTGACGATGACGTCGCCTTCATCACTAGTACTTAATCACTGATGAAGGCGACATCGTCGTCGAAACTAGTCTATATCTATTAATAAACACTATTGTGTAGTGAGACTTTGAGTTAACTTTTTTAAATACTTACTGTTATAAATTGTTCTCACTAGCTAAACTCTAATTGACTTATAAATAAACACTTGCTAGAAATATTTACACCACCCCTTCGTATATTTCGCTAACATCAAAGGTAAATGTATTTGTGAACTTCTGATGATGATAACTGTATTAGCGAAATGTATATAAGAGTTGTGTAGCAAGGGTTTATTAATTATAATTACGCTACTGCGCTCTTTATTGCTTTTGAATATAAATTAGGTGTTTTTTATTAATTTTAATTATATATTTTTTTCTTTCTCGTTCACTAGACAGATCATTCGTTTAATTCCATAAGAGGATAAATAAAATAACTGTTTAAAGCCAATATAAATAGTTCAACATAATTACATAGAGCGTTATGTTCGCGTACAATTTGTTTATCACAACGTCCACGCGTACATTTTTTTTAATCAGAACATCCACGCGTACATTTTTTTTATCACAACATCCACGCGTACATTTTTTTATCACAACATCCACGCGTACATTTTTCTATCACAACATCCACGCGTACATTTTTTTATCTCAACATTCACGCGTACATTTTTTTATCTCAACATCCACGCGTACATTTTTTTATCTCAACATCCTCGCGTACTTTTTCTATCACAACATCCATGCGTACATTTTTTTATCTCTACATCCTCGCGTACATTTTCTATCACAACATCCGCCCGTACATTTTTTTATCATAACATCCACGCGTACATTTTTTTAACACAACATCCACGCGTACATTTTTTATCACATCCTCGTGTACATTTTTTTATCATAACATCCGCGCGTACATTTTTTTAATCACAACATCCTCGCATACATTTTTCTTTCGCAACATTTTTTCTAAACAACATTACCAAAATTATAAATGTATGTTTTAATTACTAAGACAGCAAACTCACTGAAGGTCATGAGTATAGTACTTGCTATAAGAACAGATCTGTGCGTTTACTTACTGTAAGGTGTGGGTCCGTAGAGGGACGTCGGAAGACTGACCGAGCGCGGCGGGATCAGCAAAGGCTGCACACCCGACACTCCTAGGGCTTCTGGCTTTCTAGTCCCCATTGCTTATCCTTGCACGCTTTCACATCTATTCCACGTGGTGCGCACTCGATAACACATTGTAGGTGAACAGTCACAATCAGTGGCTAGCTGGGCACAACTTCAGCGAAATGATACTTTCAAAGTAGTTACTTGTTCCAGAAGGAAAATATAAGCACGCAGAGCAACTACGGTACACACGCGTGCGTCTTTGTACACAGTCAAGATAATATAACAGATTGTCGTTCAAATTATTAAATTAAACAATTTTTTCTTCATAAAATAGGAAACTTTGAGAAAATAGCAGATTTTGAACAATTGTGTAAAAAACGTGCAAAATCTTAATAGAAAAATGGGCAAGCCCTAGTGGTAAGTTGGCTTCGTACGAGTAGTTTCGGTATTTTTTATACTCCTGCCATCATTAACTATTTGTAAAGTGTCTGTAAATATAGATTAGTGTTAAACATTGTTCGAAGAAGCATTTAAAACACTAAAATATAAAGCGGATGTGATTTTTAAAATTAAAGCGTTTCTTAACATTGGAGGAATTTTGGTAAACACGAAAAATAAATTGAATATTTGCTTTCTCCTATTGCCAAAGATACGGCCTGTAATGTTACTTAAGAGCGATACGCCCTAAGGCTACCGGCAACACTGCTTGGTCTACCAATTACCCACCTGAGTACTTCAAAATGAAAACTTATTTCTTTTATTCGCAAATATATCAGTACAATTGTAGTTTCGTTGAAAGCAGAATAAAAAATAAAGAAAAACTATACCAAACACGAAACAATTTCATTAGCAAATTAACCGTATAGTTTTTATACGTAAATAGTTAATACATTAAACCCCATACAGTTGTTTTCCTAATAACATTGGATTACCTTTTTATTATTTCAATGAAACTACAATTTTATTCATATTATTGCGAATAAATCAAATTAGTTTTCATTATAAGGTACACAATGCGTTGACTAATTGGAAGACCGATCGGTGCTAGGGGATTTTACAGGGGAATATTAGGGTCGGTCGGCCAGCAGCCTGAGGACACAGCACTCATCTGGAACTATACAGAGCTAAAACGCTACTGAACCTCTAAGCTCCGTCTACTGCCTTAAATTCGAACGAAAATATTGTGGTCAAGAAACTAAATAAAGAAAATCTTAATGAAAGATAAACTTCGATCAAAATATAATCACCAACTAACTTGTGGGAAGAGTAACATGATCTTTAGAAAGACAAATGATCTACTAGCGGCCCTAAAGCGCGACAAATCTTAACGAGCTGATAAAAATTAACGATAGGAGGGGATATGGCTTATAGGGTATATAATGATCTAAAGAAACTTCAGTATGGAGACATTTCCGAAAAAGATTTTAGAGCGAGCAGAGTTTCCAAAAAACAAAAACATCATCAGGCTTGAAAGAATGCCTGTTAGTGCAAAGCCACAAAATCAGAAGTACAATAGAATAAATACCTTCCCCGTCACAGCCGTAAGCCACTCTCAGTGTAAGAGTATTGTCAATCCAAGTAGTATTTAAAGGCAAATAGAGAATATCAGTGTCCTTTCAACATGAGGCTGTTTATTCTCTTTACTTGCCGGAGGGAAGGCTCCGAACACTCGATAATACTTGAAACATTTTTTACTTTAATTCTAAACCATTACAGCAATCATAATTTGAAAGTGAAATTTCATGTGTACGCTTTTTGAGGCATTACTATAGCAGGGTGGAACTGCGCAAGTGGTCAAAAGATTAGTAAGATTATTTCTGGACCCCGGGGCTATGGTCGAACTGCGCACGTGGACACAATAAGGTCAATTATGGAGGGTTTAACACACATTTTAGCGTAGCCCTACTAGCCCTCCTTTAGTCAACTTTGAGGAAGAGAGTATTTGATTGTAAATGGTAAGGTCTGCAAGGATTTTTATTTCACACATTATTAACAAGTTTACTATTAGTCGCTAGTTTAAACTACTTATTATGACGAGAAGAAATTTTGTCATACATTTTATATAATACATTTTCGTTGGGAATACTTTGGAAGTTGCCTGCAATTATGACACATAACTATTCGTTATTACGTAACATTTGACTACCTTAGCCTTACCTAAATTTGTACTCTATTAAATACAGGATGATTTATGTTTTTATGTTATATTTCAAATAAATAATTATTATAATTTTAAAATTGTATTTGAATTTTCATTGACCTCTGTACTTTTAAGTATGTATATATTTATTATAATTTTGTAATGTGCATTGTAAGTTATAACTTCTCATTTTTATTTTTACTTTACATTTTTGCCATGTGATTTGTAGGCTGCGCATTTCGATACTACCCTCGACTTTACCACTCACGCACTTCGACCAATTAGTTAGGGAGGCTATTGAATTCAGAGAATGGTCTTGCGCAGTTCGACCGCCCCGCTTTAGATCAAACCTTTCAAACTAATAAAAGTGTTTCTTCAGTGACTCTCCAGCAGAACTGACAGTATGCATGAGCCCTTCTAGGGGAAAGTAAAGAAATCCATCCATACATAACCATACTACTAGGGAGCTAAAATGTTTATCCTCACTCTTGTCGACTCTCTCGGGTCAAAACATTAGCTACACACTTCCTGGCCTACAACAGTCCTATAGAATTTACGGAATGCTGAAATTATATATGAAATATTCATATTATGAATATATGAAAATTATATATGAATTCTAACAGGAATGAATTAGTTCAAGAACCTGTTTTAATTATTCGCGATATTAATCAGGCTTTAGAAACGAACATCTTTAACGTTAAAGCGAGTGAGTTTAGTTTGACGCGATGTTGGGTACATTGTGTAGCATAATTACATGGGCAGCGTTCCGTCTCGCCCAAGAGAAAATGCTGTACATTAGCGTCAGGGAAAAGTCATAGCTACGCTGCCAGGAGCTTTTTGTTATATTGTTTACAAAATACATCTTAAACGTCCGACCATTAGAAGAACGTACGGGTAGTTAAATGACTATTAATCGGGCATTTCCTGCGTGCGGAATTGCAACGGTGATCGACAGAGACAAGAAAAGGACATTGTACCCTGTGTGTGTGGTTGTAGGTCAGGACGCGTTAGGCCTATCTCTGCACAACAGATCATGACTGTTTGAATGTCCATTTCCTCTTAAAACCAACGGGGTCTTTACAAACGTCTTAAAACTAATGACTTGTTTTATTAAATACAGTTTAATAGAAGTTGTGAAGCTTGAATATAAATTTTAGAACGTCATTATGATTTTATTGTTAATTTATTTATATTAAAAAATATGAACGCATAAAAAATGAAAAGTTTTTAATAATATTAACATAAAAACTATTACACGTGGGCTTTACGGAAACAAGTTTAACGCACGTTTAAAGGGCGTATTTGAGCGTGATTGTTACAAACACAATTGTGCATTCCAACAGAACACTGAAGACGCAATTAGAAGAGAATGGACAATTTTATTTAGGTCATGGGTTCCCAACCAACCTTTGGTACGCGTACCACTGGTGGTAGGAGGGAAGATTTCAGGTAGACGCGTCAAGTGGCCTCTCCAAGAAGCTCACTAAATGAGTTGGACTTGAGCAAAAATTTATCGATTTAACAGAAGACATTTTCATGATAGGTGTTTTTAAAGAGAAATCATTATTAGACTTCTGGATCTGGTGTAAATCCGAGTATCCAATGCTTCTCCGGAAAGCTATGCTGTTTTTGATGCCATTTGTCACTAGTTACTTGTAAGAGAGTAGTTTCTGAAATGATGTATATAAAAAATTAATATAGAACCAAACTAACAAGTGTTGAAGAGGACTTAAGGATAAAATTAAATTCAATTTCTCCTGCAAACGACTTCTTACTGACAGACAAACAGCAACAAGCTTCGCAATAACCTAAATACACATTGATCTTCATTGGTTTCCGTCGATTTATACGTTTCTCTGGCTGTTTTTTGTACCAATCGTGTAACACGTTTTTGTATAGATATGAGTATTAAATAAAACTGTAATGTGCATAATTGTTTCAATTTTTTTGTTATTGTCTTAACGCTGTTCAAAATTAATCGAAAAGTGAATAAATAATTATTCGGTTTTATTACTTATTTAATAAAAATTAAAATAAATAATGGACGTGTTTTTGATAGAAAATGTGTTTATAAAACAAATACGATCAGGGGGATTCTTAGAATATAAACGCCCCAGAACCTCTGAGGATGGTGGTGTGCAAAAACCTTCAAAATCCTTCAGATAGTACGCAGTAGCTAAAGCGTTGGAGACCCCTGACTTAGGTAATCCACTGTGATCAGTGGCATATATATAGAAACATTTTGGGAGGTGTCCCAATAACCGGGGAGTCTGGAATAGGGTCGGGTGGATCTACCCAAAGAAAATGTTGGATATTGATGTCTTAAAACCACAGGCTTTAGCTATATTGTGGACTCCGTTAGAATGATAGTAAATATATAAAGTAATGGAATATATATATATATATATATATATATATATATATATATAATATTTATAATATTATATGCACCTACGAGGGATTTGGCGTCCCTCGCGGTACCCTAGCCTAACACTACACCACTCACAAAAACATACACACACACATACACACACCAACACAATCTATACACATTTCAACACTTACATCTTCGCTTAGGGAATTTTGACTGGTCAGAACCGTTGCGCGTTGGGAGTGCTGAAAAGTCCAGAGCGTGACAAACTCTGGTCTGGGACGCTGATGTGAGCTTGCTCTGCCGAAGACGTAAGCGCGGTTTCTGGTCTACCAGCCGCTTCGGTCCTTGGTCAGGGAGTGTCCGCGGTGCATGGGTGTCGGAGCCTGTGCACAGTATTACGAGTCCTCGACTGATGCCCATCCAGTCGAGCTAAGGAGAAAAGCTATAGGCCTCAGAGTTCTGAGGGTTGGAAATGATCTTAATGTGATCCAAGGGTGTACCCGTTCCTATAGTCTCGCCCGTAACGCTTGACACGATGGCTGGCAAAAAATATTTATGGATTCAAAAACCCCGTCAAATACGACTAGTTTAAAGAGAACACGCCAGGATTCTCCTGACGATCATATTCAAAAGGATTTGAGTAAAAAGTTGATGGTGGCAACGTCGCAGACATTGCCATCAGCAAAATATTTAGTTGTTTCTAGTGCCGAAGAAGGGAAAGATCTTTCAAAAGTTTCTCCTTTCCTAATTAACAAGGCTATTACTGCGTGTGCTGGAGGCCCAGTAGCCTCTATTAAGAAACTTCGAAACGGAACATTGTTAGTTGCGACTTCCACCGACAGACAAACCCGCTCTCTATCGAAAATGACCTCCTTCTTTGACCAGGTCATGGTATCTGTGGCTCCCCACAGATCCTTGAATTACTCAAAGGGGGTTATCACATGTAGGGATTTAATGCACCTTCCAATCGATGAAATAAAGTCCGAACTGTCTTCTCAGTTAGTTACGGACGTTATTCCTATAATGAAAATGGACAAAGGAGAAAAGGTAGCAACAGCGTCTTTTATCGTGACATTTGGAAAGCCGGAAATACCCGAATACTTGCATGCAGGTTACCAAAGGCTCTCAGTGAGACCATACGTGGCTAACCCTAGGCGCTGCTTCAAGTGCCAGCGATTTGGGCATATCAGCTCTACGTGTTCGAAGCAGAACGTATGCGGTATATGTAGCGTCGAAGGCCATGATGATAAGGATTGTGTTAATTCTCCGAAATGCGCCAACTGTGGTGGTGACCACCCAGCGCGATCCTACAACTGTCCCACGTTCAAGGAAGAGAAAGCTATCCTAGGCATCATGGCGAAAGACAAGCTGTCGTTTCCAGAGGCCAAAAAACTCTATCGTTCCACTCAGCCAAAGACAGACAGTAAGACTTATGCCGCTACTCTGACCGCTTCCAAATCGTCCTGTAACAACTGTGCCGAGCTGTCGAAAAAAATTGAAGTTCTAACTGAACAAGTTTCTCGCCTTTTGTCCATAGTCACGAATGGTCCTCCTACTTTGAACTTAGTACAACCTGCAGCGACGGATAGTGATTTACCGCTTGTACCAATCCCTTCCACTGGGGGGATTGGAGCACGAAATAAATCACTAAGTGAGCCTTGTGTTTCGGTGCAGAAGAAATTATCAACGGGTGGTAAACCATCTGTGCAGAAGACGTTGGAAAAATCCAAACCACGTAGACCGGAGTTACGACAGACCACATCGTCACAGTCGTTACAGATTAAGAAAAATGCAAACAAAGGAGGGAATGTGAAAACTACCCCTCCTAAACCCAAAACTTCCTCGGATTCCATCCCTGAACGGGTGGATATGGAATCTGAGAAATGTAAGCCTGAGACGTCCCAAAACGTCCCAGGCAAGAAAGGAGAGAGCACCAATGGGTGTCAAATAAACCCTTTGCTAAGCTAATAAATGTCTTTGCTTAGGAAGTCAGTGATACAATGGAACGTCAACGGTGTTAGGAGTCACATAGAAGAACTTAAAGTACTCGTGCGAGATGTGTACCCAATGTTTGTATGTCTACAGGAGACACATCTCCACGAATCGCATAATTTCCATTTAAGGGAGTATTCAGTTTTTAGATCGGACTTCGTTACAGAAGATCGAGCTAGAGGTGGCGTAGCCATCCTAGCCCGTGACTGTATCGATGCTGTTTCTCTAAACTTAATAACTCCTTTACAAGCAGTAGCCGTTCAAACAGCTGTCCCGTATAAAATCACTGTGTGTTGTGTCTACTTGCCACCACAAGAAAACCTGCATCACAGTGATTTAGTGAATTTAATAAGCCAGTTACCAACTCCGTTCTTATTGGTAGGGGATTTTAATGCCCACCATTCGTCTTGGGGATCTCCGACTAGGAACTCTCGAGGTGACCTTGTTGAGAGTGTGAGAACGGAACTGGACTTATATCTGCTAAATGACGGTTCGCCTACCCATTTAGCAGCATCTACTGGGGGATGGACAGCTGTTGACCTATCGATTTGCAGCCCACAATTAGCTACTAGATGCACATGGTCGGTACTCAACGATTTGTATGGTAGCGACCATGTGCCTATTAAGATCAGTTTATGTGACTCCCAACCCTGTTATGCTCGAAATCCCAGTTGGATTTTGCGAAAAGCCAACTGGGACTCATACTCGAATTACCTTGTATCACTTGACATGGATTATTTGACACCCATTGATGAAAATATAGAAAATATTACGAAAGCAATTTTAAATGCCGCTGAAAAGACCATTCCGAAAACCTCTACGCATCCACGCCGACCGCCTGTGCCGTGGTGGAACGATGAATGCACAGAAATCCTCCGTTTACGACGAAGAGCTCTTAGGAGATTTAAACGACACCCAACGAATGGAAACCTTCAGGAATATAAAATACTCCGTGCGAAAGCACGGAGGATATTTAGGCTGAGTAGAAAGAACTCTTGGGAACAGTACATTAGCACAATTAGACGAACAACTCCGTCCTCCACAGTGTGGAGGAAACTAAGATCAGTTTGTGGTACTTCCATTCCGTTGCCAGCCATTGCGCTGAAGCAACCAGATGGGAGATTAATCACAAACAGTGATGACATTGCTAATGTACTTGGAACATCTTTTTCTAACTTTTCTGCTACTACAGCCTATAATAGATTATTCCAGATTTATAAACTGAAGGAAGAAGCAATTCCGTTTACTGTTGGGTCGTCTGAGGACTCTCCTTTAAACACTCCTTTCTCTATAGGGGAATTGGAGTCAGCTCTTGCGTCAACGAAGGATTCTGCACCAGGTCCTGATTCCATTGTGTACTCCATGCTAAAACATCTACCATCATCGGCGAAACTTGTCCTCCTTCGAGTATACAATCGTTTATTCGAGGAGCGCTCTTTCCCCGATGCATGGTTAGAATCGACTGTAATTCCTCTTTTGAAGCCAGGTAAGGACAAAACCAACCCCAGTAGTTACAGGCCTATATCACTTACAAGCGTCTTGTGCAAACTACTGGAGAAGATGGTCAACCGCCGTCTTGTCTGGTACCTAGAAACCAACAACCTTCTTAGCAACGAACAATGTGGTTTCAGACTAGGACGCTCATCAGTTGACCAATTGGTTTTGTTAGAATCCGCTATTCAAGATGCCTTTCTCTTGCGTCAAACGCTCGTTGCGGTTTTCTTTGACCTTGAAAAGGCATATGATATGGCATGGAAAAGAGGAATTCTGAACACTCTGAAATCATGGAGTATACAAGGGAATATCCTAGCATTCATCGCTAACTTTCTTTCTAACAGATCTTTCCGCGTTCGACTTGGAGGCACGTATTCAAACAGCTATACACAAGAGAATGGTGTACCGCAGGGCAGCGTGCTGAGCGTCACGCTGTTTGCCGTTGCAATAAATAGTATCACCAGTAATATACGATCTCCGGTACACTGTTCCCTTTTTGTGGATGACTTTTGTATATATGTGCCTGCTCGTAGTATGGCAACTGCGGAAAGATCTTTGCAGTTAGCAATATACAGATTGGAGGAATGGTCAAAATCTACAGGTTTCAAATTCTCTGCTTCGAAGACCCAATGTGTAGCATTTAGTCGTCGTAGGCAACACCAGGAGCCGATCCTTTTTCTTGACGGGGTTCAGCTTCAAACCACGGATAGTGTTCGATTTCTAGGTCTTTTATTTGATAAAAGACTCTCATGGATCCCACATGTTCGTGATTTGAAGGTGAGATGCAATAAGAAATTGGATATGTTAAGAGTCCTTAGTGGTACGAATTGGGGAGCAGACAGAACTAGTATGCTTCGATTTTATCGCGCGGTCGTTAGATCGCGCATTGATTATGGCTGTCAAGCCTATTCATCCGCACGACTTACAGTTCTGAAAACTCTCGATGCTGTCCACCACTCTGGACTTAGACTGGCTACTGGTGCATTTAGAACTAGCCCAATCCCTAGTCTTCTTGTCGAGGCTGGGGAACCCGCTCTTTCAAGACGACGTCAGATGCTACAAATATCTTACGTTTCTGTTCTTCGAAGCAAACCCAACCACCCGGCATTTGAAAGAGTCTTTTATAATATGCTAAATCAAGTGTATAATACACGTCAACGTTCGACCGCTCCATTTGGCATACGAACGTTAAGAATATTGGATGAACTTGAGTTGCAACTTCCAACTATGTTTGAACGACAAATGTGCTATCTACCTCCATGGATAATAAAAACGCCGCACTTCGATTTCTCATTGTCCAGTTATATAAAACACGATACTCCTGTTGTGGTCTACCACCAGGAATTTTTATCCATTTATAAATCTCACCAAGACAGTGAAATTATTTTCACTGATGGATCTAAACTGGACAATGGCGTTGGGTGTGCGTTTTATGTATCTGGATGTACCTACACGTACGGATTGCCCTCAGCTTGCAGTGTTTTTACGGCAGAACTATTTGCTATTTTTAAAGCTTTGGACGTCATTCAATCTCGATCCTCGCATTATCTTTTGTGTTCGGATTCCAAAAGTGCTCTTCAGGCTCTTCAGGATGTTTTCTCTAACAACCCTTTAGTTGGGGACATTTTGTGTGCTGTACACAGGCTTCAATTGAGGGGTGTGGGGGTAACTTTCTGTTGGGTTCCTGGACATTGCGGAATACTTGGAAACACAAAAGCGGATGAAGCGGCGAAGAAAGCTACAAGTTTGGTGCCTATTACTCAACTGGTTATGGCATCTGATTATGTGTGTTTCGCGAAACATTTATTGCTCGCTGCTTGGAATGACGAGTGGCATACCGTGATTCAGAATAAGCTGAGGGAAATTAAAGATACCGTCCGTCCATGGAGGTCTTCAATTCGTTCAAAACGTAGGGAGGAAGTGGTGGTTACACGCCTTCGCGTTGGCCACTCTTTTGCAACTCATGGATATTTGATGCGTCGTGAAGATCCACCAATATGCCAATACTGCGGGGGTATCTTCACAATAAAACATATTTTGGTGGATTGTGTTAGTGTAGGTAATGTTCGTGCCCTTTTTAATCTAAAAGGGAGTTTAAAGGTGGTGCTAAGGGACGATGCCTCGGCCATTGACCGGGTCATCGCTTTCTTGCACCACTTGAAAATATTTTTTAAAATTTAATACATAAATATATATATATATTTTTTTTAAATTTA
This sequence comes from Prosapia bicincta, assembly GCA_036971475.1. Classification (NCBI taxonomy): domain Eukaryota; kingdom Metazoa; phylum Arthropoda; class Insecta; order Hemiptera; family Cercopidae; genus Prosapia; species Prosapia bicincta. The sequence goes on along the minus strand of JBAIZL010000001.1, from coordinate 138,087,261 downwards.
TTTATACATATAATTCTCTGTGTTTCTTTTATTTATTTTAATTAAATTTATTTTCTGTTCTTGTTATTGTTATTGAGATTTATTTATTGGTAAATTGTTACCTATTATTGTTTTACATATTATTTATTTACTGTTATTTTGTTCTTTGTTGTTATTTTGTTATTTAGTTTTTAAGGATTTTTTAATTGTTATATTGTTGTTTTTTGTTTTTTTATTGTTGGTGTTTTATTTTGTTTTGTAATTTTTGTTGTATTTATTTATTTGTTTATTTATTAATTTATTTGATTTTATTTAAAATATTGAGTGCTGTGTTAGATTTTGTTTGGCGATGATAACCACAATTGGTTTTTCGCCAGGAAAAAAAAAAAAAAAAAAAAAAAAAAAAAAAAAAAAATATAATATTATATATAATATTTTTAATTTATTATATATATATATATATATATAATAAATTTAAAATATTTCAAAAACAAGAATACTTTTAAGGAATATATTTATTCAAAGCTTTTCGCCTATAAAATACTACCAGCATCTTCAGAAAAATAATTATCTAATAAAATACTTTTACAAAATTAAATCATATATGCTATCATAAGGTAGCACATAAGATTTAACTTTGTAAAAGTATTTTATTAGATAATTATTTTCCTGAAGATGCTGGTACTATTTTATTGGCGAAAAGCTTTGAATAAATATATTCCTTAAAAGTATTCTTGTTTTTGAAATATTTTTAATTTATTAACTATATTACAAGAAAACATATCACCATATTTAATATATATGGAATAAATGTATGGAATTTATTTTATAGGGAATAAATGTAGAAAGTATGGAAGCTCAGCCCACAGATAATAATAAATGGCCGTTTATCTACTATTTTTCCTTTTTTTATTGAAATTTCGGTGAAACTCGAGCCCCCTAATATCCCCCCCCTCTATATACGCCCTTGGCTCCTATGCAGAGAGGTCGAATTAATTAAAATATTGAGGATTAAATAGTAGTTCCCGTGATAATCCAAACTTGCGAGTTGTGGTGCAGTTGTTTACTGTTCCATTTACATAAATGAACTCATCTCAATTGGCAGTCCTTCCGCCTTCACAAGGTCACGTTACGCGAACTACGCGGCCGTACTGTGAGAAGCCTTGACACTCCTCTCTATTTGTTTACTCGTACACTCCTACCACGCATACCATAAAGCCGTGTATTTCCCTGAGGTACGTTCTGAACACATTCTTTGCACCTCGCCCGATACAAAGTGAACCATTTCTCACACACGGATGAAATCCCTTCGATGCTACAATTCCACGAAACCAACGTTCCGTGAAATAATTTTCAAATTCTCGGAAAGAATTACATATATTTGTTAGAAACAAAGAAACACGAACTACGAGGTTTATGGAGCGGGAATGTTTGACAACTGGACCGAATATTTGAGTCGCCAAATATTTATTCGCTGCACCAGGGCCACTCGCTCTCGTACCACATAAGCAGTATCATCGACGCTTCAGTCAAGGGAGCAGGAGGTCAAGCAGCTGTGTGGGGAAACCATAGGAGACTCTCACAAACAAAAAGAGCATACCACGGGACCTCCCAAGAGAAACACCTTCAGAATGGCCTCGGGGCATGCCTTCCTGGAAACGCACTTGCTTCGTATAGACACTCCAATATCCCCTATGCTGAAGGTGGAACAAGAGAACATTTCAAGTAAAAGAAAAAAAAGAAATTTTACCATCCTTCTGGGGGAGTTAACCCCCAACACCCCCTTAGTATGCTCCTGGTGGTAAAAATGATTTATTTACTTTTAAAAGAACTAAAACTTTAGAATAGGAAAGGAAGGTTTAGTTATTAAGGAAATAAAAAAAGGGAGAGACGAGGAATAAAGGCTTAGAGCAACAAACATCATCAACAATTCTCAATGCATCAAATGCAAATAACATATTTGTGACGGCTAGGCTTAATCCGTGCCCACTTGCAGGCGATGGCATTTTACGACAAATTATCGTCAGAAAAATGATTTTAAAGGTATATTAACTCCTAAAAGGTATGAGAGTCGAAAACGTTTTTAAATGTGAAAACGTTCAGGCTTTTTGGGATTTTACTTCCAAAAGAAGAAAACTCGTAAAAATATGTTTTTTAAAAAAATAACTAAATTAAATTTTAAGAAAATACATCTGTGACGGCTAGGCTTAATCTGTGCCCACTTGCAGGCGATGGCATTATACTACTGCCGACAAATTGTCGTCAGGAAAATGTTCTTAAAGACATTTTAACCCCTGAAAGGTACGGGAGTCGAAAAAGTTTCTAAGTGTGAAAACGTTCGGACTTTTTGGCATTATACTTTCAAAAGAAGAAAACCCGTAAAATGTTTTTTATGTTTTTAAAAAAAATAAATAAATTTTAAGAAAATACACCTGGGGCGATTAAATTTTATTTGCCAAGTTATAATAGTCTCTTGTAAGATGCACATAAAAATTAAATAATTGTCAATTTTCATAACACGAGTGTTTACCCTGTAATACAATTAATTTCAGTAGTTGAAAAATAAACCGCAAGAAATGACTGTATCCTTCAGCGCTGATGTAAACAAAGCAGAAAGCACCACAGCAGGCAATGAAAGAATGCGACGTGACTAGATTAATGACTCACTCTATGTGACCCGAAGGTCGATCTTTATTTAGAAGTGTTTTACAATACCAACCTTTTACAAAAGTTTCTATTTGCGCAACACTGATAATAAAGAGGTTTTACGATCATGCAAGCGTTACAGGGGTGCGAGGCTAGGAACAGGGGTTTGGAGATTAACCCTTACAATTGAACCCTTAATAGTTTATTTTTAATCTTTTATCGGTTAAACGATGACTTTAAGCTGACAGGTTTTAAAACAATTTCCTATAAATTTCATAGGAAAATTGAATCATAATTCTCTATAAATCGAGTTGACAGCAAACAGATCTGTTTGCAGATAAATATTTGTTATACAGTAGAGCTTTCCTAATTCGTCCCTCTTTAATTCGTCACAGTAATAGCAAACATTGTCTGTCACGTAGTAGAGACGCCATCAGAAAAAATTTCTAGTAAAAAAGGAAACGAAGGAGGTTTTTTCAAAACTAGAACGAAAAATAGATTTAAAACACAGTATTTTTTCTTGCTAGTGTTATTGTACCTAAAAGGTTACTGTAATATGTTTGTATGGGCGACTTTTATGGAAACAGATTAACAAACTGTATTTGTAATTACGAACTATACTGCAGGCTACTGGTGTTTTATAGAGTTGTGTAATATAGGTCAAATTTTATAAGCTGGCTCTTGGTTCTTAGGTATAAATTCTGTATTCATCTAGAAAACATCAGGCACTTTCGCCAACCCTCATCGGGTCCATAAATCGCAGCCTACCAGGCACAAACCTTAGACAATCCTATTACCATGCTTCCGTAAACGCCCTATTTGCATGTATTGTTATTTTTACTACACAATAAAGGCAGTGGGCGTAGCCAGAGGAGGGCACATTAGCCAAAACAATTTCAGAAACAAATATAAACATATAAAATAGTGCTACTTTTTTTTAGCAAAACAGCTTTCCGACGAACCAACAATTGTGTAATTTTAAGGGCCAAAATACTATAAATATGATTTATAGAGATAAAAATGTTCAAAATTTCCCCAGGGAGGTTCCACCCCACCTGACCCCTGAGGTTGTGCGACCCCCCGAACCATCGCTGCCCCTGAATAAAAGCTATTAATAAGTAACAAAATTTTGAGTCAACCTTATGAGTCAATGAAGCCCAAGGGTCGATGATTTTTTTAAATGACCTGCGAGCACCTCCTACCTCCCTTCGTCCTTGGCCTCTTGCCAAGCCCCGCAGCCCCCAACTGCCAGCTTATAAAATTTTAACTATAGTATTGTTGAGTTTTTCGGCCGACATAAATAATGTATGTACAATTAATTACATTACATACCTACTTAAGTATGTATGTGCTATGTTTACCCACAATTACATGATAATTTCTCGGCGTCCGTATTTCGTCTTTTTCTTTAATTCGTCACCCTCGGTCCTGAACGTGACGAGTTAGAGAGTTTCTACTGTAATACCCGTAACTGCGTTTGGCGATGATGGCATATTTCAGGAATAAAACTTCTGAACAGGAATAAACTGACTAACTGTAGCTATGAGAGAATTGCTGTAACAGAGGGTAAGCGTTTAACGAACTTTCAAAGAAGCCTCGTAAAGTCATAGGGTAGACGGTATCTGGATGGGGGCAAGAAAGGTTTTGAGTGGAACAATGGCCTTTTATGACACCAGTTGAGTTTACGACACCACCTTGTCAACCCTTGTCATCAGTCAACAATAGCTAAGCATTAGCCCCCAGTCAAAGGGTTTTAGTCGCATATACAAAATTCTTAGATAGACTACAGAAATTAAACATTAATAAATAGCTTACATTAAAAACTAACGTTTATATATCTTCTAAACTTACTCAAATAATGAGTGTTGTTTCTGCTCAGGGTCGCAAAAAACATAAATTGGTTGATATCTATAATAAAACTGCCCAATCAATTCATGAAATTAGCGGCCCATAGGGCCTTGTCCTCTTGAAGATTTTTTGTTGTTTTATACTTTTATATTTTCTTTTACATTTTCCTGTTGAAGAATGAATTTTTTAAAATTTTTTTGTTTTTTTTTAAATCTTTTTATTTACATATTAGGCATAAACGGGATAAAAATTGTTGACTGCATTTATGAAATCGATAAATAACTTCTCAGTTGTTGGATGAAGACTTCTCCAAGTGTATTCGTGAGGTATGTCTATATTAGGAGAAGATATTTTACCGATTCGCCGCCTTTTTTTTTATTCGCCTGTTTCTTTTTATTTTAGCCCAGTTTGATTTAATTCCCTGAGTGTGTATGCTACGATCATTAGGATTCAAAAAGTTACGTGTATCTACCTAGAAAGTACCTAGAAGCATCTCGATGGGGGCTAACGCTTCATTACACAAAGGTTGACAGTAGTGTTTTATTACCTGTGAAAGGGTCGTACAGTTTTATTGTTTCCTGTAGAACCTTACTTGCCCCCATTCAGATACCGTCTACCCAAGTCATAACTTCTTTGTAGTATGGTAGTGTGGGAATGAACTTTTAGCACCTTGTTACTTCGTGCAAGCATTCAACTTCATTTCTTATGTAAAGGCCACCCAAAGTACTGTAAATACATATTTAATATGCATTGTCTACTTGTGTGTCTATATGTGAGGGGAGGGGAACTTGTAGACCAGTGGCGTCAAGGGGAAAATGTAATTTCAAGTGCTTCACGTGTATAAACTCAGCCCTCGAACTGAATGGTTATATTAGGGCCGTAGCCAGGAATTTTCTTCAACGTTACCAAGGTCGTAACCAGAAAAAGTTACGTTTTGAAAATTCTAGATAAATATGTTCTACAAAGTCGATATTAAAAGTAGTAGGTATACAAATTTAAAAAAATAATTTTTTTGAAACACAAAACGTTCTCACTTATATCAGTAGCGACGCGAGAAATCCCCTCTGGCCAAAAGGTAAAAGTTTAAAAATTAAAACCACTTCATGTCACTCTAACATTAAAATCACACAACGTTTGATAAAACAAAAGAATCAAATATAATACATATATATATATATATATATATATATATATATATATATATATATATATACAGTAAACTCCCGATTATCCGTGGGCGGATTAACCGGTTTGCGGATTATTCGGGGTCTGCCATTGTTTTACAAATATCCAATTTTTATTCCAATCAGATTCATGTGTTTAAATTTCCAAACGGTGAATTACGACGTAAATACATATAAGGCTTAATAGAAGCTAAGATGAAGGGAATAGATATGTAAATATGTACGTACTAATTTTTACATTGAAATGGAAGCATCCCGACGAGGGCCAGCGAAATAAAAGGGGTGATCAGACTACTGTATATAAGAGACAATGACAAAATACTTGGACGCCCGAAAACCTAATGTGTATCATAAGATTGTAAACAAATGTCAGCCAATCTCGGCTATAAATAGTCTAGGACGTGACATATGCATTATCCATGTCTGTCATATACATTATCGATCTTTATGCCTTTGTGACACACGTGACACAAGTAGACACTGTGCGACAAAATGGTTCCTCAGAAACTTAGATCGCACATTAAAGCTAAATCAATGCTCACAAAAAAACAGACGAAAGTGATAGATTTTTTTGTTAAAAAGTGAAAGTATTATGTGTAAAGGAAATTACATATGTACATACATACTTACTTTTGACATATACTTATGTACGTATTGTAAATAGTTAGACATATAAATGTACATGTTATAATCCGTCAAATACATCGATATTTTAAATTATTTTCTGTATTTATTTTCTCCTAAGATGATTATTTGTGAATTGTATTAACCGGGGTCATTATTTGTGTAACTTATGGTATAATAATCGATTATCAATCGTTTTGCGTATTTTTTGTTCATAGCGGATTATCCGGGGAATTCGTTATCCGGCGTTGCCGGGCCACCCTATTCCACGGATAATCGGGGGTTTACTGTTGTATATATATATATATATAACTTTGCGACACAGTTTTCTTATATTCACTTATCACTTACACTTTAACGTACGTAAAACAGAATCTTACTTGGTATATATGCGAGTCGATTTTCGAGAACTTTAGTTACGTCTCCTCATTGTCGAGCTTCTTCTCAGATGAAGGGATTTTTGTAGTTGCCAGGTGGAAATCCCACACACCTGGCAACTAAAGAAGCTCGAAAATGATGAGACGTAGTTAAAGTTCTCGAAAGTCGACTCGCATATACACCAAGTAAGATTCTAGTTTACGTACGTTAAAGTGTATGGGATATATATATATATATATATATATATATATATATATATATATATATATATATATATATATATATATATATACAATATAAAGCTTACATCCCAAATTTAAAGAGTATCAATGAATATTAAACAAGTATTGAGTCTAGAAGCAGTAGCGGCATTTGGGGAAGGCGGTAAGCTCCCCGAAGAGTTTTCATAACTATAGGAAATTGTTTCAAAAGATATTTGTAGGAACTTGAAAAATTAAGCGAAAATGTATTAAAGCCTATGTAATAGAGAGTAGGTATGAGAAAAAGTTCTGAATGTTTTATTTCCTAAAGCACAACTTTGTTTTTTACTGAAAAACTAAAAAAAACTTACATGTAAAAATTGTTTCGTTTAAATTTGTTTGAGATCTAATAAAATTTATTTTTACATCCAATGATTAGACTCGCATCAGAATTCAATGAGAGAAAAACTAATCCATTGCGAGATTTTCGTTTCATTCGAAACAGTGAAATAAGTTCCAAAACATAGTTTAGTAAAATTTGTGCAGTTAGGTATAATTTTGTAATAATGGTAAATCTATTTCTATGACTTTACCCTTACAAGGGCGCCGAAAGAAACCTTTCCCGACTAAACGCTAAAGCCTTAGGCCGGAGCTGTTTACTAGGCTTCTTTGACAGTTTGTTAAAAACTTAATCCAGTGTTGTAATTTTTTTCTCATATATAAAAAATGCCTTTTGCCATGGCTAGTGCATTTAAGCGCTCTTATTTAGTCCTATTTCTGGAATATGCGGCCATCTCTGATCTAGGTTACGCACTGAACTCGTTTTATAGGAAAACAACATTGAAAATTATATTTTTATTTCCTTATCTCAGTTTGAAATTTATATGGTATTAGCTACAAATGGGTCAATTTCAAGTAATTTTAAACTCGATAAATAATTAAAAGGATACTGTATAATACTAAGAGTATCAACTCCCAAATCCTTCGCTGACCTTGACAGGTTCAACCTAATCTTACGTCATTATACTTCACCGCCAAAGAGCAAAACAAGTTTGGGAATTTTACGTCCTCTGTACAGCTTATTCTAGAAAATAATTGAAACTTTCAATTCCGTTAAAAATGTCAAGGGATTTTTCCTAGCCCACTCCCTCCACGAACACTAGATTCTGTCTTGGCGTTGACACACTAAGGAAAGTGTGATAACTCACACTATAGGCCATTAAAAGTTACAACAGATCTAAGTAAAATCGATAAAATAAACAATGTTCCCTATGCAGCTTAAAAAATCTACAAGTTATCCGAAAGGATTTCTATTAAAAATATTTTAATTAGAGAAATAATTAATTAAAACGTAATAAAATATAATTGCATAAATACATAATTGCACAACATATTTTAAAAGAATTTAATAGCTTTTTAATAATCTTAAACATTGGCTATAATCAATTGCGATCGAATTTAACAAAACAATATTTAACAAAGCATTACAGTACTACGATCCTTTGGCGAGTGCCTCACACTGAACAATAAATACACTCTCGGACAGTCGCAACGCCTCGCGCACGCCAAGACTGAGCGGCGCCACTACTCATCATTGTGTACATCACAGAAGTGAGCGAGGAGGGGGGAGGCTTCTCTGCCATTCACGGATCTTTTATTTCGCAGCAACACACAGCAATGTACAATGGAAGTATGAAAGTCATTTACTTTCACAGTTCACTCTTTGTATATGCATAACAAAAACTTCCAGAGTTTCTATTTTGGAGGAAAAACCAATACAATAGCCAAATTAGAGCATAGTCAGTGAGAACAATCTATAGTTCTCGTTTTTTGCCAATTCATCAGTAAACATGTGTTCCAGCCAAATTCAGGGTATTTTATTAAAATTTATATTCTGCATATTTTCAACTTATTTACTATAAATACTTCAACAAATATTAGAATCTTACACTTGCCCTTGAGTTACAGGTTTTGTTCGGGGGGGGGACACAATATTGCCCTGGGGGTATCAAATGGGGTCCATGGGTACTCCCCCAAAAAATAGAGAACATTTAAAAGCTTGTCAAAAACTTACATTGTAAGGTACTTAATGTTTTAAACTGCTTTGTTTATTGGTAAGTTAAAGTATGGTATTCAATGCCATGTTTCTCATAAAATACAAATCAGAGAATTTTAGACATTGCTTTGCAAAATTTAAACTATTTCGAATTTTGCATTAACATAAGTCCAAAAATAAGCCTGATTTTGTTTCTATGAGAAACATAACGTTGAATACAAAACTTCATCTAAAACAATCCTAAAATTTCATTTAGAACATCGTGACTTGTAAGATTAAAATAAAGATCATATTTTTCTTTAAACTTACTGTCATATTTAGAAAATAACTTGCATACCATCAAACTAACGACTTATACTCTCGAGTCTAATTCTTGTGAGCACTATTATTATATTTGTAGTATATTAATGAGTTTAATGTCAGCTTTTGATTATAAAAAAATACACGTTTGTATTATCTTGGCAAAAAAAAACACTACATACTAATTTATTCAACAGACGCTTTGCTAGGTCAGTGCTTTTTCAATACTATGAATTGCTGACAAGACTGTTGCTCGGTGTGTGTTATGTTGGTGTGAGTCTGTGCTGTATTAGTGTTCTGTGGTGTGTTACTGTTCATATAGTAGTTGTTAATTATGTGCTTAAATATAGTGTTTCATTGGGAGTGTGATTTGTCATTTTGAACGTGTTGTGGATAGTATTTATGGTGTTTATATATCTCACAGTTTTCTACTGTGTTAAGTTTTTTGCTTTTATTGATGTAATGTAGGATTTTTAGATTGGTGTCTATGTCAGTCTGTAGTGTGTTTTGTATGTGTATGGCAAAATTTGATTTGGGTTGTGTCTTTCTTTAGTTTTGCTGAATAAATCAGTAAGTAGTAGTATTTTTTGCCAGGATAATACAAACAAGTGTAATTTCTATAAAAACCTCAAGATGTACAACATAAAAACTGCAAGTTATAAAAAAATAATACAGCAGAGTTATGGAGTTACGGTTTAAGTTTAAAATGGGACACATCTCCCGAAACAGCCGTCCTTAATAACAAAAAAGTAAGTGCTACTATAGGCAAGTATAACATACTAAGAAATGTTCAAGTGTTTTTAGTGAAAAACTATTAACTCAAGTGAAGATAGACTCAAATACTATTACTTATTTACCATTTTTATATTATTATTAAACTTCTTCCTTCTTTAATGAGAAAAAACAAAGGTTTTCAATAAAAATTAAAAATCGTTAAATTTACAACAGTAAATGTTAAGAGTTTAATCACGACCACAATACACTCTAGTTTATTAATACAACGTACTCTTTTGGGCAACAATGTTACCTTCCTCAGACAATTGGCTGATTGTTAGCCAATTACTGAGGAAGGCGACCATCACCGGAACTAGTAAACTAAAAAACTAGTGTGTAGGAAGGTTGTGATAAAATTCTTTTAACATTTACAATTGTTAATCAATACAATAATTGATAAAATGCCTCAACTAAAAACAATTGTTTATTTCGTAGGGTTTGGCAAAAGTTAATACAACTTTTATATAGCCAATTTATTAAAATCATGTTAAATGATATATTGCGTATTAGGTGATTTCATTAAGAAATTCAGTAATATTAACAAAACCGTTTATAATGCAATCCTTCTTCTAGCAGCAGATCTTTGTTTCCCTGCAAATGAATGTAAATGTGTTTCTAGAAGAGAGAAAGAATCATTGATAATTTGAAAGCACTACAGAGCCTCTATTTATACAGATGAAGAGGATTGATGATATGCTGTCGATATCAAGCAGTGTAGTTTTATTGGCAGCAGACACACCCTTTACAGGTCAAGGTCAATGATTCATTAGTGGGGTTTGAGTGATTATTCAGTGCCTAAATTATCTTGAATTTAATTTTCAGTAAAAAACTGAAACAATTTGTAACATCTATATCTCTCAAGACCTTTAAAAGTTCTTCATAGATACTACAATTAAACATCTTTGATACTAATACAAAATTGCTCCAAACAACAATTCATATTAAAAAATGCCAAATTGAAAGACAAGTTAAATGTTATTTAAACTGTTCAAAAAAAAGTTTGTGTGCATGATTATCACCAGCATAAAAAGTAAATCGATAAAAACTTTGAGTTTTTGTGCTGTACATCTTGAAGTTTTTAATATAAATGACTACTTTTGATATCACTTGGCAAAAAAACCACTACTTACTGATATTTTTCATAAGACGGGTTTTGTACTAGGTCAGTGCATTGTTCAATGTCGTGAGTCACAGACAAGACTGTTGCTCAGGTGTGTTGAGTTGGTGTGAGTTTGTGGTGTATTGGTGTTCTGTGGTGTGTTATTGTTCATAGAGTAGTCGTTAATTATGTGATCAAACATAGTATTTGATTGTGACTGTGTTTATAATGTGTTGTGGATAGTTTTTGTGGTGTTTGTATATCTTGTAGTTTTCTGTTGTGTTTAGTTTTTTTGCTTTTTTGGATGTAGTGAAGAGCACTTAGATTAGTGTCTATATTGGTGTATGTGTGTAGTGTGTTTTGTATGTGTATGGCGAAGTTTGATTTGGGTTGTTTGTTTTTTATGTCTTGTATGTGTTCTTTGCATCATGTGTTCTTTGACCTATGTAAAAGCCAAGGCAGTTGTTGCATGTAATCTTGTATAATCTTGCCTTGTCGTGTTTGTTCTGGTGTGTTTTCGTACTGTGTAGGTGTTTTTTAGTTGTGTTGGATGTTTTAAATGCTACATTGTATTCAAGTTTTCAGAATGAGGAAGCTATTTTTCTTTATGTGTTGTGATATGTTAATATTATGCAATTTTGTGTTTGCGTGTTATTGTTGTTTTTTGTTCTGTTGTATGTGTGTGTGTTGTTTGTTGCACTTTATGTTGCCTATCAAGATGTGTTTATATTCGTTTTTACAGACTATGTATTTTATTGTGTTGAGTTTGTTTATTTTGTCTTCATTGTTCATGGGTATATTGATTAGTCTGTGTATCTTCAAGTGGAACTCCTGTTTATGTTGGAGGGGGTGATTGAAAGTGTTGTGTACAACTTAGTCAGTGGCAGTGAGCTTCCTGTGTATTTTAAATGTGTGTTTGTTGTTTTGTTATCTTGAGATCTAGGCAGTTGAATTTATCCTGTTTCCAGTGTGATTTTATGTTATTGTGTAATTTGTTGATGTAATTATGGAAGGTGTCTATTTGTTATGTTGCCGTTGCACAGGATTAGGATGTCATCTACGTATCTGTACCAATATATTATTTTGTGGGCATATTTGTTGTTGTTTATGATATATTTTTGTTCTAGATTGTGTATGAATATTTCTGTAAAATATCAGTAAGTAGAAGTTTTTTTCTAAGTGCCAAAAGTAGTAATTTAAATCTATAAGACCATAAATTATATCAAAGTTTAAAGTTAATCATATTGTAATCGATACAGCAAGTAAATGGTCTTCCTTGTGCATTTATAAATCCAATCCATACATTAATATAAAGTGTTTGTCATTAAGAGAGGAGATAAATTTATTAATAGGAAAGCTATTAATAGTGTTGTTGTAAGAGCATCGACAGAACTGTGTCAGTCTAACTTTCTAGCTAATTGCTTACCAACAATGTTATAAGCAACATCAATTCAATAATGAATTTAATATTCCATAGTTTATCATTTTGCATTACAAAATTGCAAACACTTCTGTTGGACTTTCCTAACAGCTTGATGACTTATTTTAAAAACATAGCGTATTAAGGTAAAAACAATTAATTTAACAAAAAAAATATTCTGAAAATCATACTTTCATATCATAATATGATAGCATCTGTGCCCTTTTATATTTATGATACACATTTTGTTAACAATATGGTAATTAATTACGGGAAATTAGTTGTGTTAGCTTAAAAGTGTATTTACAAATATAAGTAAAGTTATTTAATACTAACTTGGAGCAACTGTGGTGTAATTTTTAACTATAAATAAATAGAATCTCTTAAACCACAAAAATCTTTTATTTGTGTCCTCATGTACATTCTGGTCTGTATTTCGATCAGTAATTTCCCCTGAAGATGATTACTTTGCAATGGAAGTTTTGTATTCAATGTTATGTTTCTCAGAGAAAAAAATCAGGCTTATTTTTGGACTTAAGGCTTTACAAAATTCATCAAAATTTAAAAAATTTAAATTTTGTAAACTATAATTCTAAAAGCCACCAATTTGCCTTCTATGAACAATACATTGTTGAATACTATGGCCTAACTTGATAAAAAGAGTAGTTTAATACATCTACTTTATAATATAAATTTTTTGATGGTGCACAATGTCGACAAGCTTTTAAATGGGGGGGGGGACAAACTATTCTTAAGGGGGGTTACTCTCTGACCAATTTGATTTCCCCAGGTCATTCTTGTACCCCCCAGAACAAAACTTGTAAGTCCGCCGATATTTATAGGTAAAGTTATTTGAGAATCCAGATCTTGAACGAGATTTTTAAAATATTCTCGCCAATTGCAAATCGCAGTAATAGACAGTAGTTCAGATATAAAGGGCGTTACTAATTACATTCAAGATTTAAACGTTGTATAAAAAAAATAGTTTCATCATTTTTAAATAAAAGAATTATTGATACAATAAAAGAAATCTAAAAAGTCATTGTAGTCATGAAATGAAATTGAGCATATTAGCTAACAAATCTAAAATGTTAACCCACTATGTATCCATTGCATTAATATAATACAAATATTCCTCTATCTAGAGAGAAATATAACATTGTTTACATTATTACCACATTTTTATTAGTTCAGTTTCCATCATATCTGTCTGTCTGGGTGGATTTTTGGAATCGAGTTTAAACTAACTTCCCAATGTCCAATAGACTTGAAATTTTAAACATAGGTCAGAACTGAATAACAATGCAATATTCACATGGTTTCTTGTATGTTTATTTGAACAAAATTTGTTTAAACAAATAAATATTGGCTGATGAGTAGAAACTGTAATTTTAAACATGGGTTAAGAATGGATAACAATACAATATTCACTTGATTTCTTGTCAGTAAAATTGTTTTAATAATATTTTTTTACACAAATTAAATTTAACTGATAAGCTACAGACTTGAAACAATGAAACTCCACTTACACCATGTCAGAATTGAATAACAATACAATATTCACTTCATTTCTTGTCTGTAAGTTTGTTTAAACAATCTTTGTTTAAAGGAATTGAATATGACTGATGAGCTACAGACCTAAAATTCTACTTACAAATCTGCACTGGATGACAATGCAATTTTCCCTTGGTTTCTTATCTGTAAAATTGCTGGAACAATATTTGTTTGAACAAATTAAATACGGTTGATCAGTTAAGGACTTGAAATTTTAAACATGATTTGGCAGTGGATAACAATGCAGTATTCAATAATAATCATCGGAATAACAAACTCCTTGACAAACTAGGGGCGCATTGCATTGTAAGATATCGATTGCAAAGTTCCATACACACAAGACAAAAAGCACAGAATAATAATTTGAAGAAAAAACTTTCCTAGTACCACGTGTTCAAACGAACTGAAACAAAAAAAAATAGTTGAAATTTCTGGAAGTGTAAATTTTTAATGTCCATATGAAAATTCAGTGGGAAAAATGTGGGGTGCATTCAATAGATAATAGTATAAAGAACTGGTCGGTAAATGCGACCCATGTTTTCTCCACTAAAATTTCATTAAAAATGTACACTCCCAGAAACTTCATATTACTTTATACTTTTTAGCTCGTTTAAAAACGAGGTACTAAGAAAGTCTTTCTCTTCAAATTATTTATCTCCATTCAGAACTACAGTTAATTTAAATTGATATGGTAGGAATACCTTACCTAAGTTTCCAAATATTGCTAAAAAATACATCTAAAGAAGAAACAAGTGATTTTAAGTATTGCAAACATAGAGGTTAATATTTGAAAAAAATTAAATATAACCTCAATGTACTAGCACACACATATAGCTAATATAAACTAAATATTTCTAATATTTACACTGCGTGTTTATAAACTTTATTTATAAACTAAATATTTCTAAACACTGCGTGTTTATAAACTTTATTTATAAACTAAATATTTCTAAACACAAGTGTTTATAAACTTTATTTATAAACTAAATATTTCTAAACACAAGTGTTTAATGATTACTAGTAGCTCATGCGAAGATGGAATCAACAAATGTACGGTAAGTATTTCTTTATAAAAAACAACACTATTTCATAAAACAATGAAATATAGCGTATCTATTTTACAACATACCTATATAAAGTGTCTCAAAACGCAATGTAATGATGTATAATACTGTCTGACTCAAGCAAAGTACCCAGTTAGGATGGATTTGTTATAAATAAAAG
The DNA here is from genome assembly GCA_036971475.1 of Prosapia bicincta. Lineage (NCBI taxonomy): Eukaryota > Metazoa > Arthropoda > Insecta > Hemiptera > Cercopidae > Prosapia > Prosapia bicincta. Next base: position 138,071,975 of record JBAIZL010000001.1, on the reverse strand, counting down.
AATAAAACGCTTTCCACATAAAGTAATGCACTCATTCCAGCTGCATGGATTTAGTGTCTTCGGTTTTGTAACATACAAATGTTGAGATGACACTTGTGATTAGGTAATATTGTAACTTTGTAAATTTGTTGCTTTTTTATTACAAAATCTGTCATAATTGGATACTACGTAGCTACGAAATATAGTTCTATGCAGAGGGTGGCAAATGCCCAGGATCGGCCGGGTTGGTATTTTTTGCAGAAAAAATTACTTGTCTGGAGAGATCCATAAAAGAGATAAAAACATCATAACAATAAAGTATAAAAAGTACAATGTACAAAATTGTTGAAGCTTTTAACAACAAAATAATACTCATTGAATGAAGTCTTCTATTCACACAAAATGCAATGTCTTAGTTGCTGTAAATAAACAGCAGTTTATTCCAACAAAACTAAACATACACAGATTAGATTCAGTAGGCCTGTGGGTTTAACATGGAAACAATAATTTATTTATAATGTCATGCAAATACTACAGGGTTGTATAGGACTATGTTGGAAGTGTTGAAGGGGCCTGTTATGATGTTTGGCCAGGAGCCCGTAGTCATGTTTGCCCAGGGGTCCATACTTAAAATTTCTATGGACGCGGATGGTTCTAAATTTTATTAGAAAATTTTTAATTCATACAAAACTATGTCTAAAATTAAAATCATGTTATGCCAAATTCAATGTTACCGTTAGGAAATTTAATGATTTTTATAATCAAACCTATCCTAAAGGGACACTGCAATTATATCATAAAATAGCTATATTTAATTGTAGTACAACTATTGTTCTGGTTTGTTAATATACATTTACTTAATACATTTCTGTATTTTTGGTGTATTAAAATTATGTTTTAATAATAAAAATTAACTACTATTTAAGGTTTGTTAAACTTAGAGCAAGTTGTTTAGTGAATACGTAATTGCTTACTTGCTGACGCGTTTCAAAACAATCGTTCCTTTTATGAAGCTAACCGTTACAATTACGTATTCACTTAGTTAAGTAGTGTAAAATTAGTTTAATCAGTGAATTCAAGATGATTACATCAAGAAACTTCAACTTGTTTAGAATGTATTTTTGAGTAAATCATATATAAAACAAAAATTCTGGAGTAGACGCTTGTTGTACCAAATATTATAATTGCATTTTTATACTCTTAAATATGTTTAATTCTTCTAAGCATACTATTTACGTATTTGTTCCATACGTGCGACTGTCAGAACATGTGTGCTGTGACAGAATTATTGTAAAAGTGGGATCTAAGAGCTAATTTCAGAAAAGGTTGTTTTTAAGTTCAAAAACATTTAAATTTAAATTGTTCAGAACATAAAGTGATGTGGTCACAAAATAAACAAAACCTGGCTCCCTCGTCTATTAAAATATAACTAGTTATCTCTACAAAACTAGTGTAATATCAAAAAAGATAGTTTTATAAAAGTTCTGTCATAACTTATAATAAATTACTTGATAGTTCGAAAATAAGTATGAACTCGTACAGATTTTCCTTATTTGTAAAACAATTACTACAAATATTATGGTATAAAACAAACACCTTACTAAAACACTTAAATTTCAGGTAAAAAAATCCCCGTTTGTTTATCTTTAAGGTAATTGTTAACAAATATAACTTAAAACGAACATAAACAATAAAGTGGTAATATATGCTCTGTTCAAATGAGGTTTAAATTATGACATCAAAATATTAGAGTCAAATTAATTTGGACAAATTGTAAACACGCAAATAATCAAAACAATATTGAAATAGTTATACATGCAACACATTAAGTTTGTAATTCAGTGAAAACTCTAAAACTTACCCTTTTGTTTGTCCTTTGGGTAGCTGTCCCTTTGTGTGGCTGGGATGTGTCGCCCCATAATAGGCTCTAAACCAAAATGCAAGACAATAGCATACATACTAAGCAGTACAAAACATTTACATGCAAAGAAACTACAGATAATAAAGAAACATTTATTTACTAAAGAATTTTCTACCGTTATTGTGAAATATTTTCATACAGATATATTGATATAAGTAGAAATAAATTGTGCATACAACTAAGTTAGTTTACACTGATTACAAGATGAACATATAATTAAAAATCATGTAAGTAATTTATGAAAGCAAAAGTAATAACTTTATTTAGAGATGTTTAAAATGAAACCAATGCTCACAGTCTACTGTCATTCCTAGCATTGTGTATTTTGCATCTTCAGCTACATTGTGAATAAGGTCTATATACTCTGACAATACAGTGGGATTCAATATGGTGTAATTGCCTGGGGAGGGTCATATCTTAACAATCTTGTACCATTAAATGAGAAAAATGTCTACCATTGACTATACAAATTTTCACTTAAAAAGACCCTAAATCTATTCTTTCTTTATACAATTGTTAGTAAAATTATTGCAGTTTTAACACGTGTTAAACATTTAATTGACAACCAATTAGAAAAGTAAGCTCTAAAATCTAAAATATTATTCTTTACCAATAATATAATTGCAATTCAACATGCAATCCAAGAGCATGTTTCAATTTCAAAATAATCTATCTCAAAAAAGAAACTGCACATGTAACTCTATTTTGGTTGAAAAAACTTTAAGACTTTGACATACCTAAATAACTTTTTGGTGGTCAAGATAGAGGATTCCACAGCAAGAATGCAAAACAAAAAGACGACCATGAAAAATATTTAAAAGCGGAGTGTAGCTGGGAGAATGATAAAATAAGGGAAAGGGAAAAGATTGGAAACCACTGAGCAAGCTGCTACACACGTTTTGAACAGCATTTGTGTTTGTTTTCAAGTAAAACATTATGTTTTGAGAATACACAGTTTTTGAAAGTACAGTACACCCTTGCTATTCGCAGGTTCGGTATTCGCAGTTTCGCTTATGCACGGTTGGCAATATTACAGGATATACCACTTATATGTATCGTATTTAAAAAAAGACAGAGATAGTGTATCTACTATGCAGGTTGTAGGATATTGTGTTCTTGTCTTACTTATTTTGTACAGTACTCTAGTTATTTCCCACAAAGAAATCTGATTATTCTACAAACATCCATTATACTCTACACTACTAGGCCTACTACTCAAAAGATAGGAATTCCTTATTTATAAAGATGATATTGGGCTGTTTTGGAAAAGAAGGCCTTCATGAAATTTCTTTTCTAAGAGGAGAAATCTGCTCGGGGTTAAAGGCTGCAAAGGATAGTTTTACTGTTCTACTGTGCTGTAATGCTAGCAGACTTACATTGTCTCTATAGCACATGGAATTTAAGGTGAAGGATTTAAACACATTAACAGTGAAGATCTCGACAATCTTTTGAAAATTGCGAACTAAGATTTGATGGAAGAATAGCTGGAAGAGCTAATTACCGAACCTGTGACTATCTCGGATAACGAGGACAAAGAAATCGTAAAATATGTATCGCAGGGGATGACATTAAAATCTGTCTGTGAAATGTATGTTTAGGGAAACAGCTGCATCCATCACAGAAATTAATCCCTCTTTAGAATTGGCATTAAAATTTAATCGAGAGTTGGAAGAAGCCCTATCGCCATGCCATATAGAGAAGTCTGTAGAGAACTAAAAAATTGCACACAAAATATTAAAACAAGTTTTTTAAAAATTAAATTAACAGTGATTATTTGTCTAAAATTAGGTGTTTAAAAATTTAGTGTATAGTGTTTAACGATAAAGAATATGTGTGTGAATGCGAGCGTTTAATAGAATTTTCATGTTTTCAGAGTGAAGGAAAACGTGATCATCAATAAAAATATGTATGTAATAGTGTAGTACGTAAATATACCAAACTGTATTATAAGTGTACAGTATAGCTTATAAATGTACAGTATATTTCAAGACTCTCTTTCCATATACAATTGGTTTCAGTATTCGCTGTAAGTTCGGGAAACATAATCCCCGCAAATAACGAGGATTCATTGTACTATAAACTTTTACCAATACAATTTCAAACTACTGCAATTTCTACACGAATCTACAAAATATTTCTAAATGATAAGTTTTACTTTTTAGGCACAAAGTTTTATTATAAATAGAGACTCAAAGTTACCATTTCATTGTCACTTGTATTTCAACAATAACAACTCTAGTTTGGTTTATATTTGCCTGTTATGCCGTAAGGATTCAACTTAGTTGATATCACTGTTTAAACTGTATCGAGTTTATGCTTTTTATGTCAAAATATTTTATGTCCTGTAACTTTATTTTACATCTCATTCAGATTTAGTGGTCAGTTTTATTAATAAACTACAGAACTTACCAAATATTATCATGCAAACTCTCAACATTATTGTATTTCCTTTTAGTTTATTTAAAAGAAGTTCTTTATCAAAACATTTATAAAACAAAAAAAAATGAATATTTCAAATAGAAATTCTTACACGAAGAAGACTTATAAAACAATAGACCTACCAAGTTTACTCTTACAAATGTATTTCTCTGCCTTTTTTATTTACTAAATATTAAATCTCAAAAACAAGATTCCTTAGTACCTATTACTACTATTAGTACCTAAAAACAAAGTTAGAAAGTATTTCTAAAAAAAAATTTACCTTAAATTTTTTATTTAAAATACAATAAGAAAAGCACCTTTAAATGTAACAGTAGGTTTTGTTGACGGATACACATGTCTCCACCACCAGTTTGGATCACTCCTCCATGGTCTATAATGATGATTAGAGTCTGTAGGATATGGAGGCTGGTAACGATATAATGGTCGATGAATAGTTGGGTCAAATTGTTGATTAGCAAAAATATCTTGTTTTTTCTGCTGTGACTTTAAAATAGATGACATCTGATGTCCTCGAACAGGAGAAGCCGATGCAGGGCGAGGTTTAGGGGAGAAAGTTAAAGACCGTTGAGTTTCTGGGGATGAAAGCGATCTTGGTTTCGGATACCGATGAGCAATCCAATCACATTCTAAATAGGGTGCCATGTCTTTAAGTTCTCTTACATCTGGAGTAGATGTATACATATGACCTAACAAGGATAATTCTTTTTGTTGTAGTTCAAACTGTTGTTTTATATTGTCGACAACACCCGTCCTGTACACACAAGGTTCTGGCCGAGGAGGTGCGGTTGTCCGCCTGCTCTGCTGCAAAGCTGCTAATTTACTTATTACATTAATATGGGGCATAAAACGATTATCAGCTTTTAATGGTACTGGTGAAACGACTCTTCTCAATGCACGACTCTGATGAGTTCTGCCTTCGTATTTACTTTTTAGCCACTGCACATCACCAATCTCTTGACCCCGTACAATGTTAGTGACATCATCGCTTCGACGGGATAGGAAATCACGAGTCAAGTCAGGGTCACTTTGTATTCTTTTTATTGTTGGTGAACTGTCTCGGACATCTCCATCACTAACATGCAGGTCATCAAGACTCTCAAATTTGTCTCGTAGTTTTCTAACATCTCCAACTTTTACCATATTTAAATAAGCACGATAATACTTCATTGGATCAGGGGATATACTTCTAGACCTTATAATACTCTCTTGACTACTATGGTGCCCAGGACTTCCTGATATTGGTTTGTTGCTGGGTGAAACTGAAGGAACTTCTGAAGGTCTAGGTGATAATGTTTTCCTCAATGGGACAGTAGCATATGCTGTAGCTTTTTGTTCTCCAAAAAAATCCTTTAAATTAGTAAATGACTGAGACGATGATGATTTGAGTTTATATTTCTTGGAACTAATTGAACCTGGAGCACTTTTAGCCCTTTGTTTAATTTCTTCACTAAAAGGTCTAACATCTCCAGCGCTATAGGAAACCTTGTCCTCCATTTTTTCTCTTGAACTTCTCATTCTTTTGCTTTGAATCAGTTCACTTTTTTTACTTCCAAAATTTTCTTTTTTTTTAATATCTTCGCGACTACCTAAATGTATGACAGTTGAAGCATCAGAACTTCCACTTTCTGTTTCACTATTAGAAGTTGTTCTAACCAGCCTTGCAACTACATGGTTTTCGTTTGGCAATTTAACATTTGGTTTATTTGCCCATTCATTGACTACTTTTCTTACTTCTTGATTGTCATTATCCTTTGGTGTTAGAACTAAAAGAAAATCATTTTTCCCTTTATTTGATGAAGTTGAGGGCAATTGCCGTTCCATTGATCCTTCTTCTGACATTTCAATAGAATAGCAAGTTCTAGGTGAATTGGTTTCTGAAAGTGATGGACTTTTAGGGCGAGGAAATTTTTTATTTCCTTTCACTGCAGCTACTGCACCCAGTGTTTCTCGAGGTATGACAATCGAAGCTGATACTTTTTTCTTCTTTTTTTTATCATCACTTCTTTTATTAGTAGCTCTTTCTAAAACTTCTTTACTAAGTGTCATTGATATTTTCCTTTTTTCATTTTCTGTTAAAGGCTGAGTGGATGAAGAATGTGTACTGTCTCCTGAACTTGACCCTTTACTTCCTTTCCATTGTGGAATAGACCCAATGGAATCAGCTTTAGTACACTCTTTCCTTCTAGCCTCTCTGCGTTGATTTAACGGAGAATACAACTGATCAGTTGTTAATAAAGAATGGCATCTTACATGTAAAGGTTCTGGAGTACCAGCTTTAGAAATCTCAACTGGCGGAACAGTTATTTCATAATCTTTTTGAGCCTTACCTTGTATCATTCTATTTATCCTTTCTCTTTTTAAATTTGATACTGTGCTATATATTTCACTAAGCTGATTTTTCAGGGCATTTACTTGCTCCATAGAGAGACTACTCCACAGTCTACTTCCTATTGAATGTCTATAACTTCCTCTGTCTAATCGAGGAGGCACTGAAACACTTTGACACGTGTCAGAAATTGGTCTACCCCTCCTCGAAGACACTGATGATGTTAAAGCATTTGCAAGATTTACAACTGAAGATCCCCTCCAAAGTGGTTTGTAAACATCCTTGTTGGCCTCTAAATCCCTTCGTTTTGTCATTTCTATATCAGATTCTTCTATTGCTAATTTATGAAACTGATGCCGTAAGTCTTCAACTGATTTCTCTTTATTACGTAATCCTCTATCGAGCTCACACCTCCATTTAAATTCTGTTGAATCTCTAGTTCGAAATAGTAAATCTTTTTCTCTCTGGTCTTCTTTAAGTTTTTCATATAAGCTTTTCAATTCTTCTTCGGCTCTCTCTTTTATTCGTACTTTCCTCCATCTATCAAAATCAATTATTTCTTCCCCTCTCATTCTAGGCCTCAAATCGGTACTTGATGTTGTTCTTTCTAATTCTCCCATTCGTTCTAAGCTTGAGTAAAATTTGTGCAATTCGCGAAACCGTTCAGATTTCTTAGTTGAATGCAATAGTTCCATAACATAAGATTGGTAATCAGCATGGTCTGTTAAATGAGATAAATTCAAAGAACTTGTACTTTGAGCTTGAAATGCAGAAAGGTTTTTCTTGCTATCTGTGTCGCCTAAGCTTTTTGCACGTAATCCTTTCTTCCTGATACCACCAATACTTTCAATAGTCTTAGTAGTTGATCTAGCACTTCTAATTCTTCGGCAAGAAGGTGAACGACTTTGTAAAGGTGAAATATTATCATAATCCCAATGCGCATTTTCTATATTTCCAAATTCTGTATGTTGGCCACTTTGACTTTCATATGTCGGGGACGATCGTGGAGGTTCACTTGAACTTCGTTCTTTGTAATCTGGACTTAATCCACGAGAAAAGCAAGGAGAATACATCCCACTACTTTTATCCCAAACGTTATTAATTCTATCGAAGTGATCAATTTTTTCTAGGAATTCAAAATGCTTGCCACGAGCATAATAAGGACTTTGTGACCGAGATGAACGTACACTAGTTCCGTCCCTATCTAAACTTCGAAATTTAGATTCAGTAACAGGTTTTTTATGATTTAAATAAACATTCATCATTCCTAATGAAGGTTCTGATTTGTATGGTACACTTTTCTGCTCTTCAGATTCTATGAATTTTCTGGCTTTGTCTAAAACAGATGATGATCGGTACAAACTACTGGTATTAGATGGAACAGGTGAGGAAATATTTCTTAACAGAAGATGTTGAAAGAAAGAATCTGACTGTAAAGGCAGAGGTGGTCTTATCTCAAAATCACCAAACTCAGAATGAGTGAACTGATCTAGTTTTGATACTCCGCTACCAGAATTCGATATATTTGTAATGTCAGTAATTTTCCTTTCATTAGCTTTCTTTGCAGCCTCTTTATCTCGAGATTTCTTAACACCATTTTTCTTAGAACTTTTCTTTGTACTCCCAGGGCTCTCTGAATTTTCTTTTACTTTTTTTGATTTCTTTTTTCCATTTGTATCTGTTCCATCTACAGAAGCTTTTTTGCTGGAAGTTAAATTTTTTATAATTGTCAAGGGTTTTGATGTAGTTAAACCATTTTTTTCTTTTTTCTTTTTAGTTAATTCTGTTGTTGATTCAATCTTTCTTACTTTCTTGTCCTGATCAATCGAAACTAAAGAGGTAAGAGATATTTTGCCAGATGAGGTTTTCAGTTGTTTTGTTGAATGAACTGAATTTACTGTTTCTCTACTAGTACTCCTGCTACTGGGACGTTTATCACTATCTGTGTATAAAGAAGATCTAGATTTTTCTGCAGTTTTTTTAGGCAATGATAATGTAGCCGATCTGACTTTTTCTGATTTCTTTGAATCAAAACTTGATTCTTTGAAGTTCTTACTTGAAGTAACTGAAGATGTTTTTAACAATTCTTTACCTTTTGATGAGATTGCAACAGAAACTTTTAATGATTTGTCTTCCTTTGGTTTCTTGGTGCTTCTTGTGGATGAGTACAATGTAGTAGAACTTTTGACTACAGTTCCCGATGGTAAAACCTTTGTACTTTCTTTGGCCTCTTGTTGCTTCAGTACTTTTTTCACTTCTGTAGGAGCCTGAAGGTCTGAACCCTTTAGTAATCTGGTTGATGGCAACTGATCTCGTCGTGAGCGTAGATTTTTACGTTCAATAACTGGCTTTGTTACTTTTCCAGTTCTTTGAGAAGTTAAAACAGATGTTCTTATTGAAGGACTTAATGAAGCACTGCGTGTCAAATGTTCTCGTCTGGCTACTGATACGCTAGGTGCACTGATTTCTCGTTTTCGCTTTTGTGGGTTAAGTTTAGAAGTCAATCTTTCTTTTAAATATTCAACATTTGAATCCACTTCCACTCCTCCAGAAGGTAAACGTCTTGATTCTGATTTTAATAAATGTGGAGAGATAGACATTTTAGAATAAAGTTTAAGTGTTGAATTGTTTCTTGAAGAACGTCGTTTAGGTGGCGATGGAGGTTTATGCTTATAGAGCAATGTACTTGGTTTTGCAGTCCGCTTGTAAGTTGAAAAGATTGGAGGAGGATTGTCAGTCTCAATTGATGTAAGCGGATAACAAATAATCTCTTTGATTGGATTTATACTCTGCTTACTTTTGTGTACTCGTATTCTAGTCAAATGTGGAGAAATTGGAAAATATTCAATCTCAGTGTCATCTGATGTCCACAGCAAAGTCCACAGAAAAACAACAAAAACAAAAAAATTAATTACAAATTAAAAGCAGTGCGTTATTAAATTTTTGTGCGTGATTAATATATTATCAATTGTGGAGTGCATATTCTTCAAATCGTGTAAAACTATTTGCTCAGGCGGAGATTCTGGAGAAAGATTGTTGAAGATCTTCTAGCTACTACTGATGCTTCACCAAAGATTAGAGTGAACCCATTTATTGGTGAATCTGTGGAGAATGTGCCACCGCCTCCTTCAGTCAACCGTCACCTTAAAACATGCTCTACTTTTAAATTATAAAATCTTCATGAAAGAGAAATTTGTATTATAACCGGACAGAATTTATTGATAGTTAGTCTTTTACATTTTTTAACGACTTTTGCTGGTTGAAACTAATTCTACTATGGTTTTTAAAATATGCATGTGTATTATTATAGACTAAAACAATTATTTATAATACTTTAATCTAAGGAAAATGGCTTACTGAAGATTAAAAGCAGATACACTAAATTTAACAATCACAATTGTGTAAAGAAACATAGGTAAAGTTATCCTTTAGCAGTTTATGGATATTCAGTTTGGAGCTTTATTTCAGTATAAGCACATTAACATTTTCTACTACCAACCATTAAGTTTGTTAATAATAATAATTGTTTGTTTACAAATATTATTAAAAGATTAGAAATATTAATAGATTTGTATAGTTTTCTTTAACATTGTGATGTGCAATTAAAGAATTCTAATGGCATAATGCACATTGCCATATTTCATGCTCAGTGTCTATATTATAGAGGCTACAAATAGCCATGCCAAGCAAATTTATGAATAAATAATTAATCAATTGTGTATAATTAATTAACTACAGTAAAGCTTAAGTTAATTGGAACCAAAAAATTGCTATAGTTTTTTTTTTAATAAAGCTTTCATTTAAATCAAATGTAACTTCATAAAATATCGATTCAAGTAACATCGTTCAAACAGTTTTTCGATTTGTATTCTTCTGGTACTTATTGGAATTATGTACCTATTATGATAAATGTTATATCTGATGACATAGTGGAATAATATTATATATCTCAGCATACAAACCTCTAAATGGGAATTACTGTCAGTTAGGTGTGGCAAGAACAAAGATTTTAAAATTTTTTAAGAATTTCAAAATACCGGGTGTTTTAATGAATAAAGGGAAATACAGAAAAACCCAACACTTACAAAACTAATATTCAGTGAACTGCTATAGATTTAAATAGAAAAAGTAAAAATTATGGGTATATTGAATCCAATATTAAAAGAAAGTTTTTGAAAGTCAAACAACACAGTGACCAAGAAACACCAATGACTTCCTTATTTATTGTGCAAGAAATATGTTGAAAGGGATATGTTCAAATATTACCTATAATAGGGATGTAAAGGTATGATGTGTGAGAATATCTGGGATGGGTTTCTACCAAACATGAGAATATAAAAAGGATTAAGTTAATAGTGGAATTAAACTGGAAACGTGATTTTCTTTTAATACTAAAAATTCTCAAAACATTTTGACTTTTGTGGTAAGGGACCTGAACTCAATCTATACAAGATCATTAAAATGAGTCTACTCATTATTCATTGTTTGGAAGTTGAACATTATAAATTAACTGACATTAATTTTGTTAGAAGAAGTGTTAATGCCTCGAGATTTAAATTTTGTAATATAATGGTTTGCACAAACTTATAATGAACTGTTAAAAAAAATAACTGAATAAATGATTTTACCTTTTTACGGATTATTACTTGTTGCAGTAAAAAATGTTTTCTTGGTAAGTTTTAAAAAAATACTTGATTTTATAATTTTATAAGTCTTACAAACATTAAATTTGAGAATTTGACAAACAACTAGATCAGAAAAATACAAGTTTTAAAAGTTATGAAATTTACTTCATGTGAAAGAACTTTCACTCCTCCAAAAATTGCCTTTAATAAGAAACTTTTTCAGAAGGATCTTGTTCTCCATTCAGTTAAAATTATGCTAACCTAGTTCAATAAAAGCTGAATATAATTTTTTTTTATGGCTTAAAAGTTTAACAGCTTAAAGACAAAAAAGGAAGAATCTATTCACAGAAGAAACTTAAAAGAACGAAATTTACTTTAAAATTGTTAATTTTAACTGATAAATGGAAAAGACAATTTTCTTGCAATGCCCCACCTTCTATATTTTACTTACTTCAATAGATTACTCTTACAATAACAAACTAAGCAGATAAATATTATTCATATTCACTACAACAAATAATCAAAAGCATTCTTTTATCATGTCTCATATTATCATATTAAATTAACACTTATTTATCAATTCAACTTGGCAACGAACCACTACTTACTGATACTCCCCAGCAAATGTTTCACTCTCGGTCAGTCTATTAACCATTTCTAAAACTTCAATGCACTGACCAGTACAAAACATGCCTGCTAGAAATATCAGTAAATTTCAGTGGCTTCTGCGGAGTTAAATTAATAAACGAGTAATTATTAGAAAATATCAAGATGTGAAACCTAACAATCGCAAGTTTTAATTGAGTGATAATAACAAATACTATCTGGTTATCAATAAAATTACTTTTTAATTAAGGAAAGTAATTTATTAAATTTTAATAAAGTCAATAAATTGTTTTGATATTATTATTGCAATAATAATATTTCATTATATTATTACCATTGTAATTATTTTTTCTTATTATATTCTTGAATTTTGTAGTCCATTACGTTCGGTGAAACTTAATTAATAACTTTAACATTAGTTTATGACTATCCGAACTTTAAATTTTGTAAATTTGTAAAAACTTACCGAGACAGAACATTTTCGATCTCTATGGGGCGATCTTCATCAATGTCTTCTGCTTGGAGTTGTTAGGTTAAGCTGTACAATTTTAAAGGCAGGTTTTCAATAGTATCAAAGAGTATGTGTGATTTGTATTAGGTTTGTTCATTTAATATGTTTGTAAATTTCATATTGTTCTAGTGTGTTGAGTTGTGGTCGTTTTTTGTTGATGTGCAAGATTTCTAGGTTATAGTAAATGTCTGTGTATTTGTATCCTGTTTCTTTTATGTGACTGTAAAATGCTGAGTTGGTGTTCTGTTTGTGTTGCTCGACTATTTGATGCTGCAGCCTGTTTGCCCAATGTAGAATTTGTTGCACTTGTTGCAGTTTAATTTGTATATGCCTGGTGCTTGTAGTTTATCTTTGTTGTGAGTATCGTGTTGTATTTTATATAGTAAATAGTTATTAGTTTTGTATGCGTGTAAGCAAATGACACAAATACACAGACATTTACCATAACCTAGAAATCTTACACATCAACAAAAAAGAATCCCATCTCAACACACTAAAACAATATTAAATTTACAAAAACACAAAGTACAAACATATTAAACGAACAAACCCAATACAAACCACACATACTCTTTGATACTATCGAAAACCTGCCTTTAAAACCATCACCGCTTAACCTTACAACTCCAAGCAGAAGACACTGAAGAAGATCACCACATAGTGATCAAAAACGTTCTGTCTCAGTAAGTTTTTACAAATTTACAAAATTTAAAGTTCGGATAGTCATAAACTTATTAAACTATTATAAAATTTTATTAATACTATTACTGTTATTATTTTCTCATTTGAGAAAATAATTTATAAACATATCTTAATATAACTAAGGATGCCTATTGCTTGTTAATGAACAAATACCTATTTGTAGTTGCTAATGAAAAATACAATAAATAACCCAGGATTCATTTGTACAGTTTTTAAAGTACAGTTATCTTTCTGTAACATTTTTCTTTTGTTTTACACGAAATAAAATCTTTCTAGCTATTCTTTAGAATCATTTATTATTAATATTTTTTCAAACTGAGAATTTAAGAAAACCCAGTAGATTGATCCACAGTAATAGATCTAATTAGTTTTTTTTTAAATACAGCATGGTTTGACAATAATGAACTGAAAAACATATACCAGAACCTGGTTGAATCAATACCAAATCATGGTTGGCATGTTATAAAATACAAGCAATGAGACTTGAAATTTTAAATCCCTTTAATATTTTTACTGTTACATTGTTTATTCTTAAAACATATTTTCATTGAGTGTTCCAATTAATTTAAGCAGGATTGTGTATATCATGCTACAAACAGAGACTTGAAGCTTGCATAACTAAATAACAGTGCACTTAAGAATAACTGTGCAACTAAACATAAACTTACCTTTTTTGTCTTAAAATCAGACTTATATTAAGTACTTGCTTACTTAAAAAGCTAATGATACAATTTTGAGAAAAGTGATTATATTTTATTACATTATCATAAATTAAATGAGCATTCCCGTAGAACATACTTAATAGAAATTTAAATCGAGGATTTAATCACTGAAATTTCTCAGCAATTGTGTTTATACAATTCAGTGCATTAATTAATATTGTTATACACAAACTGGACTGGTTGCTCATGGTACGTATCTAAATTGTATTTATGGTTACTGTATGACATGACTGATGTATGACATGGAGTGATTGCTGATCGTTAGAGCTTTATTTTATTATACTTTCAAAAACGTACTAGAACGAATTTTATTGTTTTGTCGTATAAAAAAAAACCAGGGATGGTTTTCTGGTGTTTATTTCAAATTTTTTAACATGAAAATGTGCAGGTTTGTGTTGACATTATTTAGTGTGTTTGTACATGTGTGTTAAATTTGTATTTTGGTTGCATGTTTTTAATGTCTTTGAAATAAATTTTCAAGTCAATAAATTATTTTAAAAAATTGTAAAACAATAGATTGTTTACCATCAAATATGAACAATAAAATTCCGAGTTTAAAATGTTTTGTGCATCTAACTCGGCTTGATCACTAAAATTAAAGTGTTTAAAAAAACTGATTTCATTAATAAATTTTGATATACTCATGTACAATATCAACAATATATAACTTCCCCTAAATTTTGAAAATTGGCCCTATCTTCTAAAATAAAAAAAGTATCTTGATAACATTTAAAAGGTGAGATATTTCCTCTTACCTTTAGGTCTCTCTGGAGCAGGCTTTCTCAGACCATGCAAAGGCACTTCCCCTCCCTTTTGTATTGTTTTATATATATTTTTCTGCTCAGCTGGAGATAATTGTTGCTGCTGTTGCTCGTCTCTTCGCTTAAACACTAGTGTTGAATCACTTTCATAGCCTGATTCTTTCAATGCACTGCAAACAGAGAGATATATTGCTTACAGTTATGTGCTTGACTTTAAATGAAACAAGCCAATTGCATAGCCATGAGAGAGACACTACAGATAATTAACCGATTCTTTGTTATTAAATACCCTTTTTTTTAAATATTATACATTTTCATTCTATATTTTGATAGTATATTTTTACTAGACTTTTATGCTGAGTGAATAGAATAAAAATAAATTTGTATTAATTTATTCTTTATTACAAAACAAACATATTGCACTATATCAGCATACACAGACTGAATGAGAAATTTGATAAACAAAGAAGGCTTTACAAAAATTCCTATTTAAAATCTTCTTATTGTAATCTTCAGACCTCACAAACGTATGAGGATTATGTAAAAATCAGACCTTACAGATAAACTATCTTTATAAATGTCTATAAGCTATACCTTTGATAATAGAACATTTTCTCCTATTTTTTGTATTGTAACGAAAAAAACTTGAATAATTTGTATACAATATGTTCTTATTTTATCCTTTAGACACAACTCCATGTCAGCAGAGAGTTAAAAATCTTCAGAGACCCATTACACCTATCAGTATTAGTTAAGAGTCATGTATGTTCGTTAATAATACAAATCATGTATCCTTTACAAAGAAACACAAAATACACACAATAACAAGAGCACAATTACACACACACACACACACACACATTAATATGTGTGTATATATATATATATATATATATATATATATATATATATATATATATATATATATATGAAGTTAATATATTACTATTTTTGAGTAATTTTATCCACCGTTAAGTGCAATAATTTTACCTTGAGTGATGAGGCACCTTTCGGTCTTTGACCATTGTCGAATCACTGATTGTTCTCTGCTGTGGATGCTACGTCCGTGAAGCCGGTGTTTGTTGAAGTTACGCGCACTATTTCTTGATCTGTGTGTATGAGGTTTCTGTATAGTATGTCTTCTGTATATGTTGTTTGTAAATTCATTAAGTTGTTGTGTATGTTTTTATAAATGTGGTATTTTTCTAGTGAGTTTAGTTCTATTGGGTTGTTATTTATTTCCAGTATGGTTAGGTTATTTTCGTAATTTGTAATTTCGTGTTTATGGGAAATTAGGTGTGCTGCAACATTTGATACTTTAGAATTTTTATTTTTGAATGCTCTATAATGTTCTTCAAATCTTATTTTAAATGTTCTGGATGTTTTTCCTATGTAAAAAGCGTTACAGTTGTTGCATGTGATTTTGTAGATTCCTGATAGGTTATGTTTTTCTGAATTTGTTATGTGGTTTTTGTTACTAAGATATTTTATTATTTTGTTGTTTGGTTTGTAAGTTGGAATGTAGTATTCTTTGTTGTATATATTTGTTATTTTTTCTATTTTGTTATTGGTATATTTATATTTTAGGTAGATTTTTTTATTTTTATTGTTTTCGTGTTCCGGTTGTAGTGTTGTGTTGAGGTTAGGTTTTTTTGTGAATTTATTGTATATATTTTTTATAATGTGTTTGTTGTATCCATTTTCTATTGCTATTTTTGTAATGTTATCTAATTCTTCATTTAATTTTTGTTTGTTATCCTGTGTGTATTTTATTGCTTTATTTATCATGTTACTGTAAGTGTTAATTTTGTGTGTCCAGGGGTGGTTAGATTTGTAGTGTATTGTGGTGTTGTTGGAAGTGTATTACGAAAATAACCTAACCATACTGGAAATAAATAACAACCCAATAGAACTAAACTCACTAGAAAAATACCACATTTATAAAAACATACACAACAACTTAATGAATTTACAAACAACATATACAGAAGACATACTATACAGAAACCTCATACACACAGATCAAGAAATAGTGCGCGTAACTTCAACAAACACCGGCTTCACGGACGTAGCATCCACAGCAGAGAACAATCAGTGATTCGACAATGGTCAAAGACCGAAAGGTGCCTCATCACTCAAGGTAAAATTATTGCACTTAACGGTGGATAAAATTACTCAAAAATAGTAATATATTAACTTCATAAAGTCAGTGCAACGGAAAAACAATGGATAATATTAAATATCAAGAATATATATATATATATATATATATATATATATATATATATATATATATATATATATGAGAAAACTACTGGTAATTCAAAGTTACCAATTCCAATTGTCGAAGATTGATAGCTACCAACAACAAATAAACCCACTAATAAACAATAATTACCAATCAAACTTCACCGATCATCTCAACTCCACAAAACATGACTACATAGAAATAACATCTAACATACAAATTTTTCATAAACAACACAGAAATAACCAACATTACAGAACCGAACAATTTGAAACATACAGACATTTCAAACTACAACCTACACATATACTCAATACACAATTACATTATAACTCACACGCACTTTTTGACATCATAACTCCTAGTACTCACAAAGTACACCCACACCACCAGAATATCCCACCCCACCCTAATACCTTAACCTAAGAAAACCTTGAGATCAGTTATGGTCTGAGTTGACAATGGGACACATCTCCCGAAACGGGCGTCCTCAACAAATATAAGTAAGTGGTACTATAGGCAAGGTTGTAATATATTTACAAGTGTTTTAGTGAGATGTGTATTATTTTAATAGAAAAATGTTCACAGATATAACACAGATAAAATGTAACCACACTAAATAAAATTGAATGTAAAACTTTAAAATCTACTTCATAGAAACGTTTTGTAACTAAATCACTTCTTTCATAATTTATGCTACTTTGTTAGTAAATAAATATTAATATACTTTTATTTAAAATAGTACACTAAATATATAAAAATACAAAACTTACTAAGTCATATATGGCTTTGTACTTCTTGTAGTAGGAATATTTTGTGGTCGTGAACTACCTTTCTGCGTTTGCTCAAATTGCTGCAAAATTAAAAATTCCATTTAATATAAAGTTTCAATATACCACATTAAATATTATATTTGTTTGTAAACATTATACTGTTGTTAAACATTATATATTTTTAAATAATATTCGAGCTGGCTTGTGAGTGAAAGTTATAATTAAAGAATAAATAAATTAGAGGGTAACGACAAATTGTCGTTGAAACGCGTATGAAAAAATAAAGTTTTTATATTTGTGAGTTGTAGCATATTTATTCTTTAATTATTATATATTTTGTTTAATCTTGTTGCCTGTTTTAACTCTTTTGATAAAAACTCCTAATAAGGGGAACTTTGTATAGATGCCCACTTTGATAACTGGAGTTAGTTACAAGATAAAAAATCGTTTGTGCCTATTTGCTATTTCTAAAAATAATATCTTCTCAAAATTTGTTCTCTTCATGAGATTAAATTTATTTCTTATCACAAATTGAAATTCAAGGCACACAAATTTATAAAGTAACTATTATGACACTATTATATCGAAAACTTGTTGCTGTTTTGACAAGCTGGTTGTTAAATATTTATTACACTTTGATATTACTTGTGACCAGACTTTTTGTTAACTAAAGGTTGTTAAATTCTTAACTTACACTTGGAGGAAAGACTGAAGTCATAAGACGAAAACGTTTCCTCCAAGTGTAAGTTAACAATTTAACAACCTTTAGTTAACAAAAAGTCTGGTCGCAAGTAATATCAAAGTGTAATAAATAAAATCATTATATTTGCATTATCTTGCAAGATAAATGAGCTACCTATACTCACTAAGGAAATTTAGACATCTCTTAAAAAACAACAATAAAAAGCACAAACTTCTTGTATCTACATTATTTGCATAAGCAGAGCCTGAAGATTTTTTATATACTCTTTTCTTTATATTTTATAAACTCTTACTACGTTTTCAGTTGAAAATAATTATAATTTTTAATTATAAAGATAAAGAAATGCTTTATGGAAAAGTATTGCTTCAAAATTATTACACATTTGTTAATGCATACGTTTATCACATAATAAACACACTTACATAATGTGTATACATCTCTTCTAAAGATACACATACATATCCCCCAAATGATTTCCCCAATTTTACTTTTCTCTGTTAATTATGAAAATCTTTTATTTTAGGCGACTTGAAAATTATAGTATCAGGGATGGCTCACTTAAAAATAATCTTTTTCATTAAGTTAATTAGAACTTAGCTAGTGGGAACAATTCACTATGGTAAAATCAAAACAGTTTACTTTAAATCTCACCACACATTAGTTTATTAAAACAGACTAGTTTTGACAACAATGTCACCTTTATGTAGCCAAGCATTGATGAAGGTGACATCGTTGTCAAAACTAGTCTGTTTTAATAAACTAGTGTGTGATGAAATTTAGATTAAACTATTTTAATTTTTACCGTTGTAATTTATTTCATGTCTAAAAAAATTTGCACAAATAAGATAGGGCTTTTAAGTTGGATTTTAGCCCCAATAAATTATTGCACAGTTAGTAAATGTGTGGGAAAATGAAAAAGGCTTTGATGGTGTAATGGAATGTACACAGTGCTGGGCTATTACAAGAGTCAAGTGATATATTCTAAAAATCCAGCTGTTTTCAATGTATACATTTTTGGAATTCTACTTCTCATTTTAAAACTTGCAGTTTTTATGTTGTACATCTTGAGGGTTTTTGTATGAGTTACACTTTTTTATATTAACTTGGCAAAAAAAACCACTTCTTACTGATTTATTCAGCAGACGCGTTTTGCACTGGTTCAGTGCATTTTTCAATGCTGTGAATTACTGACAAGACTGTTGCTCATGTGTGTTGTGTTGCTAACACTGTTGCTGTATTAGCAACACCTGAGCAACAGTCTTGTCAGTAATTCACATTGAAAAATGCACTGACCTAGTGTGAAATGCGTATGCTGAATAAATCAGTAAACAGTGTTTTTTTGCCCCAAGGTAATACAAAAAAGTGTAATTCTCATTTTATTTTAAACAATGCATGATAAAATCCTTTCAAATTGATTAAAACATTTTTTTGATTGATAAAATGTATTTTCATCTAAAACTATAAGTTTATAAAGAAAGTTAAGTATGTTTTCTTTTAGTATTCAGGGTAATATCAACTTCAATTTGTAGTAGTTTAAAACAAAATTTAGCAATAATGTATTTTTCAGCACTGAATGGATTTAAAAGTGCAGGAACTTTGTAGACAACATTGAATCCCAGGAACTCCAGAAAAAAAAAATTATGTACAAAAACAGCATTATAGGTACACAATATTAATGATTTTTTTGTCAGTGAAGGATTTTAAAAAAATTGTGTCAACTTTTCAGACAAACATTGTATGCATTTCTGTAATTAAATATCTTTACAAAGTATTGTTTCTAATCTTATATTTAATTACTATGAAGTCAATAAATTGACTCATTAATATTAGTACTGTAATCTTCTTGAATAATAATACATGATTGTGTGGTATTTTCATCTTATTACTCATGGCTTTATCAGACCAAACTCACTTCCCCTTTATCCATAAAAAAATTATGCAATTATGAGTCACCCCATATTACTTTCTTTTCAAAAGACAATTATTTTTATTATCTCCATGACTAATATGACCCTACCTTTTTATATAACTGTTGACACTATGCCAATAAAACAATTATGATAAAATCGTTACAAGAAAAACGTTTGTTTAGAAGGATAGCTAATCGAATGATTTATATGGGATATCATATTTTTTTCTAATATCTTAATTTTTCTATCTAATCTAAAAATAACTTGATTCCAGAATACTGGATTAGCTCAAACACAAGACTTCAGACTAGTACAACATAATTTCTTTTTCAACAGAGATTTACAAGAAGGCACTATTTTAAAAATCTATTTGTCCAGCCAATTTTCCTAGCTATTCTATAACTATAGAATTAGGTAATGCAAAATTTCTATATTAAGGGAACTATATGATGACTCAATCATATGAATTGTAGATAAAGAAACCAATAAATTATAAAGCATCTTGAAATTCTGTACAGGATAGACTTTCAGTGAGACCACAATGGCAGGAAAACATGGGGTGGGTTTGGGGTGCAAAACTTTCAAAAATAAAGGCCTAGAAATGAAATTTTAGCTTTTCTTATACTTAAAAATCACAGGAAATTTTGTATTTTTTTTGTGTGTCAAAACATTAACTTTCTTTGTTTCATCAACTGGCTTGGTCTAACGAGGATAACACGGAGTCGTAGTACTCAGACTGTTAGTATAGTCGAGCCGGTATGGAAATAGTGTGCGGCTTATAACATGCCCGTGTTTATGCTGGATGGAACTACCAATGTTATCAGATCAATTTCTACACCTAACATTACATAAATGTAAAAACAATATACATTGCTTCAAAGTAAAAGTCAAATGAATACATTTTTGTAAGTAAACTGGGGTAAATTTAAATGCGTTCTGATTTTGAAAAATATTTCTAAAAAAAATAGTACCTAAATACTCGGGAGGGGGCAATTGGTCCTACTCCCCTCCCCTGGAGCTGCCCTTGATTAATGGTTTCATGTATTATAAAAAAGTGAATTAAGAAAATAATGTATGAAATGAAAATTTGACAACATAAACCACCCAGTTTCTTATTTTGCTGATTTCCAATCATTTAATTTCGCTCTTCTTTATTTATTGCTATATTTAATTATACTATAAATTCAAGAAAATGGTAACTTAATTGAATAAAATTTACAAATAAATTTAAATAAAACAAAATAATTTGTTAGACAGTAAAAACAAAATAATAGTTTAATCCAATAAAACAGTTCCATGATGAACATAAATCTAGATATGTATTAGTTGAAGTTTAAAAAGAAGACAAGCACCAAAATTAATTACACAATTTTGTATGTCATATTAAAAATTGGTTATCCAGATACAGTCAATATTGCAAAACAATTATACCTGCCAAATAGAAAGACCTCAGTATCACGAAAAAATAAAACTTGGTGTTAATGTCCTACAAAATTTTAAAAATTTCAAAAAGACATTTATTTATTTTTATTTTACAATAAAAAACTCTAGAAAACTTAGCACTGTTACACTTATTGTTAATTAATTAATAATTACTGTTGTACATTTGTTACACTTAAATATAGGTATATTTCAACATAGCAACAAATTATTTGGTTAGGATGGGTTTGTGTTTCAAAAATAATAAAGTTTTTTAGTTCAAGCTAATCAGTTAATGCGTAAAATGAAAAATAGCAATCATCTAAGATCTTAGGAGGAGCCCAATTAGCTTGGGCTATAAAAAAATAATAATTTTATTATTTTATAACCAGCTCTATCCTAGTTGAGTACCTTGTAGAAATATTGGAATGCAGTGTAACTTATTGCTGTTTTTCCAAAAAATCCATGAGTTTATGAATTTGTGTGTATTAAAAAGTAAAGCGGTTTTGTCTTTTTTCAAAGTTTTAAATGTGTTCCTGACGATATTCCATATCACTCAGTAAAATTCTTTGCCGACATCTGAATAACCTATAAATTTTATAACATTGTAAAAAAACGTTATTCAGGAATAAACCAGGGACATAACTAATATATCTAAAAAAATAATCACTTTTTCACAGATCTAGACACAAAGAAAATATGATTTAAAAGTATCTCCAATCTGTGTTCCATGGAGTGTCATTACAATTTATTATGGTAGAAAATGAGTTCTTGAAATAGTTTAACATAACCTACGCTGAAAACAAATTTAAAATGAATGGACAATCAGAGGTCCTATTACCGGCATTTTTCACTCTGGGATAAGAAATCTATATGAAGTACTTAGTGTTTTATATTCCTGTATATTGCTTAGTGTTTTATATAAAAAGTTTAAATGTATTAAAATTAGACCAAAAATCTAAGGCCACAAGTTTGTGGTCAATACATCAAAAATGAGTCTAAAATGGTTTTCAGTAAAATCTTACAAAACTTACCCCTAACTGGCAAGGTACTCTAAACAACACAATGTTTTCAGATCCAGCAAAATTACTGAACAAAATAAGACAAGACAGATGATAGAGATAGTGAAAGGTCTCATAAAAACACAGGAAGATAAAAATTGTAAAGTTAGAAGCCATATCATAGATATCAGAGTATGAGGATTTTCTGGTGAATGAAAACGTTTACTATGTTATCATAGTCCAATGTTGAATAAAATAAAAGAACAGAGCTACAGAAAACCACTGAAAATGACTATCTAATATTGAATAACACTTACTTTATGTTGTTTATTTTTACGAAACATTTCAAACACACTATTACACTAAACACAACTGCACATCATTGAATCACTTTAAAATGAATGTACCAAGTTCATAAAACTAAGAAGTTATTAATGCTTCTGATGCTAGTGATTTATTTTTAATATCTTATCTGTGTAAGATTAAATGACACACCTGTTTTATCTGTGTTTTAGGCCATGCTATCAGAAGGCAGCATTGTATTAGTTGGGTTAGGAATTATTTATTTTCTTGTTATTGGTGAATGTTTTAAATGACTTTTCATGTTTATTGGTAAAGAAACATCAATAGAAATATACTATAAGTTTTTATATATCTTTAGATATTTTTAAACATTAAGCTACACTATTTGAGGTTATACAACAGCTTGATTAAAAGATTTGATATATAATATGTTATCTTGTATAGTAATCAAAACAACTGAGGATATTCAAATACAAGAATTATTTATTAATTTTTATTAGTCAAAGCTTTCCATTCGCAAACACTACCAACTTCAACAGTATCATTCATTCTCTATGATGTTGCTAGTGTTTGCCATCAAAAAGCTTTGAATAATAAAAAATTAATAAATAATTCTTGTATTTTAATATCCTGAGTTTATTTGATGTATGCGTGTGCGTGTGTGTGTGTGTGTGTGTGAGCACGTGTGTATGTGTGTGTGTGTGTAGCGCGCAAATGGGTTTGTACATGTGTATGTAACTTGTAATAATAAAAGTAAATTGTGTAATACATAACTTATTCAAATGTAAATTACATAAAATTTAAAGAAATGTTTACTTTTTAAGTAGATTTAGATTTACCTAAAGACAGAGATACAGCCTTAACTTTGTTTCTTTTTCTACCAATTTTCTGGGGGATTTATATGTGATAATGGCAAGCCAAACAACAACTAAATTTCACAAAACTATTACAGAAATTCCAGAGTATAAGTGTTGTGAATTTGAGTTATCTTACCTGTGAACTTAAGGTATATCTTAGGTGTATCTATAACTTTGTTTACCTAATGTTGAATGAAGTATATATTGTCTCTTTTCATATCAGCCCTTCTTGACCAATTCAGAAATATAAATGTTTCTATCCCTTGGTTAGTATTTGCAGCCTTGAGCCTTGGTTATTTTTCTCTCAGATAATATGGTATATAGTAGAGTCTCAATATTCCGAGTTCCGATTTTTCGAGCTTCTGTTAAATTTGAGGTTATTTCTATTTCAGACTATTTTATCTATTTTAAAAAAAATCGAATTATTTACTGTTAGACAATGAAGATCAACTGTGGTCTGATATCCGTGCTTTAAATACACCCGGAGATATTATGACAGGTCATCATTATTATGACAGGTCGAGCGCATTGCATTTCATCAGATGATCTGCATCCATCGTGTCATGTCCATAGAGGACATTCCGGTGTTGGGAGCACATTGATGCGATGTAGATGGGCGGCCAGGTAGTCATGGCCGGTTTGCATTTCGAACTTGGCAACGCCTACAGCTTGTGGAAGTCTGTGGTCGATGGGTCCTGTGGTGACTAGGTTTTCCCATTTTTTCCTGCTGATTGCTGTGTGAGGTGCAGTTTGCTGACCTGGTCGATAGTTGCATTAATGAGGGCTTTCGTGCTTTGCAACGAGGGAATACAAATGGGTTGTGCCATGGATGTGCCTTTTTTGGCCAGAAAGTCTGCCCTCTCATTTCCATAGATGCTAACATGGCTTGGGATCCATTGTAAAGTTATATGCCAACCTTTATTTGCCAAGTGTTCCAGTGCTTTTCTTGTTTCCATTGTTCTTTTGCAGTCTGTATCTGTATTGCGCAATAGGTTTCGGATAGCCGCATCCGATTAAAAAAAAATTGTCAGCAAGTAAATACTAAACTATTCACTTACTTACTTTATAGTTACTTATATTTTTTTTAATTTTTAGGTCGATCAGTCAGGATGACTATTATTACCTACAAAGAACGGGAAAGGATTATAAATATAGATATGGACATCAAACCCTCTGCTACAGGATATAGTAAAGGTATTATGATACTTCATGTGCAGAGCTGCAACCCTGAAGTAGACCTACTCATTATTGAGGCCATAATGGAGATAGGGATGGACGATATTTTCTGTCACAGTGACTTGTCACTGATATTCATTTGTCACTGGTGATACCAGTGATGAAATATGGAAAATCCCAGTTCCAGTGACAATGGATTGATTGGAAGTTGCCTCTGTTGCAATTAGGCAAAAGGTCGCAGTAACTGAATGAAACGGCTATCATTGGTTAATTTATCGTTGTCACTGGATGAAACGGGGGTCATTTTTTGATTTGTTGCTGTCACTGGTTCTGCTCTCACTGCTTGGCTCAAGGCACCGATTATTTGTGCAGTGTCGTTCGCTGTAGGAGAGAGGGGAGGGGTTGTCTCTGTTGTGATTGGGCAAAATGTCGCTGATCACTGATTAATCATTCGACCACTGCTAATCATTGATTAAAGTCCCAATTCCGATTCTTGATTTTTGTAACTGGTAAAATACATGTGCGGTGTAATTTGTAGAAAATATGGTTAATAATCGACTATGTCTTATTCATATAATAGTAATTTAAAATCAATTAAACAATTAAAACAAATTGTTAACGAAATTATTATTGTTTATGAAACACCAACAAAGACGATCAAAAGCATTTCTGGTCCGTTTCTTTGTCAACGCTTGTCTCTCTTTGCTCTCTCACTCTCTCAATCTCTCTCTCGCTCCCTCTCTCTCCCGGCTTTGACCGCCACTACTCCATCAATGCTTAAAGCTAGTTCCAATTTCTCCAGTTACACGAACTGAAATGGCTATTACTTAAGTTATATTGTAATTGTGAACTGAAGTTCACATTTGTAATTTTAAATAAACCATTGCTTTTATTCAATACGTTTGTCATGGTTATAGAAATTCCTATTCATAAATCAAGGATAAAGGTTGTCTGTAGTCTAAAACGGGACTTTTAAAAGCTGCTACCATATGCCCAAGATGTTAACTAGATTCATTATTAGGGAATACCATGTAGGCCTATATGACTTACAAGAATCGAGAATAGACTTCAGAATTAAGAATCAAAAGAAAATTTTGAGAATCGAAATCAAAAATTTTAGGTATCAGATCATCCCTACTAATAATTGTAAGCAGTTTATTGCAAATTTAGAAGCAGCTAGGGAAACAGAATTTAATAAGCGGCGTAATTTCTTATAAAATTGAACCCAATTTTACTTTCGTCAATTTAACTGATAATTCATTTCTACGATTAATTTTACTTGAACCTTGTATATAAAAAAATAATGCTTTTTATACCATCATTTTAAAACTATTTGTTTCAAATGTTATAATAAAAAATTAGAATAATAGAAACTTAAATTTTAGATAATGTAAACCTAGTTGTTTGTGTAACTATTTATAATGGCAAAGAAAATTATTTATAAATCTTATTTTAAAATATTTTTAGTAAACATCAATGCTATGTAATAAGTTAAATACTTACACCATCAAAAATGTCCATCACCTCATCCCACCACTGCAACCAAAAATAAAACAAAAATCACTCACAACATTTGAAACATACACATTTATATTTTTTTTAAAATGGTATTAAAACTTACAGAACGACCTGGCCTCATATTTTTATTGTTCAGATGGCACAAGTATGCTGATGGAATTCCTAAGATGCAAATTCTAATCTTATCTCTTGTTCTTTACATTTATAGCATGCTAATTATAAAGATGTTTCTTTATGTTGCTGTCTAAATACTTCAGGAAAATAAATATTATTGACAATCTTTTAAAAAGTAACAAATTGGTAGTTAAAATTAACTGAATTATGCAGTATGTTTAAAAAATGTCTATAGAATTTTAATCTACACAAGTCTTTTTATATTCAATTTTAAAAATATATATGGTAAAAACTCAGTTTTTTAACAAAAATTAATATTTTTCGTGAATCAAACATATCAAACCCACAATTTAAATCCTTATTCGGTTTATATTCATTGCCAATCATTACATTCATTAAATCTACTCATATTTTGAAAATTTGGGTTTTTTGAACAATACTCAATACCATATAATATTTGTTTATATATATATATATATATATATATATATATATATATATATATATATATATATATATAATAAATTAAAAATATTTCATAAACAACAATACTTTTAATGAATATATATATTCATTAAAAGTATTCTTGTTTATGAAATATTTTTAATTTATTAACTATATTACAAGAAAACATATCACCATATTTAATATATATATATATATATATATATATATATATATATATATATATATATATATATATATGTATGTATATATATATAAAGAACAAAAGTCTAAATACAAATACAAGAATTATAATTGAATTTACAATTCAATTGTTTAATATTCCTGATGATGTTGGTACTGTTAGCCAACGAAAAGATTTGAATTGTAAATTCAATTATAATTCTTGTATTTGTATTTAGACTTTTGTTCTTTCACTTACAATTTTTTAAAAAATGTTTTAACTTGCCTATAGTAGCACTTACTTTGCTTGTTGAGGACAACAAGCAAAGTAAGTGCTACTATAGGCAAGTTAAAACATTTTTTAAAAAAGTGTAAGTGATTATTAGTAGCTCACGCGAAGATGGAATCAACAAATGTTTTTGTTCTTTATTAATACACAAGAAAACATACTGCGATATATATATATATATATATATATATATATATATATATAATACGTTTTCTTGTATGGATATAAATTAATAAATATTCTTGTATTTGAATAACCTATGTTGTTTTAATATATATATATAATTTGACATTAGCTTGTAAGCAAATGTAATACATAATTGAATAATACTAATTCACAATCGTTTAATTTTTTTTTACGTTTAAAGTCATTAATCTTTTTAAAATTAATCATTAAGTGAAATACAAATTTGAAATCAGTACGTTCTCAAATTATATCCTCCATAACTGTATCAAATCATTATTTATAAAAGGTACCCAAGTTTTATAATTTGAAATAAAATAATTTTATGCCGCAAAATATATATTTTATCATGTAACGAAAATTACTATTTTAAAAACAAATATGTTCTTATACGATTTTGTATACGACAATGAAAATACATTCCATAAATTTGGTATAATTTTTACATTAAAAAAAATTAAGTTTAAATATTTCTTGGTTTTCTCAACAAAATAAAATTCATTACATAAATTTTACTACTGAATGGAAATTATCACATTTTAATCAGTTTTATTTTAAAATGAAACATTACTGTTCAGTGAAGCAAGATGGAAATTACTGCTTTAAAGGCATGCAGCAAAGTCTTCTAAGCAGTCTCAAAGTAAAATTATTAAAAACATCTACAAAATAGAAAGAGGTTATTCTGTTGTTTTTAATTTTGACAGGTATCAAACTACTATATTTATGAAGCAGAACAGAATCTTTAAATCAATAGACCATTTTTGCTACAATTTTTGTAACAAACATGTCAACTTATTTGTAAAAAAAAAGATGACAAAGAAACCTCTCCAAGTGATGCAGTTTAAAATAAAACATAATTAACAAAACTCATAATCCCATGAGCTTATTTCTGTTGCCTCAATAGTTTTTAAAAAAATCAAAAGTTATTATTTACAGAACTAAGTTATAATAATTATAAGTTTTAATAATTTAATAGTTCATACCTGTTTAGTCTCCTTGTCTGCAATTGAAGAACTACCAGGCTCATAATCCTCAATCCGACCTGGCTGGTTTTTATAGACATCTACAGCATGTTTCACTGCATTGCCATAGCCTCTGTAAGAAAAACACTAACCTTAATTCACAAGGTATCCAAGGCTATTATATGGGATATTTCTGTAGCTCTATAAATAACGATGAACTATTGAAACCAATTATGATAAAAATGTTTTGGTTTTATTCTTTATGCTTTTCTAACTTGCCAGACTGTTCTGTTCTAATACCTAGACTTTAATACAGCCTGTTCTTTGTTAGAGCCTGCTCTCCCCTCTGTAGAAGTTGAATTATTTATTGCTTTCAAACACTTGTTTACAAGTGGTCCTTTAGAAATCTTGCTTCAACATAAACAAAACTGATTTTATGTTTTATTTAGGTACAACCTTTATAAGTGTAGGCACAATGTAGAACTATATTATTAAAACTATATAAAATATGGTATTATAAAATAATGTATTTACTTTTAAAAGATAAAAACTGTCTTTCTTTTAAATTACTAAAAATTATAAAATGTCTATTTCCAATTTATGTAGTTACATTTGTTCCTTGAAGTTTTTTCTGTCTTTATCCCCTACAGAGAAGTTGTACTAGATATTTTTGTTTTACGTTTAATAAACGTTAACAGAAATTTTACTTAACAGAATGAAAATTATCACATTTCAATCAGTTTTATTTTAAAACGCCAAATTACTATTCAGTAAAGCAAGATGGAAAATACCCCTTTAACGCATGCAGCAAGTTTCTATACAGTCTCAAAGTAAAAAGGTTAGACATCTTGAAAATAGAAAGAGGTTATTCGATATGTTTTTCATTTTTGACTGGTTTCATATTACTCTCTAGACAGGCAGAACAGAATCTGTAAATCAATATACAATTTTTGTAAGAATCATGTCAACTTATTTGTAAAAAAAGAAACTGAGAAAATATGGTATTACAAAAGTGAATAAAATAGCATGTTTATTTTTAAATGATAAAAACTGTGTTTCTTTCAAATTACTAAAAATTATATAATTTCTATTTCCAATTTATATAGTTACATCTGTTCCTTGAAGGTTTTTCTAACTTTGTCCCATACAGAGAAGTTTTATTTGATATTTTTGTTTTATGTTTAATAAATAAATACAGTATTTATACAATACATTTTGAAACACACTTTAAATACAAATATGTTTTATAATTTTTAATATACTTACTTCTCTCTGGGCAT
The DNA here is from genome assembly GCA_036971475.1 of Prosapia bicincta. Classification (NCBI taxonomy): domain Eukaryota; kingdom Metazoa; phylum Arthropoda; class Insecta; order Hemiptera; family Cercopidae; genus Prosapia; species Prosapia bicincta. The sequence goes on along the minus strand of JBAIZL010000001.1, from coordinate 138,042,017 downwards.
AGTGTTTGTTGTAAAATCGTTTTCTTTGTTGCGTATCCGCCGCCTATCTAGGGTTGCATATTTGGAGGAAATGTAATCAGAATCGTATCCTCTACCCACATGCTCAGGTTCGGACAAGTAGCCTGCAGATGAAGTGTAGGGGTAATGGCCTGGGAAATAAGATGTTGTTTTAAAAAAATGAACTGTTTAAAAATAAACACTATATAAAACATTTTTTGGCCTATGATGAATATATTGGGAATAACCCCAATTAGACAAAAGTAATAAAAAATAACAAATAATACAAGTTACTTAAGGTTAAATCCTTATGTACATACCGATGACCTTGTTGTCATCATCAGAGGGTCTTATAACAAAATACAATCTAGCAAACAAGAAGTTACAAACTGGGTCACTCTAGTTTGTAACTTCTTCTTTGCTAGATTGAATTTTTTTATAAGACTCTCTGATGATGATGACATGGTCATCGAAATGTACATTAGGGTTTCATCTTAAGTAACTTTTATTATTTGTTATTTTTTATTATTTTTGTGGTATTGGGGTTATTTCTAAGATTTTCATTGTAATATATTGTACCACTGAGCTCTTGATATTGTATATTTTTTGGTTTGTTAAAAATTTAATACAGGAAAAATGTGGAAAATTAAAAGCAATGAATATTCAAAGTCTTAAGAAAATGATATATACAACAATATTTAATATTTTGAAAATCAATATTTTTCCACCTAAAGTTTTGCAATTTATAAAAATTGTACATTGAATATAGTTCCATTACTTATTTTTGTCAAAATCAAGCATTAATTCCAGTCTCAATGATTGATAGGATATAATTTATAATGTGACATAACTAGAACATTAGGTATGACAGAACACCCTGTGTGTTGAATAGTGTCAAAAATAGAGAAAATTTTAAAAAATTAAACTTTTAGTGTTGATCATAGAAAGAAAAATAGTAAAGTGTTAAAACACAGTTAATAGATACTTAATATTATTAGAGAATATTATTTATAATATCACACCCTATAAAATTTGTCATAATATAGAGATGGAAATCGTAACCCCTTGTTTTTAGATGGGAGCTTGTCTTTAGATGTCTCTGAAAAAAAACAGGATTGGAGAGTTTCATAAAAAAGTTTTCTCTACAGAAAATGTATCTAAAAATCCATTCCTTTCTGATTTGTGCTTTGCACTGTCTTGTTACCTAATATGTTTTTTTTTAAATTCGCTGGCCAAAGCAGCCGTTGCAGTGTCAAGCAACTTCTAATAGTACTTTTTGTTCCTAATCTTCATTTTTAGTACTTTATTTTCTGAAATTTACTTTTGATGTACTAACCTGTTCTATTTTTGGAGTTCCTTTGAAGTTATTTTTCAGGAGGTGTACTTGGAAACTTAAAAGCTTTTATGATTATTGCTTTTTTTGAGTGGATATTTTCTTGTAAAGGGATTTTTTGTATTTTGCTCCAAATGTACTTCTAAGTAATAATTACTTGAAGCAACTGTGATGTAATTTTTAATTATAAATAAATAAAACCTCAAACTATAAAAAAACCTTTTATTTATGTCCTGATGTATATTTCTATTCCAAAGCAATCATCTCTGAAGATGGTTGCTTGAAATGTCCATTACGACATAAATAAAACCTTTTTGTGGTTTAAGAGGTTTTATTCATTTATAATTGTACTTTTAAGCATTATTTTCTTAAATTCCTGTGGTTGTAATAGTATTTTCAGCCAGTGTACAGAGTGACTTTGAATAACCCTTCTTAATGATTTTTGACCTTTTTGACAATTTCAATCTGTACTGGTCCCTGATTCTTTGCATACCACAGGTAGGGATGGTCGATATTTTCTGTCACTGTGACTTGTCACTGATATTCGTTTGTCGCTGGCGGTATTAGTTACAAAATATGGGAAATGCCAGTTCCAGTGACAATGGATTGATTGGAAGTTATCTCTGTTGTGATTCTCTGCAAAAAGTCGCAGTCACAGGATAAAACGGATGTCATTAATTGACTTGTCGTTGTTACTGGTTCTACTATTTTATGTCGTGTATGAGTGGTCGATTTGTGTCATGTTTCAAGATAGTTTCAGTGTTGTCTACAGTAGACACTATTTGGCACTCAGTAGTTTGTTCTTAATTTCGTAAGAGTTTATTTTAAAATAAAATGAGCCTTCCAAAAAAGAAACAAGCGAGATGTGGAGTCATTTCACCAGTGTGGTATGCCTGCCTGTTATTGGCTCATACAGAGCATGTCTCAGTAAAAGTCACTGATCCAAACCTGGTGCTGTCACTAAAATCACGGATACGTTAAAGTCACTGGACCGACCATCCCTAACCACAGGGAGGTGCAGCATTAGGTGAAAGGTGGACCAGTGAGTAAATAGTGTAAAATAAACAGATATAAAAAACTATGACATATAAAGATTGCTTGTTGTAATCGTCTTGAATTCACTAAATAAATCATAAGTAATTATTTGAATAACTATTTCAAAACGCATCAGCATATAAGCTAATAGTATTCACGTAGTCACTCAAATAATTCCTTATTATATGATATATATTTTACAACACTGACAAATTAGCTAAATATGTATGTAAAAATTCCTCCTCAAAAATAAAGCATAGAAAAACAAAATGAAATTAGTTTATTGTTGTTAACAAAACTATTTAAATAAATTGTTTGTTATTAACAAAAGTTGTTAAAAAGTTTTCTGGGACTACAACAAAATTTTCCATCTAAAATTTATACACAGAAGTAAATTTTAATAATTCAAATATTTATATATATATATATATATATTCTTGATATTTTACGTTATCCATTGTTTTTCCGTTGCACTGACTTTATGAAGTTAATATATTACTATTGTAAGTAACATTATCCACCATTAAGTGCAATGATTTTACCTTGAGTGATGAGGCGCCTTTCGGTCACTTGACCATTGTCGAATCACAATCGTCAAGTGACCGAAAGGTGCCTCATCACTCAAGGTAAAATCATTGCACTTAATGGGGGATAAAATTACTTACAATAGTAATATATTAACTTCATATATATATATATTTTTTTTAACAACATAGGCTATTCAAATACAAGAATATTTATTAATTTATATCCAAAGCTTTTCGTTGGTAAACAGTACCAACATCATCAGGAATGAAAATTACAATAATGTCTTTTTGTAATTATAATCTTACTATTAATTATAATGTGTAATTAATAATGTAATTACACATTATTGTAATTTTCATTCCTGATGATGTTGGTACTTTTTACCAACGAAAAGCTTTGGGTATAAATTATTAAATATTCTTGTATTTGAATAACCTATGTTGTTTTAAATTATTAAACAAGAAAACGTATTTTATACATATATATATATATATATATATATATATATATATATATATATATATATATATATATATATATTTCAACATATTAAAGACTCCCATTTAGTAAGTGACTGTTAAAAACATTATTAAAGTAGTAATATTTCTTGCTTTGTTTAGGGTAAATCCATTTTAGCTTAGAGGACTAATTTAAACTGTAAAAAACCATATATCTAATACTTTGTCTCTAATAAGAAAAACCCCTTTTACCTCAAAGCCTTAAAGGAAATATTAATTTTCATTTAATACATTTTTTTAGTATTATTTGCACCCATATCTTGAAAAGTAAATCTATATATAAAATAAAATAGTAAGATAACAATTTTTTTAAAAGTAGTTACAGTTTTTATTAGAACTCTTGTTTAAATTTGATTTACTTCCAAGATTTACAACAAAAGAAGCCATTTAATTGGCAGATTTTCATGACTGTATTTATTTTTGTTTTCAGAGAAAGAAGAAATGTTTATTGAATTTGTTTGTTAAAGAGTGATTGCTGTTAGTGTGCCAAACAAGCTGTTTATTCTTAAATCAAACATCTAAGTTTTCCGCTAAATTTATTTATAGTGGTTACTTTGTGTTTATGTTCCACAACTTTGTTTCTTACATCTCGTGTCTTTGCGTATTTTCTCTCTTTTAATTAATAGTTTGGACAAGAGCAACATAAATAGACATCAAAAACAAATACAATAATAACATTATTAAACTTAACCATTCATCCTTAATTACTTTTGTCTTTATAAAGGTAATAAACTACTGAAAATTTAATCAAATGTATATATGCAGACTCCCATAATGTCATGACAAGAAATTGGTGATGGATAGCGGGAGGCTGATGAAATAAATACATTGTAGGTAGGGATGGTGAATTTAACGGATCGGTGATTTTTGTGACAGCGCCAGGCTTGGATCAGTGACTTTAGTACCAGTGACAAGGGATACTAAGACACCTCTGTATGCACCAATAACAGGCAGGCATACCACACTGGGGAAATAACTCCACACCTCCCTTTTTTTTTCGAAGGCTCATTTTATGTAAAAATAAACTCCTACGAAATTAGGAACAAACTACGGAGTGCGAAATTGCGTGTACTGTACACAACACTGTCACTTTCCTGAAACCTGACACAAATCATCCACTCAGACACGACGCAAATGAGTAGACCCAGTGACAGCCGTGATAAAAAACCAGTAACTTTTCCGTCAGCTACAGTGACATTTTGCCGAATCACAAGAGACAAACTCTTCTCCTGTATTTTTTAAATTTGTTATATGCTCTAAATTTAAATTCTCAATATGTTGAGGTTGGAAAAAAATCACAAACTTTTTTTCAGTAATTTACAATTTACAGCCTAAAATGTTTTAAAATATTATGGTTACAATAAATTTTGCAGCATTTGCCTGTATGTAAAATGAGTTTAAATAGACAAGTTATACAAACATAACATCAGCGTAACAAATGTTGAAATTCAACAGATAATGTTACACATACAATGCAAAAACAAAGTCACAGCATGTTCAAATGATAAGGAGAGTCAAATAGGTTCTAATAATTCACAACAAATGTGTACATAAAGACTCAATAAAGGAAGTCCGTTGTTATGATAATAAATTGCTGTTAATTTGCATGTGGCCAAATATTTTAAATAGGGCAAATATGCAGTGTAGGAGAAAGTTTATAATATTCTGACTAAATAATAATAACAGAAGGTTGTATCAAACATTCTATTTGATTTTTGTCAAACTTCAGTATGATACAGATGTCGAAACTTGTAAATATGAGGTATAATGTTGTAAGCTTTTAATGAAAATTGGGCTTATCACAATATCCCATGGTACGTGTATTAAGAATTAATATTCCTCAATTGAAGATTATCTAATGTGATATAAAATGGGGTTTTCAATTAACTTCAGATTGTCAACAAGCACCACAAAGTAAAAACAAGTTGTTAACTAAAGAAGGGGTTAACTCAATTAAAATAATTCCCTCACTGCATAAAACTGTGATCACATATACACACACACCCAAACACACACACACACACAAACACACACAAACACAAACACATACAAACACACACAAACACACACACACACACACACACACACACACACACACAAACAAACACACACACAGACACACACAAACAGACACACACACACACACACACACACACACATACACACACACACACACAAACAGACAAACACACACACAGACACACACAGACGGACAGACATACACACACACGCACACACACACACACACACACATGCAAACACATATATACACTCACAGCCATACACACTACAAATGCACACAAGTGCTACAATTAAGAAAGTTGTTTACTTCTATTGAAGTAAAAACATTTCATAACCACTACTCCAATCAATCAGTCTGAAAATTTTTTAGATACAATTGGGAATTATTATGAAACTTCTGTTAAGTTTATATGCAAGTATCAGAACCTTTATTAGACACAGTAATCATTCTTGATACTTGGGTATTTAAACTCTTTTACACAAATTTTAAAAATTAAAATATTTGATTGAGCATTTTGATAAAAATACGTTAGCAATTACTACAGTATTTTGAACATTTTTGGAGCTGTTATTTTAGGTTTAACAGAATTTAATTTTTTTCTATCCCTCAATAACAAGTTGTCAAATAATTTCATGTTTCTGATACTTGCACACAAATTCAAGTGCTGATTAAGAAATAAGACTATCCTCATGACAGTGAACTTTTTGAGTATGTAAATTTTGTAATGAAGTAAACAATGAAAAATATTAGTTTTATTTTGAATATAACAAAGAGACAAGTTAACAGCAGCAAAAGTCTCTCCAATCTAGCAATTAATATGTATAATGAAAATGTATTATAAAGTTTAGTAATACTCAAATGTTAAATGAGTCGAGTTGATCCAAAGACCTGAGCATTAAACTATTACTATATTTAAATATAAACCCAAAACAACAGGTTAACATGAAAGCTTTCAAACCAGTTAGTGACCAATAGCAGAAAATGTGAATGAAGCTAAAAAATTTTTAAATATAATTTGAATATTTGATCACCTTTTCGAGTTTTATATCGTACTGTAACCGAATCCTCTGTAATAAAAAAAACATGTTAAAATGCTAACAGTACTGCACTATAGAATAATGATAAAATTCATAATAAAGTAAGTGATATTTTATAAATATTTAATGTGACAATACAAATATGTTTGTTTAAATGAAAAAAGTACTATAATATTTTAAAAAACTGATTACCTTTGAATATCTGTTGTTTTTGGGAGTGTAAAATATCTCTTGAAGAAAGAATTTCAAAGTTTCTCATAAAAATTAAGACATTTTTTTCATGATAGAAATTTAAATAAGTACAGTTGTACCCACGTAACCACGATATCAGTACCAGCGGTTTCAATTACTTGCAATATGGTGTACTGCTAGGAATTGAAGAATAGTTAATGTTCAACCGTTTGTAAACTCTCATGTCCGAGTCAATTTTTTTTTTGTATCCAGTACCATATTGTTTACATTCAGTAGCCTATAGCATTTCGTTGTTGATTGTTGAATCATTGGTTTCCATACACTCGTTGCTTTCCTCTGAAATCTCTTCTGTGTAGTTGTAGCAGTTACAGAGGGATTCACTGCACAAGTTTGAAAGAAAAATATACAAACACTAAGGAACAGATAAAGAAAACATATTAAATGATCACACACACTTTGAAGCCAACAGCCTTTTCTATTATATGACACACAACCGAAACAACCCACCCCATTCCATAGTCATAAATCCATTCCCGTTAGAGCCTTTACACCTAACTGATGCTGCCAGTAAGGGTTAGCTTCGTAAAAGGAATGAATCTTTTGAAACTGTTCAGCAAGTAAGCAATTATGTATTCACTTAGTTAAGTATTTTTAAAATTAGTAAAAATTTCTTGTTCCTAACTTCAACTTGAAACTTCTTTTTGTACGTAGTGATGTTTTAACGTATAAATTGTGAAGTGTACTATCCATACATACTCTCTGAAGAGTTCTATTAAATAAGTTTTCAATGCCAAATACTTACCATCACGTTTGGTAACAAAAGTTTGTTGTTAGTAGCTACAAAGGGAGTACTGTACACTATGTGATGGTAAGTACAAACCGTAATCACAATGGGCCAATTTTACATAACAATACCTACGTACTGTACTGTAATATTTTAAAGGTAATAAGTATATAATGCACTTATACAATTCATGTATATATGTACATGTACTACTGTATACTGTAAATGTATAGTATTTGTGAGTTAACGCGGATAACATAGTTTCATGTCACCCCAGTAATTTTGGACCCCATTACCGGCGGATATGGAGGTACAACTGTACTTTATTTTGTAATTGATGTTTTTCTCAATTTGATGTCACAGTTTCAGTCTTATTAAACATTTTTAAAATTTTTAAATTTATGAAAGGTAACTCTTTTAGAATTTAAAGTAGGCCTAACAAACAGAACACAATAAAAAAGTATTCATAAATTTAAAAACAGTAATTTACAGAACAATTGTGACCACATATGGTCACACATAAGAAACATATTTACTAGATTAATGATGGGAAAAATTTAGATTAAAATGTAAAGGTGTAGTGTTTCTATACATCAGTACTGCTAAGTACTGAAGATTTGAATAAGCCTATTTAACGTGTAAGTGTTTATCATATATCTAAAGGGTTGCGGCTGATTTACTGTTAAGCCAAAAATATTGTAATCAGTATTTATCAATGCCATAAGATGTGATCATTTCAATCCTTGAAATGACTGGAATATGGTGGAAATAAGATACCAACATATACTTGGTACTAAAATATTTTTAGTACCCTTGACAATCTCTATAGAATATTGAATTTTATTTAATTTGTAAATTTAGAATTATTTACTTTTCGTAAGATAAATTTATCTTAGTAATTAAATGATTTGCAATGATTTTAAATTAATATTAGTTTTTAATTATTTGAAAATATACTTACTGTCACGTTCGGCTTTGTGCAAAGAGTCATACATCCGTTTGTACCACTTCTGTTGGTTTACATCTTTTACTTCCTGTAAAAAGCCAAAAATATTCTCTGAGTCAAGTGGTTTTAAGTTAGTGTTAATTTTAATCAATTACAATTAATTCAATATGAATTTTTTCTATAAGTGAGGAATCTGCAAGACATAAGTTAGATACCTATGTTTCACTGTCAGTTTCTTCTCCTTACCCTGTTATAACAACATGAATTATATTGTTGTAATATTTATGAAATGTTTAATAAAAATACTAGTATTTGTTGATTCCATCTTCATCTGAGCTACTAGTTTTCACTAAAACACTTGTAAATATTTACATACTTGCCTGTAGTAGCGCTTACTTATATTTGTTGCAGACAGCCGTTTCGGGAGATGTGTCCCACTGTCAACTCAGACCGTAACTGATCTCAAGGTTTTTGTAGGTTAGGGTATTAGGGTGGGCATGGGATATTGCCAAGAACACTGCCAAGAGTTAAACAACATAAAATATATAGCACAAACTAATGGATACAACACAACAATGATTGACAAATTATACAACCGCCTAAAAAACAAACTCAACAACCCAAACACAAACACACAACATGACAATCCCACAAAATACTTCACCAAAATACCACCATCAATACTATACAGATCATCCAAAACCCACAATCTAAACAACACACTACGAAAATACAACTACAAAATAACCTACTCCACACACACAACACTCTCAATAAACAATTCAAACCCAGCAACAAAATCAACCACATTCACAAATCCCCTGGAGTTTACAAACTAACTTGCAAATCGTGCCCCAGTTTTTACATAGGCCAGACAAGGAGATCTTTCTACACACGCTACCAAGAACTTATAAACGCACTAACAAACAATAATTACCAATCAAACTTCGCCGATCATCTCAACTCCACAAAACATGACTACATAAACATAACATCTAACCTACAAATTCTTCATAAACAACACAGAAATAACAAACGTTACACAACTGAACACTACGAAATATAGACACTTCAAACTACACCCTACAAACATACTCAATACACAATTACATTATAACTCACACACACTTTTTGACATCATAGCTCCTAATACTTACAAAGTACAACCACACCACCATAATATCCCACCTCCACCGTAATACCCTAACCTACGAAACCATTGAGATCAGTTACGGTCTGAGTTGACAATGGGGCACATCTCCCGAAACAGCCGTCTTTAACAAATATAAGTTGCTACTATAGGCAAGTTCGTAAATATTTATAAATGTTTCAGTAAAAATACTAGATGTTTGTGTAATTCAAAGAGCCATATTATTCGTATTAAATATTCAAATTGTAATTACCTATTTGTAATACACAACTCCATATTATTCATCAAGTTAGACAAATAGTGTTTGCAAACTTTATAAGCCCACTGTGAACTATTACACATTTAGTTTTAGTTTATATAGCGACATAGCTAAAGAGGTCAACACTAACATATGAAGTAACTTCTCTTCCTTCCCTTGAATGAAAGTACTTAAGATACTTGAAGCACCGAGTGAAATACTTTAATTGGTAACAGAATAAGTAAGTATTCTCTTTCCTCTTATTTTCAACACTTCTCCAGCTGGCATGACCTTATGGTCACAGATGCAACTCACTTCAGATGGTGCCACGATGCTTCTGTTCTCCTTATGAATGTTTGGTATAAGGATATCGTGAGTTATTGTATGTAGCATCAGGAAGAGGTTTTAAGGTATTTAATTTTGTGCCCGTTCTCAGTCAGATTTTTTTTTATTTGTGAAAGTGTTATTAGTAAATCATTTGAATATGTAGCTCTATATTGTGATATTTAAGAGGACTAGGCTTTCTAAAGTTTGTATGCATAGAATAGGAATACTACTGATAATTATAATACTAATTTAGTGAGTGCTTAAAATGTTTTGTTGAACAAAAACAATATGATGCTCTATGCTGCACTGTTCAAAAGGTCACTGGCATGAAACATTACTTCTGATCATTACTACCTCAAAACCTCCTCAACATCAGTCTGAGGATGTCATAACTAAAATGAAGTTGAAACAACTTTTAATGCTTTTATAGGAATTTTACGTTACAGTAGCCACAGCGTATTAAAAATACTGTCAGAATTTGACCAATGATTTGCTCAACGAAGTGATAGCACTTATGTGGTCACTTGTTAATGTCAAATAAATTTTGATATTGGGTCACCATCAAATCAATTCTTTCTCTTTTTCATAAAACATTTTATGTAAATGTTTACACAAACACTTATCTTTGCTTTACTTTGAAGCAAAGATGACAAGAGGTCACTGAACATATTGATATTAGCAGTTATAGAAAATCTTCTAGTGACTGCATTAGGCAACAAAATTGCAGTATAATTATGAAGGGTGCCACCTATAAAAACGTACAACTTATATATATACTATGACAAAGTATGATCTTTTTTTAATAGATTTGAAATGTATTTATAAAAAATATTGTAATGTACATATTTAAATCATTTTTTATTTTGTGTATATTTATGTTATAATTTTATGCATATTTGCAAATATGTTTTATCATCACAAGAAACATTTAGAAAACTGAAAACTAACATAAAATAATAATAACTAAAATAAGAAATTTAAAATTTGATATTTTTCATTCCCCGAGATATTGTTAAGTGAATGTCTCATTTACTGGTAAGTAAAGAAAAAAGATCAGAAAAGTTTAAATTTGCTGAGTTACAAATGTGTTCAGATTAGGAATAGAACAGTATGGTGTTGTTAAACAAAAATGTCTGTACTTACAATATCATCAGGCGCGTATCCAAGGGGGGCTATGGGGTGATCGCCTCCCCCCCAACCCTCAAGAACTTTGGATTAAAAATCGACAATATATTATTAAATTCTGACCTTCTATTAAAATAGACTTTTACTTTAATTCGTCTTTTATTGTAAATAAAAAATAAAATTTTAATTTTTAATTTGAAAATGTGACGCGTTCCCTCGGCATACGCTCGTAAACGTCTAAACGTTTTAACAACAGATAGCGCTAGTGAAGCTTAGTCTCGAACATATGATTTTCAATACGTAAATTTGCAAGTATAATATTCGCAGTTGAGTCCGGAATTGTTTGTGTTGGAAGAATAACTACTTATATTAATTAATAAACCATTTTATAATAATAGCTTATTATGAAATTAATAATATACTCTAGTCATAAGTGTTATCGAAACTGGAATAATTATTTATTAAAAAGTCTAATTTGCTACGAATCTTTATCATGTTACCGATTTCTAACGCAAGTGTAAAAAGGACTTTTTCTGTTCTATGTTTTTACATACACGCACGCGGGTGCACACACACACACACAAATTATATATATATATATATATATATATATAATGCATCGATCACCCCCCCCCCAAAGCAATTTGCTGGACACGCACCTGTATCATGGGTCATACAATAAAAGCTACAAAAGGAAGCTGATATCACACCTCAAGGTATGATGTTCTTAAAGAGGAAGGAATAAAAGTATGTTTGGATGTTAAATTAACTCATTTTTAATCAGACATCAGTAAAACCAAAACCATAGAAATGATCGCACACAGATAACAAACACCAAATTCCAAATTTGTATTCAAATACCAAATTGAATGAAACCAAACAAAAAACAAATTTCAACTTAGAAAACATGACAATTCCCACACAAATTCTTTAAGTCAGGAAGTACCAAGGAGAAATCAAAATTACCATACTTTTATGGTTCTGTGGGGGTATTAAAGTTAAAACTGAATGTCTCCATGGTTACATTGTACTAGATATCAACCATGGATTTGAAAACATGCAGTTCTTTGACATATAAACCAGCAAAATCAAAGCACAAGAAATTACATACACTACAACTATGAACCAGTGGATAAAGTAAGAAAGAAGCAGAACAATACCTGTTGCTGGTGAGTCAGGACGGAGCAGACGTCAGTCGTATGATCACGAAATGATAATGTATGTTTCTAGAACAGCACATAAGTCCTTGCATACAAAAGCGAATGAAAAAAGATCAAGTGGAAATAGGAGACCATAATTCTTTCCTTAACCAATGGTCTGATGTGGTTTAAATGAAGGGAAACATTGGTTTAATATTAGATGTGAAGAAATGAAAGGATATTAAGAAAGAAGAACCTCATGCAGACAGAAAGTGAATGTTTGTATGCTTTGTCTTGAAAACTTGTCAAAGAAATGTCATTAGTTTTTAATCATGAATAATATCTCGCATATTTAGGAATTGTGTGGCATGTTGTAAATTACATTACAAAGTTGATAGAGTGGCCTAACAGAATACAGTGGAGAATAGAATAGAGTGGCCTATTTACTGAAATAAATGTAACATGAAACTAATTTTGTTATACTATTAATTTTCTAGCTTTTTTGTTTGCAAAGTCTTCAATAACATTATTAAAATCGAAATTTCGTGAGAGATAGGCTTCTTATCTCAGGAGTAGTTATTCAAGATCTGTTGTTTTTATCTCTTTTATGGATTTCGACACATGAGTAATTATTTCTGCAGTAAAAAAACACCAAGCCGGCCGGGCCCACCAGGCCCCTGATCATTTGCCCCCTCTCTGGCCTAGCCTGCATAGTATTTATTTTTTTAAATATTTTTTTTAAAGGATAAAAATCTAACATTTGAGCTTTATAATTTTTAATCAAACCTATAAACTACAGATTGTTTGGTTCATTAAAACTCAAATTTAAAAGAACTTACTGACTGAACACAAAATTCAATTTATCCTAAATTAAATTTATCTAACAACTATTCCATTATAGTATTACAATAATACAGGAAAAATATTTTATGTGAAATATGGATTAATCAAATTAACTACAAACATATCATTGTTTGTTTTAAACATTCTTTGATTAAAGAATTTATAACAAAGAGCTCTATTACACAATTGTCTGAGTTGAGATAAAAAGATAACTAATTCCTTGTTAAGTCAGTCTTCTGAGTAATGCAAATATAATACAGCACTTGTGGCTAATAAATAGCTAGAATACATTACATAATGTAAGCATGGTCAGATTCATTTGGGTACTGTGCTAACATCACAGGCTTGACAGATTTAATTCAACTGTAGTGACTCCATAACTTTGTAGGTTTAGGTTATGAAAGACATAAATATGAAATTATAAAACATGCATAATTGCTGGATAACCTTAACTAATCAACTATTAAAAATATAACTTTAAACTTGTCTTTTACAATGAAATATAGGTAATCAGTTTCTTCTATAAATGCGCTTTTAAACGTATTTAAGTTATTTTTTCTAATATAGTTTGAACATGCATAAACTATTAATTCCATTTTGACACTCAACAACTAAGATGCTTCTGTCAATGGCAGAAATAAAATCACATTAATATAAACATTTTTTCAAAAGATTGTTTTACCTGAGATAACATCATATCCTAAGCAGAGAGCAGCATGAAAAAAACCAGTAATATAAACAAAAAAAGTTTTAAATCCTACTTAGATCAACAAAGAAAAATTTTAATTTAGTTACTTTTATTAAATAATTACAATTATTATAAATCAAGTAGCATAACCTATGCATTAAAACAGCTGTTCTACCACATAACCTATAACATAATATCAGATGTTTTAGGAAATCATGTGTTATCACTTATTTTAAGTCAAATGGGACCAAATAACTATATTGGATACCTTGCCCCTTTTGCGAAATGTTTTTCTCTTACATAAAACTAAAATTAATTCATTTTAAATTTAATTAATGAATATTATTCAAAAAACTGTATTAACATAAACTACCATCCACTACAAGTTTAAAAAAATGTATTTGAACTTGAGTGAATGAATAAAAAGTCTTTTATTTATGATTGAAGAATTGAGCAAGATATATGTAAGGAAAGTGTGAACTAATAAAAAACATTTGAATAATGGTTCGAAACCACTAATGGGAAATGGAGTTAGATTCGATGAGTGTGTGGTCATTTAAGATATGTTATTTTTGTGTTGTGTAGGGCTTGAATATTTCAAATTTTTCTGTAGTGCTTAGTTCTTTTTTTACTATGGCTTTTTACTATGCACTTAGAGTATATTTAAATTAGTCTAGATATTTGTTGGGTGTTTTGTATATATGCTGTGTAGCTGGATTTCGGATTTATGTTTTTTGTGACATTGATGGGTTCTTTGTATCTTGTGTTAAATGAGCTACTGGTTTCAGTGATAAAGAAGTGGTTACATGTTATTTTGTATAAACCAGATAGATTGTATTTGTCTGTTTGTTCTTGAAAGGGTTGTATGTGTTTTTTATGAGTGTTTGTTGTTCTGTATGATATTTGGTAATGATATTGGTGAAAGCAATTGTGTGTGTGTTTGTTACAGAAAGTGATGGAGACACATTTATTATTTATTTGGTTGCTTGTGAGTTTTTGTTTATATGTGAAGTAATTTTTGTGTTGTGATGAGTTTTATGGCTGTGATGATTTATTGGATGAATTTTAGGGAGTTTGTTTATAGTAAGTTAGTAGTTTTCACTTAGTTCATCAAATAATTACTTCAAATATTTTTTTCAACTTAGAGGCTTTCTTAAAGTCAGGTTAAATACAAACAATTAATTTTTAATTTGATTTAGAAAATACTTACAGATCTCAGGACAATTGGTATTCCTTCTTTGGTAGTTGGACCAATTCCTTCAAACTTTCTAGGTCCAAGCTCGACGATTTTTTTTGGTTTCTTATCTTCTGTTTCACTTTCGTATTCTTTTCGTATAGTGTAAACTGAAAATAACATAATAAATAATTATGCAATATATATATGTAATTGACAGTTTATTTACCTTAATGTACTTACAAAATATATACAAAGATTTAGTTGATTAGAGCTTAGCTGGTGAGAACTATTCACAAAGGTAAAAGTCAAAATAGTGAACTTAAAATCTCACAAAAACTTTAGTTTTTAATAAACACACACACAACAAACTAGTTTTGGCGACAGTGTCGCCTTCCTCAGTGCTTGGCTACTACTAGCATTGAGGAAGGCTAGTAGTAGCCGAGCACTGAGGAAGGCGACATCGTCGCCGAAACTATTTTGTTGTGTGTATGTGTGTTTAATGTAAACTAATTTTTTGTGAGATTTTGAGTTCCCTATTTTGACTTTTACCTTTGTATATACAAAAATATTTCCTTCAAAAAAATAAAATACACATTAAACATAAATTTTTGTACTACAAAATCAACCTTTAAAGAAGTGTACATTGTTTAAAACAAATTTGTGAATTTATATTTAACACTAAGTTTATAATTCTTTTTTTTAATGAAAGGTTCATCAAATACAGGAATTCACACTGGTTTGGTAATGAAACGGAAACTGTGACCACCAATTATATAAAATTATTTCAATTACTTTCTGCTAAGTGAATTAATAAATAAATATTATTCAGTATCCTCCAGATGTACAACCCAACTACTGGGGGTTATAATTGTTTTCTTTAACTTTATTCAAAATCGTATTGAATAATAATATTTTTTCTTCAGGAAGAACATACCATTAGTAAGTAAAATAAAACAAAATTAAGTAAATTCCTACTGAGGTTAATAAAGAAAAATTTTATTTTAGTTTTCCTAGAGCACTATTTGTTATATTGTGTGGTAACCATGGCAATAGTTTAAGGTTGGTCAATAGAGGTTTTCAGGACAACCAGATGGGGGAAAAATTCATATAGGCCTACATCTTTGACAAATAAATTTCTAGGTACTGGAAAGTTGACACAGTGGCGAGGTGCACTGGATTTCGAACATGAAGATTCTCAGTTCAAATCCAACTGGACCCCATTAAATTTTATACTTTAATTATAGAATAGATATTTGAAAAAAACTATATCAACATCAATTGTCATCCACTATAAGTTGAAAGAAATGTGTTTGATCATGATTGGATGAATAAAAACGTATTTGTACAAGATATAAATCAGGAGAGTGTGAGCTAATAGAAGGAATTTAAAAAAATGGCGCTCAGTAAAACAAGTTCTACTTACTTATTTCATTTGGGTAAACTGTGGGAGATTTATTGTCCTGATCTCTGACAACGGTATCTGGCTCTAGGTAATGTGCCCCACGTGGCAGCTGCCCTTCTGAAAATAGTAATGTTTCCCTTATAAATTTTCTTTTATGTCATCATTTAAAGCTATTCATGTAGCAAATTATTTTGAAAAACATATGTCATAGTTGTTTTCTGTATTATTTATGTAATAGATGTATTATTCTCAACAGTTGCATAAAGGAGGAATCCTTTAATTCTTGCTTGATTATACAAGAACTGTGTATTACAGTAAAAACTCGATTAACCGTCATCGTCAGGACCGTGGTCGTTCGGTTGAGAGGATGGATGGATACCAGAAATACTGTTTTATTCCTTCAAAACATAACCTCAATCAATTATATTATAGACAGATATCACTCTCACACTAATGTAATATATTCCGGAGAGAAAAGAAATTAAATACGATTGTAATAGCAAATAAAATTATTTATTACATGATAAAAACATACGTACAGTAGCTACAAATGTAGCAATGACGGTCAACAGAAACTGCGGGTGAAAGAGTGATGGTTAAACGAAGTTTTACTGTATATCCAGAACAAGAATATATTACTGTATATAAATCTATATCAGCTCATATGTTAGCTACAACATAGTAGTTCATTATTGCTTTTTATGAATAGTAATATTTATATAATTTCTAAAGAATATGAATTTATATTTATAGATACACAAATTACAGCAAAAGGAACACCTTGTGCAGGATTCTTTTCACAATAAATGGGGTATTTTATAAAGACCTGCTATTATATATATGTACTGAGACCAATCTCAAAACAAAGCTTGCATTATGCTGGATATCATGATGATAAATGGTATCATCTTAGATGGCTTTTACTATATCTAAACAATATATCAGTTATTAAAAATATTTGTTTAACAATTAATACGGCATACATATTTATTTAGATTATTTATTATATTTAAAATATGACAGAAAATAGTTCAAATTAGGGTTTTCAAAAATTGTAAATGAAAAAAATTAGTTTTTTACAAAGTTACTTTAAAAATATTTTATAAAATCGAGAAGAAAATATAAAAAAGTTGCTTGATCTAATCATCTTGAATTCACTGATTAAACTAATTTTAAAAATACTTAACTAAGTGAATATGTAATTGCTTACTTGCTGACGCGTTTCAAAACATTCGTTCCTTTTACGAGTAGTAGAGGGTTAACTTCGTAAAAGGAACGGATGTTTTGAAACGTGTCAGCAAGTAAGCAATTACGTATTCACTTAGTTTAGTATTTTTAAAATTAGTTTAAGAAAATATAAACTATACATATAACTTTGCTTAAAATTAGAAATATAAATAAGTGATAGTAAGGCTTCTGAAAGAGATTAAACATTGTGAAAGAAACAGCTGTAAAATATGGATTGAAAAACAGCAATGTAGTCTAGAGCTGGAAAAACAATAAATAAGCCAATATTTTTTTCTATAAATCTATTCTAATTTATATTGTTGTATTGAGTTCTCCCACTCCCAATATGTAAACTATTTAATTAGATAGTCAGATACATGATATTTAGATACATGATAAATACTTTTTAAAATAAACTAATAGTTGCTTATTGTAATCATGTACTCAAGTAGAGAGTGAACTTCGTGGATAAAACGATTGTTTCAAAACATGTCAGCAAGTTTAAATGTATTAATTTACACAATAATTACTTATAAACCAATAATAATAGTATGCCAATTTAATGAGCAAGAAAATGATGTGCTTCATAAACGACTAAAGAAATACGAGTAGAATAAAACCCTAAGTAATTGTTTAAAGTATTAAGGGAAAACTTTGAACTTACTGGGCTGATGCATTTTAAAACCATTGTTTCATTAATGAAGCCTGACTTGCTACTGAAGGCTTTTGCCATCCACTCAAGGTTGCAAGTGGTTGTTAGATAGGCGGTTTGTGTACTATGTATTAGAAAAGGGTGTTCATGTAAGTAGTACACAACTTACTCATACCACATCCCTCTATACCTATTAATCACACACCTGTAAGCTTGAGTGAAAAGTGGCCAGTAGCAGTTTTACGTTGTCAATGAACAACTGATGTGAAACAAATCAGCACCATAAATTAATAGTTTTCATTTAGTTCCTTAGATAATGACTTATGATTTAATTATTGAGATTAAGATGATTACAACCAACTTAAAAATAATAAAAGTTGTAAAATATTTATTTAGTTACTCGTGCCTAATAAACCTCTTCTTACCTCTAGCTTTTTGCAGCAATGTTATAGTAGGATTCTGTGCCCTAGGTAACTTACTATCTGTGCCTGTGAATGAATTATCAGGAGCACTCTGACTGGACACTATGCGCCTGGACGTACTCTGAGCCTGCTCTTCATGTTCTACGGTAGCATGAGTGGTGGTTGTTGTGCCATAAGCTTTTTTCCATTCTAATGTTACCGGTAAATCTGTTGGTGGTTTAGGTTCCTGGAACAGAAGATAAAATAACTCCAGAAACACTGATGCAAATATTGTCACAAATAACTCCAGAAACACTGATGCAAATATTGTCACAAATAACTCCAGAAACACTGATGCAAATATTGTCACAAATAACTCCAGAAACACTGATGCAAATATTGTCACAAATAACTCTAGAAATAATGATATACCTAAGTTATTTTTAATTGTCTGCAATTTCATTTAGTGTTGGATTTGCTTGTTTAGTCTCCACTGATGTACCTTGTACTCAGATAATGGCAGTTTAAATACATGAAAAATTATCACTGGTGAAAAAGTTTGTAGACTATAAATTTAGTCAAAAAATCTTCAACCCTGGTATTGTGAAATATAATGGTTTAGTACAATAGTTATACAATTTGTTAAGTTTTATACCTCGTCAGATTTAATTTTAAAATGCCATGAAATTGTCTGAGTTATTACCAAATTCAATCTCACTCTATAGCCATACATAATATTCATAGCGAACCAAAACAACTGTATCTAGGCCTATACTTAAAAAAAGGTGTTCTCAGACTTTTTGATACCAGGCCCCCTCTTCTTGAAATGAAAGCCTCCTATGCCTCCCTCCACTTTAACCTAATCATGTGCCATAAATGTTATGGGGATATGAAACAGAAGCATACACACTTTGACAAGAAACATGATATAACATTTCAAGTTTTAATTCGCAAGGTAAATTTTAACTGATAAGAGGTAAATTTGTTAGTGAGATGGATGAGCTTGAATCTTTTTCATTAGCATGGCTATTTAAAGTTGTCTTTAGTAAAGGCACAACACAAGTCATTAGCAACATCAAGTTTGTTCCTATATTGTGTTTTTATTGCAACAGGTGCGGTAAATGTTTTTTCGCACAAGTATGTGTTTGTAAAAGGCAAGTATAATCGAAGAGCTGCCTGTGATACACTTTTAAGTGTTTAATCCAAAATGAAGATGTATCCATTGTGGCGCTGTTGCCATGAACGGCAAACATTCGTTTTGCGACACTTTGTACTATTATTCTTTTCAAGCTGTCATGTTGATTTAATTTCAAGCTCTTCAAAAATTGCACAAACTTTACTTATGTTTCTTTTATAAATGCATGCATTTCATTTAAATTTTCTGAACACCATCGTCAATAAAATTACCTGTGTAAAAAAAATCTGAGGTTTAAATTTTGATAAATATTGTACTTTAAATTTTTACTAAATGAGAATGTATCTTACTATATTCCAAATGGTCCCCCATGACTTGCCTTCACACCCCCTAGTTTGGAAACCTATGCTCTAGAAAAAGAAATAAGTAAATCACATATATCCTATTTATTTTTACTCGTTTATTTATTTCAACTTTACTAATAACTTATACAATTTGTCTATATCTGGTATAAAGTACGCAATACTAGTAAGTTAGGCACTAATTATTTCTGGTTAGTGCATTAGACAATAATTTTTTTTAAATAATCATAAATTTTAAACAATTTTAAGAGTTACTATAAATTTTGTTGTAATCATTAAAACTCAGCAAAATATAATCCAATTGAATAATCAACATAATAAACACTTTTAATTGTTTATAAACTTGCCTATAGTAGCACTTACTTTGTTTGTTGAGGCCGGCCGTTTCGGGAGATCTGTCACATTGTCAACTCAGGCCGTAACTGTTACGGAGTTACGGTCTGAGTTGACAATGGGACATATCTCCCGAAACGGCCGGCCTCAACAAACATAAGTAAGTGCTACTATAGGCAAGTTTATAATAAACATTAAAAGTGTTTAGTGATTACTAGTAGCTCACGTGAAGATGGAATAAAAAAATAAAAAAATAATAAACTTTATTTATAACTGTTAATAACTATTTAATGTGTTTAAGATTAATGACAGATTACAGACCAATTCATGCTGCTACAAATACACTCTAAGTTTCGATTGTCTATCCGAAAATTATTCTCAAGAGCTAAATCCTTTTGCGGATAGAAAATCGATATGTAGAGAGTATTTGTAGTAGCATGAATTGGTCTGTGATCTGTTATTAACCTTAAACAGAAAATAATTTTAAAAAATTGGATCAAACATATTTCTGTAAAACAATGCCTTCTATACCAGGAAGAACTTGTCATTCCTATTTTCCTATGCCTACTAAATTTTTGGTGTGAACATTGTTCTAACTACTTAACTCATAAGTCCCAATAATATGTCAGTAATTAGTCATTTAGTACGGTTAATTATAGTACTACTAAGAAATTTTATTTATGTTATTAGAAAGAACAATACAAATTCTTTTAGTAAACCACATTTCTTTACAACTGATTAATAAATTTAATGATAATTTATACAGAACTTCAGATTCTTTCAAAACAGCTGATTCCTTGACTAAAATTCAGTGGCGGCTCCTGCCCAATTACATTGGTGGGGCTCATGACAAGGGGTCTCCCCAGATTTACGAGGTGCGGAGAAAATTTTGAAATTTGATACCCATTTAACTCGTTTTATATTCTAAGCATCTACAACTTTTATTAAGTTATACTTATTGATTAATATATTAACATTGCTATAACTAATAGCCGTATTACAGTGTGATTTACGAAATGTTGTAAGGTTGGGTGGTTAAGTGATCGCCTATTGGTTGCTAAAGCGTCGAGTACTCAACGAGTAGTGTGAATCATGTTTTACTTTTAAGAGTATATTAGGCCACTGTGTATGGGCATCAAAGGATCTATAAATGGAAACAATACTTATCTAGTACATAAATATTAAATTTTTTAAAATGAGTTTAAAATAGTAGTTTCATAAACGCATATTATTATTAAATATAAAATTTGATTTGTTTACTTTGAGTCTAACGCACCAACATTTATTTGTGAGAACATTACAAATAAGCCTACAATGCTGCTTCCTAATCAGCAGCACTGATTAGTCATTTCTCAGCGCATGCGCAAGACGACGGGACTCCATCCCAGGCCACCCGTAACACGAGCATTGAGTGACGTTACCGTGCGGTTTTGGCTGTTTCAGCTTATTCCATGCACACTCCAAACTCAATGCACTAGTCTGGGACTCTCTGCTGTGAGCCCCGCGCGGAGCTTGCGGCTAATTTCGTGCGTCAACTGCTAAATATTTTATGGTTTTAACATTACTTAAATAATTCTAAACTCTTCTTAACCTAATTTAAGATAAATGAATATTAATTAAAAATTAATTTTTGTAATTGGGAGGGCTGCGCTCCAGAGCCCTTTTGGACAAACCGCCACTGCTAAAATTGTCAGACATATATTTAACTTCCTAGATGTAATACAATCATCCTCATTTCTGTTAGGAATATTTCTATATATTTGAGTACAGTTTTCTGCCTTTCCTAACGTTACAATATTCTCCTCTGTTGACGCGTTTCGGAGTAACTCCATTTTCAAAACTTAAATCGTACTTCCTAGATGTACTTGGCATATTTCAACCGAAAATTTTATAAACTGAAATTATTTAAATACTGAATTTTTGTGTACATAAATTCATAGAGGTAAACGATTTTTGTAGCCCACTCTAAATGAATAAAATTCGGTAAATTTGGTCATAGGTTAACCTAGATCAAACATTTGTACAACGGATAAAATTGTTTTGAAGTCAAGCGTCATATGACTGCAATTGACTAATAATTAATGTACTTTTATTAACATACTGACAATATTACAACAGATGAGTTTTTTGTACAAATTGTTTAGTGCTGTAAAACACAAACTGATTTGGTTACTCTTAGTTGTTATGTGTTGGTCATTAGTTATAAAAAGTACCATTTGACACCTAAGTAACCTTCTAGACTACCAATAATTTGGTTACTAATGTTACATTTTCTGTTTCACATTTTTTAAATGATATGTTAAAAGTTCTTACAAAGAAAATTATATGCAGTAGAGTCTAGAGAAATCCGAGTCTCGATTTTCAGAGCTTCTGTAAAATTCGAGCCGGCTTCGAGTTGGCCAGTTTAATACACAGGTCCACGTCAGCATTAGCGGTTTCCTGTAAGAACTAAAGCGGTGATTGAAAGGATAGAGAATTATTTAAAGAGTGTTTTTTTTTAATGAGTTTGTGCCTGAAACTTGAAAGTTTGTAAAAGAAAAGAGTTTGCCTCGGAAGCTTATCTTACTGTTAGACAAAGCACCGCGATGAAGATCAACTGTGCTCCGATAATATAAGTTTTTTTTATTTTACCGCAAATGTTACGAGCCTAATCCAGCCGATGGATCAGTGCGTTCTGGAATGTATGAAAAAAAAATATACACGTTACCTTCTACAATCTCTCTTGGAAGGGACTGAAGAAGAAGAAAACATTGTAGGCTTTCTACAAAAAATTAGTTAAGGGAGTTGTGTACTAGATAGTCGAATCATTAATCAAAATAAAAGAAGAAATATCAAGTAAGTCATGGAATATAATCCTGATTCATAAGTAAACTGTTGACTGTGTTATTGATCCACAAGAAGAAACCGATTTGACATTTCTTATCAAGAGACTTCCAGGTTGGGAACATTTCGACGCGAACAATTTGAGATAACATATGTTACTATTATTGAAATGGTACAAAAAACTACTGAAGGCAGTGATGACGAGAATAAAGGTGAAGGTTCGAGCGAGACAGTACAAGGAGGTAAGTTAGTCACGATGAAGGAACGCCCGCCTTGGAAACTGCACTATGCTATATTGAAAGACACCACGTCAACAGATGTGTTTTTGCTAAGACGTCTACGTGACACCGCAGCACGAAAACTATCTGATAAGCAAAACCAGAAAACACATAACAACGGTTTACAAAAAACGTATAAACCCTGATGAACAATGTATTTCAAAGCGACATTAATTTATGTAAGTCTTGTAATCAATAAAGTTCTACAAACGTATTTTTTGCGTTCATAATTACAGCATTAGGTTACATTTGAATTACGTTTTTTTCTAATATACAGGGACGTACATTGCGTGACGTTTAAGTGCAGTTGCACACACACCGGTTTTGGACGGCCGATTTTTTATCGGTCGTCCAAATTCCAGTAGTGAACCATATGTGGGAACTGGACCTTACACACACACCGACCTCAGATCGGTGCCGATAAAATGCCGGTGAGCAGCCGGCCACTGCCACTGTGTTGCGACCGTCCCGGCAAAAAATCGGTTACTCAGTGGCGTACGTGACTAAATACACGCTTGCACACACGCCGGTTTTTTTCCGACCATTCACTCCAGTCAACTGTTCAGTTAAGATCGGTAGTGCTTGCACAACAAATTGCAATGGATGATATTGATAGTGATGTTCTTATTTCGCTAGTGGAGGCAAGACCTGTTTTGTGGGACAAAACATTGGATTCATTTAAAGATAGGAATCAAACTAGGGATGCATGGAGAGAAGTTTGCTGCGCTCTGAAAAACAATTTTGAAGGTATGGAGGATAAAGAAAAAAATGCATTTGGTAAGTAGTTTTCTGTATATGAGGTTTTATTCGTCCTAATCTCTTGTTTAGAATACAGGATTTATTAAACATGTTAAATATTAGTAGAATATTAAACAACAAGCTGAAAATGTGTCCTACAATCTCAACAAATTAAAACTTAATAATCTTTTCATTACTCATATCTTACTCATTTGGCAGGGAACTGCCCCGATATGTGTTACAAATATTTACTTAATATTTTTCGAAGTGGAGCTGGTGACCGTAATATTAAGAAGTACGTCTATGCTGACCAAATGCAATTTTTAAATAAATTGTACCAGACGAGGGAAGTTGCAGAAAGTTTAGAAGCCAGAACATACAACAATGAAGACGAAGATGTTGATGCTCTACCCCCGAAGGAGACTCTCCGTGACAACCCCAATCAGCGAGGACACAAAAGACGCCGCCAGCCTGATGAGGTAGAACTTAAAATGATTGGAATAGAGTTTCTCATTTTAGTATTTTGATGTTGAATTTCATTTTTCAACTTCTCATGGAGCTCGTCAAATGATGCAATAGACATTCTGAAGAAGTTGAAAAACTTGCTACCATCACGCCTTAGTTCTTCAAAAAGAGTGTAGAATGTTCCCGTCTGTTCTCTGCTTTGAATGATTGGATGAATCCAGCACTTGCGCTTAATCCTACGGCGCTTAGTACGGCGATACAATAACTACATCACAGCAACTCGTTTAGGATTCATTAAAATTCTCGTAGCTACTGAGCAACTCGACTGATAAAAATCCGGCGTGTGTGCAAGCACCTGCTACCGATAAAATATCGGCCGATTTTTTTCCGGCCGTCCAAAACCGGTGTGTGTGCAATGCACTAACCGTGTATCTGACCTTGAGATCGCTAGGGTGGACTGGGCTGCAGTGCGGGGTCAAAACCCAACACTTCAGAAAACATCAGTGTCGTGTTTAAAGTGTAAACAGCTCTAATTAACTAAATGATAATACTGTAATAGTTTAATGTAGGCATGATCTTTAAATGTGTTGCTCTGCTTCTGCAAATAAAGAGACGCTATTACGAAAGAGACGATATATGTATTGTATAATGTTTTCAGTTGGGCTAGTAGTCAAATGCTAGAGCAGAACGAGGGACATCGTTAAACCTCACGCACTGTATTTCCGTATAATTCGAGTTTTCAGTAATCCGAGGGGGTTCGACCCATCTACCTAGAATTATAGAGACTCTACTATACATATAAATAAATATCAGCAAAATATGATTTATGTGCTTACATTTTTGTGAGTATGAAGTGTTCATGAGTGTTTTTATATTTAAATTTTAAGTTTTGTAATTCAGCAGCTTAACTTTAAAAATAAAGATCTGACAATATTTTATGTGCTCAGTAAGCAATTTTAGATAAATATCATGGTGTCATAAATATATATGGAAATCATTCAACCCTAAACATAGTTATACCGGTCCCCTATATAATCAAGAAACATTATATATTTCTATATATTCAAGGCAGTGGAATTATTATTAAAGAAAGTAATTATTTAATCACTTTTACAATAGTTTATGACTATCAACTTTAAATTTTGTAAAAACTTACTGAGGCATAACGTTTTTGATCGCACCGTGGCGATCTTCATCAGTGTCAAAGTATTTGCAAATTTACAAAATTAAAGTTCGGATAGTCATAAGCTAATGTAAAAGTGATTTATTCAGTTTCACCGAACGTAATGGACTACAAAATTCAAGAGTAATTATTTGCTAATAAATCCCACATTTTACATGACTTTTTTCAAAATTTACTAAAATTTAAGTTTTTTTGTTTCAATTAATGTAACAAATATCTTTTTGACTACATACAATTTTAGCCACATGTACTCACACTTTAAATAGACATACATGACAAACAGGTCCTAATCAGGTGGAAACACTTTTTAATAGATTTAGGCCTAGAGAATTCTCTTCCTTTCTTTTCAATGTTGAGTGATGGGCTCCGGCAGTAGCGGAAACAGATTGTCAGGAATTCATATTTATTACAATATAAAATTACTTGCGACCAGACATTCTATTAATATTAATTGTTAAAATTAATAACTCCCACTTGGACGACTTGCACATTTGTTTAACAACTTTTATTAATAAAATGTCTAGTTGCAAGTAATTTAATATTGTAATAAGTGACTAACAACCTGCTCGTCATTAACATCAACAAATTTTCAAAATTCATATTTCTTTAAGTAATTTCTGTGGTTATAGTAACTGAACACGTATTAATACAACTCGTGTGTCCTCTAGGTTGACGAGTTAGAAAGATCAAGGAAGTAAAGAAGCCCTCAGAAGCTTACTTGTTTAGTTCAAATGTTTGAACCGAATTGCCGTTCTAATTTGGATAGTATTATTTTAAAAATGTTTGTTTATTCAGTACTAGCAGAGTACCCGTCCTTCGTACGGGGTTGACGAATATTTGTATTGATTTAATTTGTATTTGTATTTGGGTTGAATTTAATTTACTGAAATTAACTCAAAAGCTATAAAGCTATAGCTATCAAGCTATAGTTTATAAACCTACCGTTAAGGGAGTTTCCAAGGCCAGTGGAGCGGTGCTCTGACGGAATTTCTAAATAAAAATACGTCTATATGAAAACCAGGGACCCTAAGAATGCCGATGTAAAATTTCAGGTACTTATTTCCCGTTCCCACGTGTTCAATAGGGGAACCAATTATACCGGGCGACGCAAAAAGTCATCAGTGATACGAAAAAAAATAATGAAAACTCTCGCTCACGGAAATAAATAAAAATTTTATCAGATTAAAGTTGGGTAAAAAATTCATTGCGGAGTTATAAGAAGTACTACGTCCGCGTATCAACGTAGGCTTGCCGTACTAGGTACACATATATTTAAATATAGGGCTACCTATAAAGCATCCAGTTACGATAGATTTGGTTGTAATTTTATACAATACTATTTACCTATACTAAAATATACCTGTAAAGTGTCCAGTCAGGATATTTTGTTGTTATTGTATACAGCATAACCTAATTAAACGTCTACTTTCGCGGAGTAATACTTCGTCACGTGATTTCTATACTAACCTTACATGTGTACATTTGGTTAAACGTATAAAATTACAACCAAATCTATCCTGACTGGATACTTCATAGGTATATAAAATTAACTTTCCGTGGCAAAAACAAACAATAATTGTCAATATAGCTTCAGGACATGTTTTTGATTCATTTTATATGCATTGTATTGGGGGTGGGCAATGTGGATTTTTACCAGCACTATTAGCCCCACGTTTGGGGTAAATTACATTTTTCCAAAATTGTAAACTTTTGTAAACGAGAGTTTTCATAATTTTTGTCGTATCTCTGATGACTTTCTTCGTCGCCCGGTATAATTGTTTTCGCTAAAATCGAACACGTAGGAAAGGGAAATAAATACTAAATTTCAGTTCAATGGGTCCAGTAGTTTTTACGTGATTAAGTAATACACACACAGACAGACAATATTAGGTTTTTATATAATAATATAGATTAGTTCCCAATAAATATATCAATGTAGACTAATATATCAATGTAAGACAACATTAGTAAAGTAAACTAACCTAGAAAAATGAATAGCAACAAACAATTACTATCAGCTGTTTAAATGTGATTAAAAGTGACTGTTACAGGTGATTATCAGCTGATTAAATCAAGTTAATTATTATATGGAGTATAGAAAATTGAGTGTTAAGGGAGTTTAAGGCCCGTGAGGAGGTGCTCTAACGGAATTTCTGAATACAAACATGTCTGTTTTTTAACCAGTGACCCTAAGAATGTCTAAGTAAAATTTCAGCTCAATGGGTAAAGTAATTTTTACGTGATTGGAGATCACAGGCACCATTACATTTTTATATATTAGTATAAATTAACATTGATTTAGGAAATAGTTTCATACAATAAATTGTTGACTAAGAATAGTGTTTAGCCATTATATATATATAACTTTCTGATGGAGCACGACCCTCCTTTTTCTGGTGGTTGTAAGACCGGCTACTCCTGTTATGGCCCCACACTAAAATAATTCCTTGGCTACATCACTTAACTCCAGGGCTATTAGGGTACTCAGGTGGTAAGGACCATTCTTTGTCATGGTGGTAACCTAAATGAGTTCAGCCATAAATAACCCCAATAAGTGTTAGAGCTTTTGTGTTTACATTCAAGTTCAGAGTAGCATCAGTAAATTGTAAAAATAAATATTTTAAAAAACATGAAATTAAGTAACTATTGGAGTCCAAAAGTTAAAAACTTATCAAAATTTTTTGAAAATAGTCATAAAACACACTTATGTGACTTTAAAAAAATCGGATTCTTGTATTCGTTTTGCTAATGTAAGTTCTTGTAAATACAGTAAAAAAATAATGTTTAGATGTGTCACACATTCCCAGTTCTATTTATTATGCAATTTTAATAGTACTTATTGTAATCTATTTACATGAGAAGTTGGTGTTAGGGTTACACGTATACTTTGAAAACTTTGATTCTCATCCAGTATGAAGCAATAAAATAAACCATACTATTACAAAGTTTATATTTTTAGAAATCTGGTCCTTCGCTCCGGTTGTTGGCTGGCCAGAACATCTCACTGTACTATTCCCGAAACTGCCACCACTGCACACTTAATGTACTCTTAAAAGTGTTGAATCTTTTAAATTAGGCAGGCATTTGCTTCGAATATCTTTATTAAATTAAAGTAAAAAAATTCAGAAAACTCTAGTTTCGGGCCATAACATAGCTGCTAATAAATATATTATTTGAAATCATTATAATTTTTGAATTTTGTAGTCCATTACGTTCGGTGAAACTTAATTATTCACTTTTACAATAGTTTATGAGTATCCGAACTTTAATTTTGTAAATTTGTAAAAACGTACTGAAACTGAACGTCTACGATCGCTCCGTGGCGATCTTCATGACTGTCTAAATTTTCCGCTTGGAGTTGTTAGGTTAAACGGTGACGGTTTTAAAGACAGGTTTTCGATAGTATCAAAGAGTATGTGTGATTTGTATTGGGTTTGTTCGTTTAATATGTTTGTATTTCGCGTTTGTGAATTTCATATTGTTCTAGTGTGTTGAGATGTGGTCCTTTCTTGTTGATGTGTAAGATTTCTAGTTTATGGTAATGTCTGTGTATTTGTGTCCTGTTTCTTTTATGTGATTGTAAAATGCTGGGTTGTTGTTCTGTTTGTGTTCCTCGACTCTTTGATGCTGCGACCTGATTGCTCTATGTAGAATTTGTTGCATTCGTTGTAGTTTAATTTGTATACGCCTGGTGCTTGTAGTTTATCTTTGTTGTTAGTGTCGTGTTTTATTTTATATTGTAGTTTGTTATTAGTTTTGTATGCTATTTTGTATCCTGTTTTCTGAAATTTGAGGATTATTTTATTTGATGTTCTGTTTTTGTATAGTATTGTGATGTATTTGTTTTCCCTGTACTGTTGATACTATCGAAACCTGTCTTTAAAACCGTCACCGCTTAACCTTACAACTCCAAGCGGAAAATTTAGACACTGATGAAGAGCGTCACGGACCGATCGAAAACGTTCTGTCTCAGTAAGTTTTTACAAATTTACAAAATTAAAGTTCGAATAGTCATAAACTAATGTAATAAAAGTGATTAATATAATTCTATTATTAATACAAAAATTGGTGAAATGTTATAAAGTAAGGTATTTTATCTGAAATGCCTTAGCATTCTTATAAATCAATTTATCTCTGTTGGAAATATTACGTATATATATATATATATATATATATATATATATATATATATATATATATATATATATATCATTGTTTACTGGTTTTAAGAGTCAATGGGATGGGCAAAATGGTTTAATACATCAAGTTGAAAACAAAATAAAAATAAACATAAATACCAATTGCGAGTATATTTTTAAAAACCCCAGAAAAGACACCTTTGCTTATCTACTGTCGCTACTAATCTAAAATATTTAACATCAATAGAAAAGATTTGCTTACAAAACTTGTTAAATAAATTGTCATGAAACTAAGTTAGGAATAGATACTATCTCCTATACTCTTGAAAGTTTGGTACAGGACCAGAATCTCAAATAATTTAGTATTTTATTGCAATATCTTTGTTATCGAAAGGTTAATAGATTGAATACCAAGCTAACTAATTATACAAGAAACAAAATTTTGTATAATATTTGTTTAGGGTGAAGATCAATATAAGCATTTAATATTATACAGAGTTTTTTAAAGTCAACTCCTCTATAGGTCAGTGTAGAAAAATAATATTGTAGTTACTTTTTATTAAATAATTACAATTAATATAAATAAAGCAACATAACCTATGCGTTGAAACAGCTGTTCTACCACATAACCTATTACATAAAATCAGCTGTTTTATGAAATCATATGTTATCACTTATTTTAAGCCAAAAGAGACGAAATAACTATATACCTTGGCACAACTTGGCCCTGTAGTGAAAAGTGTTTCTCCCATATAAAACTAAAATTAATTCGTTATATTTAATAATTTAATTAATATTTTAAAAAACTGTACAAGTGTCATCCACTAGAAATTTTAGAAAACGTATTTGACCTTGAGTATATGAATAAAAGTATTTTATTAACGACTAAAAATGTGAACAAAATATATAAAGGAACGGCGTGAACTAATAGAAGGAATTGAAAAGATAGTGGTGTATTTGTAGATTAAGGGAAGTGTATGTGTTTGAATATGTAAATATGATTTATTTGAAACTTTATATATTAAAAATGTACCGAACTTGCTTTATTTCTTTACTTCAACAATGTCTTTACACATTAAAATAGCATTACCTCTTGAGAATTTTGAGGTGTATACACTTTTCTCGAAGCCTTCGGCGATTCAAAATTGACAGGTCGAAAGGTTTTTCTTTCTAAAGTAGGACTTGCATTGGCACTCTTAGGTGTCCAAACAGGTGGCACTGGATCGTCTGGCGTTTCTGGCTTTTTTTCACTTTCCTCTTTCTGGACGTCCTTAAAATTGAACTCCTTTCTCTGGGCCTCAGGAGTTCCTACTGGAGACCAGACACCTGAAAGATCATTGTCTATTAAGGAATTTGAAAAATGTATATTTCTGATGAGATGGAAAAGGTATGATTAACAATTAACAAATGATATTTACATTTTTGTTACAAAATAAAGTAAGATGTGGACAATTAGTTTCAATGGCACAATACATTAAAAAAAACAGGTAACTGTTAATTTCAGCATAATTACAGCGTGCATTTATAATAAAAGTCAATCCGTTTTAAAAATAACACTTTATATAAACAATATGAGTATACATTTTTATAATGCAAATAAGTAAAATATAAAGAAGTAGCAGAGTACAAATCCTTCATACGGGGTTGACGTATATTTGTAATGATTCAATTTGTATTTCTATTTGGGATGAATTTAATTTACTGATATTAAATCCCAATAAATATATCATACTATAGTTTATAAAGTTACCGATTATTATCTTGAAAAATAGAGAGAAGGAGAAGCTTCTGCTTGTAACATGACATTTGTAAAGTATAACTAACCTTGAAAGATGAATAACAACAAACATTTAATATCACCTGTTTAACTATGTTTAAAAAGTTACTTTTACAGGTGATTACAAAAACATTTACTATCAACTGATTAAGCCAAGTATATAACCAAGTATATGTAATCAAGTGTTAAGAGAGTTTCCAAGACCAGTAGGACGGTGTCCTGATGGAATTTCTAATAAAAATAGGCCTGTGTGTTAACCAGGGACCATAAGAATGTCCATGTAAAATTTCAACTCAATGGGTCCAGTGGTTTTTACGTGATTGAGTAACACACACACACACACACACACACACACACACACACACACACACACACACACACACACACACACACACACACACACACACACACACACACACACACACACACACACACACACACACACACACACACACACACACACACACACACACACACACACATACACACACACACACACACGCGCACGCACACACACACACACACACACACACACACGCACGCACGCACGCACACACACACACACTCAGATAGACACCATTAGATTTTTATATAATAGTGTAGATGTTACTTCAACAATACTTGTAACTGTGATTGTAGTTTTAGACCAATAACCTTTCATTTGGCTCTGTGACTGTTTCATTCATGTTGCTACATTGACTACCAGAATATGAAGAACTATATGCATATAGTATGCTGTATTAGTAGTCACCCTTAAACAATGTTACTTAGCTTTTTTCTAACTATAGAAAGATCGGGTCATTGATGTTTCCAGTGACTAAGTTACTACTGGACTTGTGAACATTCATTCGCCCCATATGGTTCTTATGAACAAATCGGTTGGTTTTGCCATAAAATTGTGGTTTTGCTAATGCTGGTGCCAGACGGCTTATTCGGATTGTATCAAAACCAAGGTCACTTGGTTTGGCTACAACTCTATGCAGTAAAATGTTTACTTATTTTCAATAATGTTTAATGATTTCTTGAGCAACTGTAGCCTAATGTTATAATATTTTAAATAACAAACCCAATAATCACAAAATAACTTTATTTAATCACTTGATGTACATTTCGGTTACCAGATAACCATCTTCAGAGGTACTGAACAAAATTAATTTAATTTACAACGTAACATATATAGCAAAAACCTTAATATTTTTTGCTATATATGTTACGTTGAAATTAAATTAATTTTGTTCAGTACTTCTGAAGATGGTTACCTGGTAACCGAAATGTACATCAAGTGATTAAATAAAGTTACTTTGTGGTTATTGGGTTTGTTATTTAAAATATTACGTCAATAATTGTAGTTGATTCGATCTTTACCACGCTGTAAAGCTGATCCTTGAGAAAAAATATAGAGTCTCAGCTGAAGCCTTCTTCACATCAGATCAGATGGAGCAACTTAGGCCTTCTCCAGCAGCCAAGCAGTGCCTACAACCACTTACCTTTATAAACATGACTGTACAAGTTCGATTCTATTCTTAGCTTGTGTAGCAAGTACTAATAAGCGAATTAAAAATAAATAGCGCCTATCTCTCATGTCTAACGAAACCTTTCAAAAGATAATTATAATACTTTGAATATTAATAACCGTAAGATGTTAGTTTTGTAACGCTGCCAACAGAGGTCTCCACCGAAGCTGGATGATCGCCCATTGGCTCTTATGTCACCAATCTGTTTCATCACAACTAAATATAGGAAAGACGACACGGGCTGTTTACCGTTACGCCCATATGACGTCATTTCTGTTTGCTTTTTCAATCATGTTTTTTTTTCGATAGACACAAACCCACGGCAATACTGTGGTCAAGGGCGAGCCTTTTAGAACTTTGGAATAACGGTTGCAAAAAGTAGCTTTTAAAATAACCGTTGAAAATCACAAATTGTAAGCGATTGACTTGAGTTATTCGTTCATAATTATGGGTTTATTAGTGTAACTTAAGGATTATTTATTTCAATGAGGGAGCTAAGCCATTTCATTTACGTTTGCTAGCTCCCGATAGAAATGTGCAGTAACTGTTACAATCATAAAATACTTATCGGTTATTCGAAGCAAGTAACATGTAGTTATTAAAACAGAAACTACTGCAATTAGAAGTCAATAGGTAAACTCATTATGAAAGGATCACATCCAATGACTTACATTATCCACTTCATGTAATCGTTTATCTGTGCAACACAAAGGTGTTCGATTCATGTTTTGCTCTACAAAGCAACAATGAACAAGTTTTCGATTCTTACGAACCGTTTATATTTATTTAAAGTGTGTTTTGTTATTATATGATTAAAGATATACAGCTCATGTTAGCTGAGTGGTCGAGGGAGTACAGCGCTTGACTACTAATCCAAAGGTTCTGGGTTCGATTCCAGTTAGCGCCAAAGAATTTCTCTGAGTTTTTGCCTAATAACGAACAGCTAACGTTAATTTATATCTAAAGTGCATTAGAATGGCAAATCCATTGTTATCAACAATGAGAATTTAAAATTATATTTAATCTTTGCATTAGCTATTCTCACTGATGATTACTTTGCCGTTGAAATGCTTTTTGAGAATAAATTATTGATTGTGAACTGGTGTTATCTACTATTTGAATAATGTTTATGTTAATCTTCAAACGTTTTGTTTGGACTATTATACATAGGTTAACAATTTAATAAAGTTTAATGCGCAAATCGAAAGAAATGTGTTTTTGTTAGCAATATTATGTGTTTCAGCTTGTGGTACTACTTTTGTTATATTTTTCTAATAAGAACTACATGAAGTCATAAAGTTTCCCAATTAATGAAGGCTTTTATAGTGAAGACCGATTCACAGTTAGACCGAGAGCGTTTTATAACTTCTGATTTTATTTTTGTTATATTTTTCTAATAAAAACTACATGAAATCATAACGTTTCCCAATGAATGAAGGCTTTTATAGTGAAGTCCGATTCACAGTTAAACCAGGAGCGTTATCGGTAGCTATAACTCGCCAACGAAGTGCTTCACGACAGGTGTTTAAAAGTATTTCCCTTTATAATCATTTCTACAATAAACCTGTAAAACGTTCAATAACCTCACAAAGCAACATGCACTGTGTAACGCGGCAAGTCTGTAACAAATCTCTCGATTGCGCCGTGATGTGTATACACTTTTTAACACATGAGTGTACTACAAGAGTGTACTGACAAAGTAAATAAGAGATAATTTATTAATATTTCCTTTTATGATGTGACAAGATGCAATATACGATATTAAAACCTAACATATCGTGAGACTTATTTTTGGGTACATACCCGTTTCGGAACATATGTTTTATCTGCAGAGTAGAACGAAACATCAATGAGGCTATTAACACTTTAGGATCGTATTAACACAACAAAAACACTGTCACTAATAAATACGAACGACTCTCACAGCTGACCAAATATGGATCAGACCTCATATATTGTTCTCTGTTACTAATTACAATGCAATCATAGCTTAAGTATTTGCGCACAATAATTCGACTGTTTTCTCCCTGGGTAACTATTTGGAATCATTTAATGTGGTTAAATAGTTAGTATTATTTATTACATTACACAAAATAATACCACACAACTTCTAATAATATACAAAAACCTCTAACTACAAATATTTTGATTTTAGCTTGAGGTACGTTTCGGTTACCAAGTAACCATCCTCAAAGGCATTAAAACCCTTAAAGAGCGTTCATTGTTCCAACTTTCCTGTAACAGTATAATGGGCTTACATATTTGTCCATTGTAGAGAACATAATGAACATAATTCAGTCTGATATTAAAGATAACTGAGAACTGTTTGTCTGAAAACTGTTCAAAAGACCAGTTTTCTTCTCAGTTGCTGAACATGACACATTCCAGTGTTCTAGTATTTCCCTGAAGATGGAACATATGTTGTGAAGCGAAATATTTAGATAAGATACTGAGATTCAGAATTGTACGATTTATGCTAATATTTTAAAGGAAAATGTTTCTTCCTTTGCGTAAATGTTGCTAAAAAAATATTTATTGCATCGTCACGCAATCACCCTTTATGGCAAGTGGTTTGTGACATATAAATGGTATTACGTGAACCGGATAAAACACTTTTTGCCATGATGAGTTCACGCTTTTAAAAGGAGAGTGAAAAACACTACTGGAAGAATTCTTAGGACAAGAACAATTCAACGTGCATACAGAAACGCTCATACAACGTCCACCGACAAAATCTCCCACATACCCAGAAGTGAATGGTATAGGGATGGTCGATCCAGTGACTTTAATGGATCGGTATTTTTAGTGACAGCGCCAAGTTTGGGTCAGTGACTTTTACCGGTGACTTAGTACTAGTGACAAAGGATACTGAGACTGCTCTGTATGTGCCAATAACAGGAAGGCATATCACACTGATGAAATAATTCCACACTTCGCTTTTTATTTTTTTGGATGGCCCGTTTCATTTAAAACTCAACTCCTACGAAATTTAAGAACAAACTACCGAGTGCGAAATAGCGTCTAATGTACACAACACTGTCACTATCTTGAAACCTGATCAAATCTACCACCCACACACGACTTAAATGAGTAGAACCAGTGACAGCGACAAATCAACCCATGACACCCGTGTTAAAATATCAGTAACTTTTATAATTATGCCCCCCCCCCCCCGACACTGTACGATAATCGGCGCCGTGAGCTGAACGATTGAGAGGAGAGCCAACGACAGTGACGGAGCCAATGTCAGCCGTTTCATTCAGTGAATGCGACTTTTTCCCCAATTACAAAGGAGGCAGCTCCGATCGATCCATTATCACTGGAATTTTCCATATTTTGTCACTGGTACCACCAGCGATCTACAAATATCAGTGACAAGTCACCGTGATAGAAAATATCGACCATCCCTAGAAAGACATGTTTGTGCAGCGTAACCTAGTAGGGATTTGGTGACGCCATACTAACCTAGTACGAATAACGGTCACAGTGAAGCATTACGCTTGTTGTATGGTATTTAAAGGGAGCGACGTAGCCCACTCGAACCCTGATTCCCTTTACGTTGCCATATGACGGAAGACTTGCTTCCTACCAGATCCGTACGATTCACTTTATTCCCCCTATAGCCGTCAGGTGGTAACAGTTAAATTAGGTAACAGATGGCCCCAACGTTCCCCTGAACAGGACTAAAGGTATGCCGCCAGGGATTCTACATAATATATCGCGGGGTATATCCTGGCAGGGATTCTTTCTTGCCAGGTTGTTTCATCCCGCTCTTAGCGCGACACTTACTATACTGTTTCATTTCACTATCTCCTGATTCACCATGGAAAGAGCTTATTAGCTTGGCATGAGCAATCAATGCCGTTTCCTTTACGAGCGGTAGGGATACTAACCGCATGCCCATGTTAGACGGAGGCAGCTCGCTAGAGGAGGCCTGGGAGGGTTTTGGGGGTCTAACGCAGGTGGCAAAGAAAAAACTAAAGGTTTTCGTAACTGATTAATTTACAATACATTTCCATCCAAAGAGTACAGATCAAGTATTACTTCTTTAAAATTAAATCATTCCTTGTAATAGGTACTCGAAGTAATTCGTTACACTTCCCACGCTACAAGGATCAGCTGCGGCATAGAACAGGCTTAAACCTAACAGTACTCTTGTGTATCGTGAGGGAAGTGTACGTTTCGTATTTCAGATTCTTTCCTTTGTCTTACTTTAGTTGCAGTGGAGTCATGTTGTCTACACAGAGCCAAAGACATTGCAATGACTACAAAGAAATTGTCTGTCTTTGTAGTGTTACTGTAAATGTTCGTATCAATATACGGTAAATCTTAGAGTTTACCAACATGACTTGTGAGATACAAGATTTTTAGAAATAAGAAATGATTATTTTCGAGCTTTTACCATTACAGCTTTGGAGTTGCTAGTTTTTACCAATCACAGTTGGTAAATAATGGATTTGGGAATAAAACAAAGAGTATTTATTAATAACATTTCTTGTTAGCAACGAGCTCGCCCATTAAGGTTAGGTTAGGTAACATTTAATCTGTCTCCAAAGTAAAACAAAATTTACCGAGTATATGATGGTAAAAGTACGAAAAAAACGATAATCCCAGAAGAGTTCGAACTTTTACCATTAAGGAGTGGTAAATCTTAGCTTTTACTGTAAAATCGTAAAATTTACCAAAAACGGTTGTATATATTTATAAAACAACTAAGGTTATTCAAATACAAAAATTATTTATTAATTTGAAAGAATTAATATTATTAAAATGTTTTGAATAAAAATTAATAAATAATTTTAGTTTTTGAATAATCTTAGTTATATATATATATATATATATATATATATATATATATATATATATTACATATTCGGCCACGATTACCATTATGTTTATTGTACACAAAATGACGTTTCTGACAGTGAATCAGTAGACTACCACTATCAGAAGTCGTTTAATCACTGTTTAGTGATACCACAATCACTCACAACTTATCACTTATTTTAATCGTATTTACCCAGCAAAAGAGTATAAAATACACACGCACATTGATAAAACTATTATATAGCGTTGATATATATTTATATTTCATATCAAAACAAGTAGAAATTTCTGAATAGTAATTTTGATATAATATATTAGGAAAAAATGGTTTTTAAAAATCGCCCAAATGCGCACTTATGATTAGTGGTTATCATTGTATAATTGCATCCACTTCAGACAAACTGACTTGCCCACACGATCAATGCTTCCCCGTTGCAGCTCTACTCCGTCTCTATATTTTTCTACTTTACAAGTTCTTTCTTATTCCTAACAGATATGGAGGTTTAGGGAGTAGGTCAATCCCTTTCTCCCCAACAGAAGTGCATCTTCAGGATTTACCGCTGTAGCCTACAAGTGTTCACCCATCTCGCAGAATGTTTATACACATCTCTTAACCTTCTCTATGACTAAACTCGGCATTAACCTCCCGCGGACGGTTTCCTGATAGGACTACATCCCCTGTTATTTTAAGAATATGTGGCTTTGATACATTTTTCATATAATTTTATTTACATACTGGAGCATCCTATGATTATCAATAACAACGAATTGTGACAGGTTAAAATAGTTCAAAAAACCAACTTGGAAATATTCAGATAATGGTTATGCTATTTGAAAAAAAATCATTTTTGAACTACAGTCCCGTTTCCTAGGCAACGGGTTCAATCAAGCTGTCTAGGAACAAACCTAGGCGCAACAAACGTTCACGCAATTGTATACAAATATGTCTTTGGTCTGGAAAAGGGTTGCGAAAAAGTAATAAATGTATTACTATTTGTAATACGGATACGGTAGTACTATTTGTAAAACGTATTACAAAAACAAAACCACACACACACACACACACACACACACACACACACACACACACATATACACTCACACACTCACACACACACACACACACACACACACACACACACACACACACACACACACAAACACACACACACAAATTATTGATGTGAAATGATATACTAACTATTATGAAATTTTTACTTGGAATCATTACAACGGGAATAAGTCCCTCTTCCCCCAAAAACCCCAACCGGATGCCCGCGTGCGCGCCCACACACACCCACGAATAGCTAAGCACGTTATTTTAGTTGTGTAGTATTTGTTTTTCGGAATTTTTTATTTCACCTTTGTCAGATTCCGATAAATATTTTTTTCTTTCGTCCGTCCTCTTTAAACCGTAACTTCTCCAGGAATCCACTTCTGTACAAGACACTGCAAGATAACTTCGTTCTGGACACACAGTTCCTTTAAATCCTTATCTACTATGTGACATAGATTACCTTTTTCTCTCTTACAAGAAACAGTTGACGGGGCATCTGTTTAAACAGTGCAATTCACACATTATCGCCAAAGTGTTCCCGGTTTTACAATAACACGGTTTTAAATATATTACATTCAACATAACCCAATAACACGGGTATAGTACTTGGTTTAACGGTTCCGGTAGATTTGTCACAGAAGAGACGTTGGGAGGAGATGAGTCAGAGCGGGGGGACCGGGTTGGCGAAGGTTATTTTCACCCACACCAGCCTCCCTTGACCACGTGCCAACCTGACTGGCTCATTATTAGTTTCATAGATTTTACACTTCCACTAGTACATCAATATATCCACCTACATTTCGTATCACTTGGCAACAAAACCACTACTTATTGATATTTTCTAGCAAACGCATTTCGCATTAGATCAGTGCATTGTTCATTGGTTATTTTGCCAAGTGATACTAAAAGTAGTATTGTAGAAAACCTCAAGATGTACAACACAAAATTTAAATATTTATTTGTAAACATTTATTCATTTTAATAGTTTAGATTTGATAATAATTCTATAAATACATGTGATGAGTGATTTACTTATTTATTTTAAAGTGACTTGTACATTATTATTGTATTGACTAATGTACCCCTCTTTATATTTCATGTTGTATAAATATTGTTGTATTCCAGACTTGAAAAGGGGAGCAGATTAGTTGCAGAAACGTTCTTGTAAAATAATCATTTCTGATTCGTAAAAAGAATCGTTTTTTATTCTAAAAAACACAGTTTTTAAAAATAGCTCGTCGAAGGTGTCGTGTGTTATCAAGTAACGATTGCTACTGGTGCTGGAGACTGACGGCGAGGGTCCTATGACTGACGGCAAAGGTTCTATGGCTGACGGAGGGAGTCCTATGGATGACGGAGGGGTCCTATGGCTGACGGCGATGGTGCTATGACTGACGGCAAGGGTCCTATGGCTGACAGAGATATTCCTATGGCTGCCGGCGAGGGTCCTATGGCTGACGGAGAGGGTCCTATGGCTGACGGCAAGGGTCCCATGGCTGACGGAGAGGGTCCTATGGCTGACGGCGAGGGTCCTATGGCTAACGGAGAGGGTCCTATGGCTGACAACGGGGGCCCGATGGCTGACAACGAGGGCTCTATGGCTGCCGGCGAGGTACCATGGCTGACGGAGAGGGTCCTATTGTTGACGGAGAGGATTTTATGGCTGACGGCGAGGGTCATATGGCTGACGGAGAGGGTACTACGGTTGACGGAAAGGATCCTATGGCTGATGGTGAGGGTCGTATGACTGACAGAGAGGGCCATATGACTGACGGCGATGATCCTGTGACTGACGGAAAGGGTTCTATGACTGGCAACAAGGGTTCAATAGCTGGCGGCTAGGGCACTATGGCTGACGGCGAGGTACTATGGTAGATGGTGAGGGTCCTGTGGCTGTCGACGAGGGTCCGATGGCTGACAACGAGGGCTCTATGGCTGCCGGCGAGGTACCATGGCTGACGGAGAGGGTCCTATTGTTGACGGAGAGGTTTTTATGGCTGACGACGAGGGTCATATGGCTGACGGAGAGGGTACTACGGTTGACGGAGAGGATCCTATGGCTGATGGTGAGGGTCGTATGACTGACAGAGAGGGCCATATGACTGACGGCGATGATCCTGTGACTGACGGAAAGGGTTCTATGACTGTCGGCAAGGGTTCAATAGCTGGCGGCTAGGGCACTATGGCTAACGGCGAGGTACTATGGTAGATGGTGTGGGTCCTGTGGCTGACGGCGAGGGTCCTACGTTTGCCTTTATGAAAGATACAGCTATTTCACGGAAAGCTTAGTATTGATAGTCATAAGAAAGGGTAGGTAGAGTAAACGTAGGACTGAACGTAAAGGAGTAGCATTCGGGATTGGTAAGACCCTGAAGTAGGATAGTTCGGTTTATAAGTCTTCCTTTCTACCGGAATCAATGAAAGGTGTATATTTTATGTGACAAAAGCTTGGGTAAATGCTTCCCAAAGCTCGGGTAAGTGCTTGTAATGAATAGGACTGTGTAATTGTAAGCGGTATTACTCTGATTTCACCATAAAGAGGTGAATCCACCAAGTAAATTCTATATTGTACATTTCATAATAGATTTAAAAAACAACAAAGTCCACAAAAAATTGTGACATATTTCATCGCAAAACACAACCAACGCCAATTACAATAAAGGTAATAATGAACAAAGATAATTATAGCCTTTAGAAAGATATAAGCGGAGTGTTTTAGAAGCGAGAAACATTGACAAAATTAGATAATATCTAGCGGAGAGTAACAAGATCTGTCTGGAGAGAAGCCAAGCGGGAGCCCCCCCGCAAGGTGGAAGTTTGGCAGAGAGCGCGGCTAGCTGGGCCTTCACCTCGCTCCGACACACTGCCAACGTCCACACAATAAGCGCCCGACACTGTCACTGACTTGATGAAGGCCCAAATCGTCCTTTACTCGTATCGTGAGGATTATTTATTCCAACAAGGATGAGATTGCCATTCGTGGGAAAAGGCGAGCTAATTTATACCCCCGGCAAAATTTTGAAAATTGAATGTCGATTCGCGCTTTTCCAAGGTTTAAAATTGGGCAAATTTTTGCGAAAATAAGGTAATAGCTTTAAAAACATTTTAAATCCTCCGTTTCGAAAACTAAAATTCTAGTGGAGTATTTGGTTTAAAAGTAGTTGAAAACTTTAGAGTGTGTAAAGGCAATTTTCCTTAGTATTAGAATTTACTAGCTCGTCGTAAGTTTTTACTAAATACGTTACCCCATCCCCAAACGAGTATAGTACACTGTTGGATATTTTATACATAAATGTATCACAGCTTACGGCCAAGGTGACGTACAGGCAAAACTATTTTTGACTAATTATAAAACTACTGTAGAATGTATAATTACTGTAGAACAAATTAATTGAAAAAAATAAATTTTTGGTTCAAAATTTAAAAATGCGTGATTTTTTGAAAACCATGCCGTACCCGGTAAACACTCTATAGGCCTACAAATCGGCCTATATACAAATTGGTATAGATTTTCTTATTAGAGTTTGAAACTAATACAATACTTGCACCGATAACAGATCAATTTAATATAAATTTAGGGTAAAAAAGAAACTTTCTCATCCTCGTGGCGAGTTTACCTCCAGATCCCCTCGCTGCACACTTAATTCCCCCTCTTTGTGGTTGTAGTAACAGTGGTGGGCTCAGTCCCAACTCTCTCTCTCTCTCTCTCTCTCTCTCTCTCTCTCTCTCTCTCTTAAACACATGTGCTCACAATCGCGCAAACATACTCACTGACACGCACGCGCGCACACACACACACACACAACACACACAAACATACACACAACACAAAACACACCTACGCAACACACACAACACACCATATACACACACACACACACAAACAAAAACACACACACACACACACAGACACAGACACACACACACACACACACACACACACACACACACACACACACACACACACACACACACACACACACACACACATACACACTCACACACACACACACACACACACACACACACACACACACACTCACACTCACACACACACACACACACACACACACACACACACACACACACACACACACACACACACACACACACACACACACACACACACACACACACACACACACACACACACACACACACATACAACACACTTTACACAACACACACACAACACAACACAACACACAACACAACACAAGACAACACACAACACACACACACACAACACAACACACCATACACACACACACACACAAACACGCACACACGCACGCACACGCACACACACAAACAAACAAACACACACACACACACACACAATACTAATATATTTTTCACAATAATGCAATGAAGAGTTCTGTAGGGAGCTCTAAGTGTTCTTACTTATTTTCTTAGAGCTTTTCAAACGACGTAACTTGTCAAAACTAGAGCCTCAAGAGTGGTGTCTAGAATACCTTGTATTTTCGTTTCCCGCATTTTCTTAGATTAAGCATTACGTTACTTCTAATGACGCTAGTATGCCTACTGAAAAGTACGCTAGCTGTTAAATTTAAAATTCAGAATTATAGTATGATAATAAAATTATTATGTGTGAGTTCAGTTTTATTAGTATTTTTTACAAGCCTAAAAGTAGCAAACAACTTCTAAATATA
Source organism: Prosapia bicincta (assembly GCA_036971475.1). Classification (NCBI taxonomy): domain Eukaryota; kingdom Metazoa; phylum Arthropoda; class Insecta; order Hemiptera; family Cercopidae; genus Prosapia; species Prosapia bicincta. Next base: position 137,997,951 of record JBAIZL010000001.1, on the reverse strand, counting down.
AATGCACCAAGCATGGCAAAGTTATGACTTGAAGAATGACGGACCTGTCTGATTGGTGTTTATTGGCTGCTGACACCGGATGTTGGTGTCAGGAAGCGTGAAGCAACCATACGCTACTATTTGCTTCCATCTGATTTTTTCCATCTGTTGGTTGCAGCAATCTGTTTTTTAAAGTCCAACTATGGCTATAAAATCTTGTGAACGATCTTAGAGAAGTAGGTAAATCGGGTAGGGATAAAATAATTCGCTGTTCGAGAGAGATAGATAGTTACAGACCTCATGGTCAGAGTAGCTTTCGTCTTTTATGGTCAGAGCCTTCCATAAAAATACTACCAATGAAAAAATATCTTCTTTTGCGCTATACGGTTGTTTTTAAAATTTCATTATATTACAATTAATTATATTTTCTGAAATAATATAAAACTATTTTTAAAACTCTACGTAGACATAGATGCAAAATCCATATTGTACAACATTAAATGTTCAATAGTCACCTATTTACGGCTTTTTGCTACCAACTCCCGCGCTACTGCTACGCCCCACTGCAGCCAACATGGGGGTTTATTGTACAGTATAACGTTTCTATATTTACTTGTTTAACTTCAAGTTTTATAAAAACTTGGCAACAGTGTAACGCTGTCGGTTTACATTTGGCACGCTCCGGCCAACAATACATTGTCAAACGGTTCCTAAGCTTTCCGTTCTTGTTATTTAACGTAACCTGTTATTTTAAAGTGGAACTAATTTTGTTTTTATTTAACGACATATATCCACTTGTGTGACGTATTACCGGTACATAGACGTAAACATCTGGAGGCAAAGCTTAGAGAATCACATGGGATGTTTGTCAGGAATACAAAAGTTACTCAAGGTAACCTAGAATGGAAAACCTAAGAACCAGCCCAAGACTGTGTACAGCTGACAGTCCAATAAGTGTAAGGCTTAGCTAGTGAAGGCATTCAAATTTCGAAATTTGTAGCAACATTTATACAGATATATTGTGGTGGTTGATTGAAACTACGTAAATCCCTTAACAAATCTATCTAGCCTGATCCTTCTCTGCGAAATTAGTGAAGTTGACATTTTCCCTTGTACTAATAATGACAGACGCTTAAGATATGTAGGTTAATTAATGAGAAGGAAAAACTGTTCAACTCTCCGGTCTAAGAAATCCGTATCAAAAGTTTCTTAATTTTCATTTTGTTTCTGAAAATGATCAACCTTAACTAATGACACATATTGTCAACACAAATATTTTATTATAAGTTATATTTTATCAGAACATTTGTGCATCTTAATTTTTTCCAAACGTTTCGATCAGTTCTGCTCACTCAACCGATAGACGTATCTGCAAGTTGTCATGTAGCGGTAAAACAGAGTACCGTATACCTGCTATTTGTATTCACATTTCGTGGGCTTTGCTGTCCAAAATGTACGGTGATGTACGGCGTTGCAAGCTGCAGTGGTCCCACCATAGTTCTTGCGGAATGTCGTGAAGCCTGGCTAGGGGAAAGGCGGTGACTACGTGCCTGGACGGGTATAGGATAGCTGAGACAGACTGGCGCTCCACACCCCCATCACTACAAAACCGGTGCAGACGACTTTCGCCCATGAAGGTCAGGCTTCACCAATACCCGTTTGCGGATAGAGAGGAAAGACGCCCACGACCATTGCTTAATTACCAAAAATGGTACCAAGGGCCATGTACTTAGCCCACGGAAGCTTTGTCCGCCGGGTACATGGATTGAGGAAAGGGTTCGTGGGGGTAGCGGTTTCGTACGCCAGTGTAGACTCCGTTAAAATTATCTATTAAAGTAGAGTTTTTCGGTGGAGGTTTGAGTAGAGTAAAAGTCAGATACTCCTTAACAACATCTTCTTCTCTGTGTTCTTCACTATCTTTCATTCTTTTCTCTTTCTTCATCTCACTCTACAATTTTGTCCAAGATATACGGCGAATATTGAACGGACACACTCTGGCGGCCAGCCTAGACACTAATGATAACTGACCTAAACTTTTTGCCTTAGATAATTTTTTAAAGATTACTTTATTTTAAGTTCATCAAAGTTGTTATATTACATTTCAAAATATTTGCCGGTCATTAAATCAAAACTTCTCCATATCCTCCCGTCCAAGCAAAGATTCCTCATGGAAGAATCGTCCTACACGACATGAAGTAGAAAAAGCAATTGGATGAATCACTAAAGAACGGGTAAGATATCCTTGTAGAAGTTAAATTGATATACTCAACTGAAAATAAACCAGTGGTTCGTTGTCGACAGCAATACACCCGCCAGACGATGAGTCACCTACCTGTGCGCCAGGTGACAGCACCTGGGCCAAAATAAATAAATTACTTTATTACTTTTTATAATCTCAAGGCATATCTTTTGGCACAGATGGCGACACTGTTATTTTAACCACTTGTCACAGAACAGCTGACAACAATCGTAAGCAGAATAGGTTTTATTTTACTGTTTCCAACCGCGTATACATTAATCCAAAAACTGTGCGATAAATAGCGCGAGTCGTTGGAGAATTTTATTTGTATCCCTATCATATTTAAAAATTGCTTTCTATTTCTTCTGATTTAAATATATCTTTCTATTAATATAGGTTAGTAATCTTTATAAATAAAAATGAACTTTGTCTGTTTGTCCTGCATTCCTAAATGGTTCAACCGACAAGCATGAAACTTTGGGGCGTTCTGAAGTACACTCCAAGGTTTCTGGCATAATACAGTTAAATGGCGCGCGTATATACAAAGAAATTCAATTCATATAAATACGGAATTAATTTAGGCCTATAATATTAATTTTAACAATTTTAATTGTAACAAATATTCGAGTTCGACTACATTTACTTTTAATTTTTCCTTGAAATTGTTTCCTGATATGGCAGCAAAGAGCGATTAATTATACGCTAGTTAATTGTATAATGAATAAATAGATAATTGTATTAATTAATTAATTATTTAGGCTATTGATTGGGAGAAAGAGTATACTATTGTTTAATGTTACAAACACAAACATAAAACTACCAAAACGTTAAAAAAAAGTTTTTAATATACGACATAGCTTACTTCAGCGTTAAATTAAAATAAAACATTTTTCTTTTACGATAAAAAATTGTCCATTCTAAAACGCTAAAAAAATGTCGTCCGATTAAATATGAACGAAACCTCAATGGTTTTACTAATTGGATCCAATTCACAACGTGTCTTGCGTTGACCTGGGGTTTTTTTACTGTTTTTTTCCTAACTACTGGTGGAATGTCTGAAGTATCCTATTATAGCTATAAGACCTGTCACTTTGACGTAATAAGAGCAACAACCATAACTACTTTCAAAACCGTCAGTAATGAATCTCAAGCTTTTGTTTTCGAAAGCTCTAAAAGACAATTGTTTACGAAATAGGTCTTCATTGCTGTTTGGCAACTTGCGACAAACTATGACCCTTATCTACATCATAACCTACAAAAATAGGCACTCACAACAACAAATTAAATACAAATGTACAAATTAAGACAAACAAATTTACAAGCAAATAACCAAATTTTAAGATATCTTAAGATTTCAGTTTCCTTAAAATTACCAAAACACAAGAAATTTAAATTCATAAAATACTAAAATATTGTACAAAAATTAATTAAAAAAATATCAATACGACTCTAGATAAATTGTACCAATACAATACGCCAATACAACAAACCCGATATTACTGATTTAATATTATTTTTTTAAAATTATTTTTAATGCAAAATTTATTACTTTAAATAAATATTAATTTTAGGATTAGCATTGTAGGCCTACCTATCAGGTAATTTTATCAGAATATAATTATTTTTATTACAAAATTTATTACTTTAAATAAATATTAATTTTAGGATTGGAATTATATGCCTACCTAACAGGTAATTTTATCAGAATGAAATTATTTTTATTACAAAGTTTATTACTTTAAATAAATATTAATTTTAGGATTAGCATTGTAGGCCTACCTAACAGGTAATTTTATCAGAATGAAATTATTTTTAAAATTCGTTTGCTAAATTTTTTTCTTAGCTTTAAGAAATGTAACATGTCAATCTTATAGTAATCGACATTATCCTAATTGTTTGATAGATTTTTCAATAATTAATTTTTTAATTAAACTTCATTATATGTAGGTAATTTTAACGAAGTTGACGATACAATTTTCAGGAATTGTGTTTTGTATTTGTATTGATTTATATTTTATTCGTCAATTTGTATTTAACTTGTTGTTGATTATGTATTTTTATATTTTAGCCTTAATAAGAATCACACTTATTGATTGGTACTGTTCTAGTGTGTTAAAATGTGGCCCTTCTTTGTTGATGTGTAAGATTTCTAGGTTATGCTTAATGTCTGTGAATGTGTGCCGTTTTATTTAAGTGATTGGCGAATGCGGAGTCGGTGTTGTGTTCCATTCACTGTTTATACTCTTTCAATCTTTGTTGGAAGTTGCGATCTGTTAGCCCTATGTAGAATTTCTTCCAGTTTGTACGGCTTAATTTGTACTATTATAATATTCAATTAAGGATTTCAAGTGTCCATATCACAACTCAAATTTTTATTTAAAGTTAGTAACCTAAGTTACTTAAAGGCACACACTCAACCAGACAGAAGTCGTTAAGTGAACAAATTATTCATCGTCAAGCTAAAAAAATGTTCTAGCGAAAATTGAGTTTAGAGGAAAGTATAAAAAAAGTTAGTAACCTAAGTTACTTAAAGGCACACACTCAACCAGACAGAAGTCGTTAAGTGAACAAATTACTCATCGTCAAGCTAGAAAAATGTTCAAGCGAAAAGTTTACAGGAAAGTATAAAAAAGTTAGTAACCTAAACTACTTTAAGTTAGTAACCTAAGTTACTTAAAGGCACACACTCAACCAGACAGAAGTCGTTAAGTGAACAAATTATTCATAGTCAAGCTAGAAAAATGTTCAAGCGAAAAGTTTACAGGAAAGTATAAAAAAGTTAGTAACCAAAACTACTTTAAGTTAGTAACTTAAGTTACTTAAAGGCACACACTCAACCAGACAGAAGTCGTTAAGTGAACAAATTATTCATCGTCAAGCTAGAAAAATGTTCAAGCGAAAAGTTTACAGGAAAGTATAAAAAAGTTAGTAACCTAAACTACTTTAAGTTAGTAACCTAAGTTACTTAAAGGCACACACTCAACCAGACAGAAGTCGTTAAGTGAACAAATTATTCATCGTCAAGCTAGAAAAATGTTCAAGCGAAAATTGAGTCGAGAGGAAAGTATAAAAAAAGGCGATAAACGAAATAAAAATCCCTACTCAGTTTTATTAAATAGAGAGACACGAATAAGATGTCAGAGTTTGAGATGATAAGATATGCCCAGTGTAATATAGCGAGATTATTGAAATATAACATCGTTCGAAATAACATGGTATATGAATTTTGCAAAATTGAATGTCAGACTGTAACTACTGGGTTTTCTTACTAAATAAATATTCGTGCCAAGCATGTGCCAGCTGTAAATAAAAGCCGATGGCACAATCTAAATTGAAAATTTAACTAAGCATGCGTTATTTAAAAGGTGCTACACTACAAAGAACAACAAAACGATGACTCTATGTTAACACTAGATTAACAATGCAGACAGCTGTAATGCCAATTTATTTAACGGAGCAGATCACTAGGTAATACAGCCACACTTTGACAGATAAACGCGCTGACTGATAAACAAAGGTTCCTTGAATACATGGTTTAGCTAAACGCGTCGCACTCGGTGGCGATGTAGGCTTATTTCTGTTTACTACAAATCGGGAAAACACAAATTATGTCTAAACAGAGTTCAATGGCAAAGTGGGATAAATATTTACAAGAGTGGGTTATCTGGGCGTTACCTACATTCATTCATTTCGGATGTCTGGCGTTTGTTGGGTTAAAGACCGCTTTATGTTGCAACAGTATTAGCTCTGCTGGAATCTACCGTTCTTACCAATCGTAAGATTGTTTTCAAAATGTGTGTACTTAAAAACTTGTAAAATACAAAAAGAAAAACACTGTCAATAATTAAGGAATAGCAAAACACAAATGTAATTTTCGCATATTTGGTTAAATTTAAAGTTTACAGTTAGATTTAAGGTTTGAGACAATCCATTTCCTGAATATAATATAACGTAGAAAAGGATAAAAATTAATATGTTAAACTTAAATCCAGTTTTTGTTTTGGTTTTTTCATTGTGTTTATGTTGGTGGTTCGGGAGTGGCTTATTCCTCTTTTATGAGGCTATTCTGAAATACGAATGGGAGATGATAGAGATTGGAGAGCATGGTCATGTACTGGGACAGTAAAGAAGGCTCTACTGTTTCTCATAAATTCTTGTGTTAAAGAGCATGTGGTCATACAGGACAAAGATAAGGAGGTGAAGGAGGAGAAGAAGGAGGAAAAGGAGAAAGAGGAGGAGAAGGAAGAAGGTGAAAATGAGGTGGAGAGGGAAGAGGATGAAAAGAAGAGGAGGAAAATGAGGTGCATAAGAGGGAGGGGAGGAGGAACAAGAGGAGGGAACGGAAGGAGGGAAAGACGGCGGAGGTAAGGAGGAGGAAAGGAGGTTGTAATAGTACGAGGAAAAAGAAAAAAGTGCATAATATTTGATGAAGATGTAAATACATAGTCTACCATTTGCGAAAAATGTAGAGCTTTTGAAAAACTGCTAATCGAAGTAGCCCATATGTGTATGAAGGAAAGAGAGAAGTGTTGAAGGAAAAAAGTCATTTTACTTTAATTACCATTCTCATTTAAAGTAATTGGTAAATGAAAACCGGACCAAAATAGTAAAAACAAAAGAAGAAATACTGTCGAATTCAAAGAATATACAAGTCCTGCGAAGTGCTCTGCGTGCAATGTTGCTGCATGGGCATTGCAATGCAGTGAAATAATGGAAAGTGCTAAAACGGTAAAGCAAATCACGTCCTTTAGTAAGAGAAAATACTAGAGAAAGAAAGAGAAGAAGTCAAGAAAGAGGAACGTTAGAACTGAATGGATTATGAGGGTTTGTGTGGTCAAAACAAATAAAACCATAAACCAAAAATAGTTAAATTCATAATATACATAGCAACCTACAAAACTCACACACACAAGCTAACGCACAAAACAAATACGTAACAAATTTTACCTGGTCTGGCCGAAGCGGGTTTAAATTTTCTTGGAGAAAACTTCGGTGAACCCGGCACTGGCATGGTCAGTCCACTATGTCCACTCCAGTTCAATAATATTTACATTTAGCTTTAAAAATGACACTCACGCCTTCAGTCGTTCTATAAATTATGCCCTTTTTGTTTAATAAAATACGTTAAAAAATAATAATAACTACATTCCAATAATATACTACTTTGTTTCGGATAGGAGTGTTACAAACTACAAGATAAAAATATGATGGTCACCTAACACTTTGATGCACAGATATGACTTCGAGAGCTGATACCATATTCTTCAATAACCATTTGCGATACTCAAAGAAACCTCACCTGAAGATGGCAGTTGTAAGAAACGCGTCAGTTTCCACTACAGAATAATGAAGTCAGTTTCGAGTACTCACTGTTTATTGGTTTTGTGTGACGTTTATTCAGATTACCCAATTAGTGAATAGTTTTATGATAATATTTACAAATGAAAATAAATTTATAGTGTTAGTGACATTTGTGATAAAGTGACAACTAATAACTACGGCGCGGCGCGGGGTTCACTGTGACAATAGTAGTTCCATGCTTGATTAAATACGACATAAGCAGAGCAAATTAGTTCTAGATTATTGAAGGCTTTCGATACACGTTATTTTACATTTAAATAGCCTAACATTCAAGAAATGTTACGTGAAATAAAATTCTAAGTAAAATTATACAACGTTTGAACATTTTATCAGAAAAATATAAATTTTAAAACATGTTACACAAACATTTATATCTATAAAAAAAGATCGAATCACTATATTTAATGCATAGAAGAAAAACAAGGCATAGAAGTTGAAATACTTATAAACATTTCTTTGTTTCATAAGCTAAGTTCACACTGAGGAGAGTTTATGCAAAACTAAAGGGAAAAAATTCAATGTCTTCAATAAAAACATAATCTTGCCCCATAAGAAATATAAAGGTCACAGACCTTAAGTGACTGATTTAAAAATCAAGGTCGAGCCTAAACTATAAATGGTACTTGGGCCTACATGAACGTTCGTTTCATGATGTACGCCAAAGTTCAAATTTAGGAAGGCTTTTCCAAAAATTTGATAATAAAGGGCGAAAATAGCTATTAGGCCTATATACACCAAAAAATACTATCTACCGTTTTATATTTACCTTTGAGAGATGGGCGAGGGAAGGATGATATCTAAGAGACTCCGCTCTGATCACACGCAACTACTCGCTTTTGTTTCAGTAACGTGTAGCACTGATGGTGTTACCATGGCAACAGTCTGACCACTGGCTAGCTAATGTAGGGATACTACCGTTCAAGAGACAAAACATGAAAAAACCTTGTTGCAACTACAACGTATATCGCGCACAGGTGTCGCGATAGACTCGGCGGAACTATGTGCATAGGCCGTGCTCTGGAAGAATTCAAAGATAGAGTTGGCATGAATATTGCCCCTGGTGGAATACGTTCTATAGGTAAAATTTTATAAGCTGGCACTTAGCTCATAGGTAGAAATTGTGTATTAGTCGTTTAGAAAATATTAGGCTCTGTCGACATCACTCACCCGGGCCACAAATCACGGCCTACCCGTCTAAACCCTTAGGCAATCCTATTAGATTTACAATCCTCTATTTACATCTGATGTTATTCATACTGTACATTAAAAACTATTAATAAGTAATAAAATAATGATTCAACCCTATGTCAGCAGAAGTCCTGGGGTCGATATTTTTTGAAAATGACTTGCGAACACCTCCACCCTCCCCTTGCCCTCTCGCCAAAGTCCGCAGCCCCTAAATGCCAGCTTATTAAATTTCACCTATTCCGGCAGTGGAGCTAGAATTAAGGGCAACAACAACGGCAAAAGGAAATTCAAACGTGCTGCTGCTGTTGGAAATAAAAGACCTCGGGCCGTTAATGTACCAAAATAATACCGAGTGAACCTTCTCATAGAAAGAACGGTGTTCCATGAGCCGATACGTATGGCTCACAGAGGATAACGAAGATGAAGGGCTCGCTCCGCCAAACCTTCAAGATTTTGGAGACGTCCAACGGTCCGCAGACGTTAACGGCTCAGACTAATTATAGACCCATTATCGATAGTTAAACAGCCACATAACAAAATACTATACTTTGTTAGCAAGCCTAATTGTGTAATATACCCGATGATGGTAATTTTAACAAATACATGGGCTTCTAATCTTTAGGCAGATAACCAGTGACTGTAGAAAAAAGTACAGTTTCGCAATAAAGACTTACTAGATAGATTAGATCAGGTTTGTTTTTTTTAAATGTACCCTGAAAATTTTTTCTCCTGTTAAAATTATTTTTCGCAGAAATGAAAACTTTTATAGCCAATTTTACAAAAATGTTGAATTAAGAAAACCATTTGATTTTTCGTAATGAGAAATTACCTAAACATTTGTTATCAGACTAGCCTAATAATGTTCTCCTTTCAAAAATTGGATTAAAAATACATAACTTATTATTATTGTTACATTGAGTTATTTGTGTTCAGATTTATCAAAATTTAAATAAATTAATACACTTATTAACTTATCAAAACTAATGATTAATAACCTTTTTCTTTAACAATGTTCAATAAATAATGTAACATAACTTACTCGCTTGACAAAATAACGTATAACATAAAATCAGCGTTGCATGAAATCATTTTATCACTTAATTCACATTGAGGTGGCTCATACAGTAGCCAAACGGAAATTATACTGACGAGAAATTGTATGTTTATGTCTTTTCGATAAGTTTTTGTTGCCGTCGCTATAAACGTTTTCACTTCAAAAGTAAAGATTTTCATTAGACACTTGTTCTGGGAAGGACAAAAAAGCAGTTACCTTATTAAAAACAACTGTAATTACAAAATACGTAAACTAGAATACTGCTCGATCCTTAAAATTTTAATTAATAATTTTACAAACAAGTGCTAAAGAAAATAAATTTAAAAATGACCATTTGCCTCTTGTTTGTTTTTCTTCTGTATAAATACTATCAATCAAGATTTTTTACATTTCAAAATTTTAAATAAGAGTAAATAAAGCTTTGTAAATGTTTATAGAATTTGTTTAAGATTAGACAACAAAAATAAACGAGTGTTGTACTGTTTCCATGGTAACCAAACAGAACCCCTGAAGTCAGCTGATTAGTATCCTGCCGGCAGATGTTCTATTTAGAGACCAGTGCAATCTACATTTGCTCATCTATTTACAGAATTACTTGATAATGATCTTACATTTTACTTCATGCAGCTGATCTTTAAAAAGCATTTTTTTTAAAGATTCAATTAATTTGTTACATAAAAATATTTATTAGTTTTTTTTTAAACCGAGGGAGAGTGAAATTTTTAATCTTTGTTTTATAAAGAAATTACAAAATTCTCAACTGTAAAAATAAAATTACTTTAAAATTATTAACTTACTCATCTCCATTTCTGTTAGGAATATTTCTATATATTTGAGTACATTTTTCTGCCTTTCTTAACGTTACATTATTCTCCTCTGTTGACGCGTTTCGGAGTGACTCCATTTTAAAAACTCAAACCGTACTACTTAAACACGAAATACGGTTTAAGTTTTAAAAATGGAGTCACTCCGAAATGCGTCAACAGAGGAGAATATTGTAACGTTAGGAAAGGCTGAAAACTGTACTCAAATATATATAAATCTATATGGTTTGTAATTTCATCCAGTACATTTAGAATGTACAGTTTAGCCATGTGCTATGATGCAGCAATACTTTTATAAAGTATTGTTTTGTTATGCATTTTGAAAGTGTACAAAGAGAAAGTTTAAACTCAAAATTTACAGTGTTGGCCCTGAAACTGTGGGGTGCCGACCCCGCCTGCGTCGAGACACGCTCTGCGGAAACACTAAATTAATTAAGAAGAAATACAAGGATTTATGTAACAAATAACATCAAATTTTTAAAAAATTAAAAGATAAATTTTCCGCCGTGAACAAGATATCATAAATTATAAAATGTAATATATAAACTCTTTCTGTTTCAGAAATTTTATTGTATTTAAAGCGATTTATACTTTGAACAAGCTTTACTTTTAAAGTTATTAGTAGGAAAGGATAGTTCAAATTAAATTATGTTTTTCTGATTGGACCACTTTGGTTTAAATTTCATGTGCAAATTGTCTTGTTTTAAAAATTTCAAAATTTCATTGTTATAAACGTTTTTGGGCCAAAAAAATAGTTTTATTACCGATTGCGGCTCTTCCCTATAATTACATGCAATATGTCCGTACAATGTAATTTCAAACTGCAAATTTGCAAAATTGACCATTTAATTAAAAAAAAATTACAAATTCACTGTAAACTAAAATAAATTATTGTTTTTAGAAGTTTTAACTGTATATTCTAAGAACCACAATATCAAAAAATCTACAAAAACAAACTAAACGTTTTGGGCCAAAAAAAAAAGTTTTTATTACCGATTACGCGTCTTTTCTATAATTACATGCAATGTGCCCGTACAATGTTGTAATTTCAAACTGTAATTTTGCAAAATTGACCATTTAATTTTCTTCTAATTTTCTTAACCCCTAAAAAAAGGTAAAAATTACAAACTCTACAAATTCACTGTAAACTAAAATAAATTATTGTTTTTAGAAATTTTAAGTGTATATTCTAAGAACTGCAATATCAAAAAATCTACAAAAACAAAACTAAACGTTTTTATTACCGATTACGCCTCTTTCTTATATTTACATGCAATGTGCCCGTACAATGTAATTGCAAATTGCAATTTTGTAAATTTAACCATTTAATTTTCTTAACCCCAAAACAAGGTAAAAATAAATTCGTCAAATACACTGTTAACTAAAAATAATTGTTTTTAGAAATTTTAACTGTATATTCTAAGAACAGCAGTATCAAAAAACCACAAAAGCAAGACCATTACATAAGCAGTAAAATTTTGTAACTGCAAAGCTATTTAATATTGTATGTAGGTTTCGACAATACAGTTACCATCTTCAGTGAGGTAATGCTCTAAAAGTAATATGTTTAAGACAGGTAAACGTTTGAATATGTAACTACTTCTAAGTTTTATTTTATAGTTTTAAGAATTGGCAGGTTTAGCGATTTGTACAATTAAAATTTTCTATAATTCTTGACGTTATGTTTCTTACAAAGTAAAGCTACGCCTTGGGGAATAGAATGGATATATTAGCGTCACAGAGGCTTAAGGCATGCCCTAAGTCTTGTAAGGAAGTTTCTTACATCCTACTTAAAACATAACACGTTTCCCTGTGACCGGAATCCACGTGCAAATATAATAATATCTTTGTAATTTCAAACTGCTTTGCAAAACTGACCATTTAATTTTCTTCTAATTTTCATAACCCCAAAAAATGTAAAAATAACAAATTCCACAAATACACTGTAAACTAAAATAAACTGTTCCTTTTAAAAATTTTAACTGTATATTCTAAGAACTGCAGTATCAAAAAACCACAAAAGCAAGACCATTACACAAGGAATACAATTTTGTAACTACAAAGCTATTCAATATTGAATGTAGGTTTCGACATTACAGTTACTATCTTCAGTAAGGTAATGCTCTAAAGCATTAGGACCGATAATCGTTTGATTATGTAACTACCTCTAGTTTTTGCTTTAAGGTTTTAAGAATTTACAGGTTTAGCGATTTGTCATTTAAAATTCTCTATAATCTTTTCGTCATCTTTGCTATAAAGTAAAACTACGTATGTAAAATGGATATATTTTTCGTCACAGAGCCCTAAGTATTGTAAGGAAGTTTCTTACAACCTACTTAAAGCATAACACGCTTCCCTGTGACCGGATTCCACGTGCAAATATAACAATATCGTAAAACATAACAACTTGGTGAAGCTGAACTAAATGCCGATCCGGCACTGCCAAGAATTTATGCGAGACAGCATCAACTCACGAATTAAATTTAACATCAAGTAATAAAAAAACAATTTTAATTCAAGACATTCCTAAAATTTGCTAACAGCAATTAAACCGAGTGAGTTTATTGTCAAGAGAAACCAAAGCGATAAAAGTCGACTCTGGGTTTCCCGGTTATTTATCAGCTAAACAAAGCGTTATATCTATTTACTAGAAAACATGTGATGACACAGATCGCGCCCTAAACACCACCACAAACACTGCCACAGAGTCTTGCGTACAGGCGACTAACGTTAGGAGTCTGCGAGTCTTGGCGATGGGGAAGGAGGGATGTTCAAAAATAGAGCGGAGACGTGGAGGGGGCGGCGGCGGGCAGAGATTTCAAAAAGCCGACACTTCGTGTTGCGAAATTTTACGAGATCAATAAACCAAACGGCAGGGTGAAATTTGAAATTAAAAAGCAGCGTGGCTTTCAAACTAAAAGCACTAATTGGTAAAATTAAAAACGATGTTTAAAAATTATTGAAGTGACAATTTTTATATTTATAATCAGGCTGTTATAGTTTTTGAAAAAAAAACATATGAAAATCTTGTTTTTTTAATTTTGCGAGCTTAGAAATATAAAAAAAACAATTTTTGAAAATTTATTTCTCACCATCCTCAGCTAATTTATTAAAATATATTATATTTCTTATGTAACAGATAACGGTTTTGTAAAAACTATGAAAAGGGTGTACATACTTAAAGGACAACTATACCTACTGGGTCTTGGCCTCAAACATGTAGCCCACTATCGGAAACATATTGAGATAACCTACCCCTCACAGCCTCCAAGAGCGAAGCCAGGAATCCATCCTGCACAGTATTAACATTCAGGTAGGGGGAGGGAGGGGTTGCGAGATCTGCCTTCCACCCCAAAATAAAAGTTTGACAAATGCATTTTACGCCATTCAAACTCAAAGATAAGCACATATTGACAAAATAAGTGAAATAAATTTCGTCATAATATAAATCCATTCCAAATTTAAAGACATCTCATTTAATGTTAAATTTAAATACAAGGCGTTGATTTTTAATCAGGCTGTAATAGATATTGAACAAAACATATGAAAATGTTGTTCTTTTAATTTTTGCGTGTTCATAAATTTCAATCAAAAAATTTTTGAAAAACTATTTCTCACCATATTAGGCTAAAATATACTTCTTATGTGACTATTATAGCGTGTGTTGAAATTATGAAAATGGTGCAGATATATAAGGGATAAAGGCAGGGACAACTATTTCAAACATTCATAGATCTACTCACAATCAGAGACAGTGAAATAATTTACTAATCCTACCCTCCGGCAGAGCAGCCAAAAGGATTACCACAAGGAGCAGCCAAATGTCAGTCCCTCTTGGAGGCTATTGAAATTCAAGGGAGGGAGAGGTAAGAGAGCTAATTTACACCACAATACAAAAGTTTGACGAGTGCACCATTCCAAATTTAAAGACTTCAATTTAAGTCCAAGGTGTTGCAGTATTTACTTTTAAAAAAAATTAAAAGTTATTAATAAACAGAGTCTTAAAAAAAACTTTAAATCTTCGTTCTTATAAATTACAATTTGATTAAGAAACTTATAGTATATAGACTTATTAGCGAATTTACTAAATACCTTATACTCTGGTACAGCATGTTGCCCACTTTAAGATATGTTATAATGGATATAACCTATTTAGACATTCTATATTTAGTTTTTTTTTCAAAGTTATCTCGAAAACCATTATTCCTGCAGCCACCGCACATTAAATAATTTTATAAAGTTTGCATTCACAGATTTGTTAACAGTTTTAAAATAAAGGTCAACTCGTCATGAAGTTGTAATATTTGTATTTATTTTCGAAAGTTTGGAATTCATATGAAATTCTTTAAGAGTACAAAACAAGTCGATTTATAATAAATGTTTAGCTGATAAAAGATTTTTAAAACTTTATAAATCTTCTGGAGTAGCTCATACTTCTCTCAGCACCCAAGATACCCCCATTTAGGAGAAAGAACAAGTAATGATAGATTGAATAAAGGAAGGACTAAGGGAAGGGCTGGTAAAGAGCGAGGTCAATCTGTAATAAGCTCTTAAACGATAAAACATTAGTAAAAAACATTATAATCCCTCTGGAGTCATCCCATACCCCCTCGCTGCCCCCCCATGATATCCACTTTTAGGAAAGACACTATTGGATTTCTAGGGGCTGTCTTCTAATGAGTTTTTAGTAAATGCCTTCAAGTGAACGGCTAGTGGCTGTCTACTAGTGAATATTTGATTACTGTCTTCTAGTAAACATCTAAGGGCTTTCTTCTATTAGGTTTCTGGTGGCTGTCTTCACGTAAACCTCTAGTGACAGTCCTCCATTAGCTTTCTTCTACCGAGCTTTTAATAGATGTCTTCTAGTGACTGTATTATATTGGGCTTCTAGTGGGTATCTTCTTCGGAATTCTAGTGACTGTCTTTGACTGTCTTTTAATGGGCTTATAGTGAGTGTCCTCTTTGGGCTTCTAGTGACTATCTTCATTGGGCTTCTAGTGACTATCTTCTTTGGGCTTCTAGTGACTGTCTTTAACTGTCTTCTATTGGGCGTATAGTGAGTGTCTTCTTTGGGCTTCTAGTGACTATCTTCTTTGGGCTTCTAGTGGCTATCTTCTTTGGGCTTCTAGTGGCTGTCATTGACTATCTTTATTAGGCTTTTAGTGACTGTTTACTATTAGGCTTCAAGTGACTGTCTTCTAATGGGCTTATAGTGAGTGTCTTCTTTGGGCTTCTAGTGACTATCTTCTTTGGGCTTCTAGTGGTTGTCTTTGACTGTCTTTATTAGGCTTTTAGTGACTGTTTACTATTAGGCTTCAAGTGACTGTCTTCTAATGGGCTTATAGTGAGTGTCTTCTATTGAGCTTCTAGTGGCTATCTTCTTTGGACTTCTAGAACTGTCTTTGACTGTCTTCCATTAGGCTTTTAGTGAGTGTCTTCTTTGGGCTTCTAGTGGGTATCTTCTTCGGAATTCTAGTGACTGTCTTTGACTGTCTTCTAATGGGCTTATAGTGAGTGTCTTCTTTGGGCTTCTAGTGGCTGTCTTTGACTGTCTTTATTAGGCTTTTAGTGACTGTTTAGTATTAGGCTTCAAGTGACTGTCTTCTATTGAGCTTCTAGTGGTTATCTTCTTCGGACTTCTAGTGACAGTCTTTGACTGTCTTCCATTGGGCTTATAGTGAGTGTCTTCTTTGGGCTTCTAGTGGCTATATTCTTCGGAATTCTAGTGACTGTCTTCTATTGAGCTTCTAGTGGCTATCTTCTTCGGACTTCTAGTGACTGTCGTTGACTGTCTTTATTAGGCGTTTAGTGACTGTTTACTGTTAGGCTTCTAGTGACTGTCTTCTATTGAGCTTCTAGTGGTTATCTTCTTCGGACTTCTAATGACAGTCTTTGACTGTCTTCCATTGGGCTTATAGTGAGTGTCTTCTTTGGGCTTCTAGTGGCTATATTCTTCGGAATTCTAGTGACTGTCTTCTATTGAGCTTCTAGTGGCTATCTTCTTCGGACTTCTAGTGGCTGTCGTTGACTGTCTTTATTAGGCGTTTAGTGACTGTTTACTGTTAGGCTTCTAGTGACTGTCTTCTATTGAGCTTCAAGTGGCTATCTTCTTTGGACTTCTACAACTGTCTTTGACTGTCTTCCATTGGGCTTATAGTAAGTGTCTTCTTTGGGCTTCTAGTGGCTATATTCTTCGGAATTCTAGTGACTGTCTTCTATTGAGCTTCTAGTGGCTATCTTCTTCGGACTTCTAGAACTGTCTTTGACTGTCTTCCATTGGGCTTATAGTGAGTGTCTTCTTTGGGCTTCTAGTGGCTATATTCTTCGGACTTCTAGTGACTGTCTTCTATTGAGCTTCTAGTGGCTATCTTCTTCGGACTTCTAGTGGCTGTCTTTGACTGTCTTTATTAGGCGTTTAGTGACTGTTTACTGTTATGCTTCTAGTGACTATCTTCTATTGAGCTTCTAGTGGCTATCTTCTTCGGACTTCTAGTGACTGTCTTCTAATGGGCTTATAGTGAGTGTCTTCTTTGGGCTTCTAGTGGCTGTCTTTGACTGTATTTATTAGGCTTTTAGTGACTGTTTACTATTAGGCTTCAAGTGACTGTCTTCTATTGAGCTTCTAGTGGTTATCTTCTTCGGACTTCTACAACTGTCTTTGACTGTCTTCCATTGGGCTTATAGTAAGTGTCTTCTTTGGGCTTCTAGTGGCTATATTCTTCGGAATTCTAGTGACTGTCTTCTATTGAGCTTCTAGCGGCTATCTTCTTCGGACTTCTAGAACTGTCTTTGACTGTCTTCCATTGGGCTTATAGTGAGTGTCTTCTTTGGGCTTCTAGTGGCTATATTCTTCGGAATTCTAGTGACTGTTTTCTATTGAGCTTCTAGTGGCTATCTTCTTCGGACTTCTAGTGGCTGTCTTTGACTGTCTTTATTAGGCGTTTAGTGACTGTTTACTGTTATGCTTCTAGTGACTATCTTCTATTGAGCTTCTAGTGGCTATCTTCTTCGGACTTCTAGAGACTGTCTTCTAATGGGCTTATAGTGAGTGTCTTCTTTGGGCTTCTAGTGGCTGTCTTTAACTGTCTTTATTAGGCTTTTAGTGATTGTTTACTATTAGGCTTCTTGTGACTGTCTTCTATTGAGCTTCTAGTGGCTATCTTCTTCGGACTTCTAGTGGCTGTCTTTGACAGTCTTTATTATGATTCTAGTGACTGTTTACTAATGAATCTCTAGTGACTATCACTGACTGTCTTCTATTAGGCTTATAGTAAGTGTCTTCTATGGGCTTCTAGTGGCTGTCTTTTATCGGGCTTCTGGTGACTGGTTTGTAATGAGCTTCTAGATACTGTTTTTACTGAGATTCTAGTGGGTTTTTAGTGTCTGCCGGCTAGTGAGTTCCAGTGACTTTTAGTGGGCTGCTAAGGACGTCTTCTTGTCCACAAGAAAACTAGATTATATTGTGACTAACTCACTAACACCCAAGAGATTTTTTTTTGTGGATATCCATAAACTATCCACTGCTACTCCATCACTAGAAAACCAGTAACTCGCTCTAGTGACCCAACCTGGAAATATAGATTACGTGACAGTTAGACAGTGTGAAGAATGTGCTACTATTTGTATTATGACAGTATTTTTGTTCTGAGTACTGCTGTGCGCTGAATCATTGGGGGACAGCGACAACCGAAAACACTCTCATAGGGCCTGGAACTTCATCCCCTTCTCTGAGGGAGACTCAGAATAATCTAGAGAGCGAAGAGAAACTAAGGAAACCCACGAGAGCCGATTAAACTGCTATTCGTTAAAATTAAATCAGAAACATAATAAAGTATAATAAAGTGTTACTTTTAGCCAACATAGTACTGGCTTAAATGTGATGTTTTTATTTTAATACCAAGTCAATCATTCTTCGAAATAGATCAAACACAATTTAATTAAACCCACATTCACAAAAACATTGAAAACATGAATGACACTAATAAATCTGGAAGTGAGACACACAATAATAAAAAAGAAGAGAAAGAGAACTGTCAAACATAAGTTGGACAAGCGGAGGAAAGCTGGATGACGAATGGCTTCATTAAAAGGAAACGATCTAAAAATATCAAGCGACACTGACAAGGTTAAGTTTTTAATTCAAACCTTCCGGTCGTGATATAGGCACCGATAACGGAATATCTCAATTGGAAGCCCAACGTAGACTTGTCAAACAGGATTGCTGATTACTAAATTAATCATACACACAATTCATTATTCTATTTAAAAACTAACCCAAGGTTTACAAAGAGCGCCTACCCATCGTTGTATAGGCAGAACAAACAATAACAAAGTGTTGAAAGTTGCATATGTGCCAGGAATCCGTAGACGAATAATAGACAAAAAATGTATCTGTACAATTTACTAGCAGTTTGTTTTGTTTTTTGTGGTGATTGGGAATCGGATGACGTCAGAGAACGTTTAATCCGTAAAAAAAATATTTAAAAATTCTTTCCAAATCCGTAACAGGCCCCAATGTAAACCTCAATTCATAAAACTAATTGTAAGGGTAAAAGAAATGGTGTATATATAATACAAATTAAATCAATACACTGTGTGTAATACCAAAAGTCGGTATCAGGAGTGTGACGTGATTAGAAACGGTATACAGGGAGTAACGTAATACACGACATTGTAGGTGTGTTTAATTGGTTACCATTTTAAAACCACCAGCCTCTGAGAGTACGATATATTTCAAGTATGCAACTATCTATATTGAAACACGTAGTAAAAAAAAACTTCTAAGTCAATTCCTACCCTAAACAATGAAAAGTTTTATTTTAGTGTCTTTTTATTTTACAATTACAATTAATATAAATATGTCCGAATAACATTTTCCATTTTCCTTTCAATGTATTGGACTATTACTTATATGCGTTTCTATTTATATGCCTTCTTTTTTTTTGTAGCTTGCAATGTGTTGTAGTTTCTTTTCGCTTTCCTTTCGAATTCTCCATTTGTGAAGCAAGGTTCGATATCATTAACCTAGTTTGTTTTTTAAATTTTATTTTCATTCATTTTTAATCCCAAAGCATTATTTATTATATTGTGTGGTAACCATGGCAACAATTTAAGGTTATGCAATGAAGGTTATTTATATAGATCTCTCAGATCATTTCTAGCTATGGAAAGTTGGGTTAGTGCTAGACTTCGATCATGAATATACTCGGTTCGAATCCGAACCAGATCCACAAATTTTTATAATTTGATTATTGAATATATATATATATATATATATATATATATATATATATATATATATATATATTCAAAAAACTACATTTATATCAATTGTCATTCAATATAGGTTAAAATTAATGTATTTGAACTTGATAAAAAGGTATTTTATTAACGATTGAAAATATCTACAAGATATATATCAGGAGAGTGTGAGCTAATAGAGAGAATTTAAAAATAGAGCGTTACAATGGGAAACGAAACATGCACGTGTCTACGGAGAGTACCTCGACTTCAGGGAAGGAACCTCCGTTATAGCTGGTCACGCGTAAGCTGGCGCGTGACTACGCTAGGTAATCAGTTCTCGGCCACGTTACCCAAATACTGCTTGAAACAAGTCTATAGTACTATAAGTCGCTTATCACACCGACACACGTACAATTCATATAAATACTTTACAAATTCAAATACATATTTATAACAATAACTAGAGGCTGTAATGGAAAGTCAGACCATTCGGAAGGTTCTACTGATTTTTAATAGTTCTGGGAAAACAATTTAATCCTTAGGCTCAAGTTTGAGCACTCATCTCGCCCTCGAGGCGGGTCAGTGGGTAGTTTAGCCCTCACAGTGAGGCTTGCAGGCTTTCACGTACTAATATCACGGGATCGTGATTCAAGTGTCCGTTTTTGGCCTGGCTCTAGATACAAGGCACGGGAGTCACGAGTTCAAGGTCGGATTCGTGATTGTAATGGTTACACATGCTGGGTTTTTAGATAATTCTCACTTTATTCTCTATCTTTGTGCTGTAGGATACTTGGCGAAAGGAAACAGGCCTTTACCTGGGCATACACATCCTCTTCTTGTTCCCCCTCTTCCATTCCTCAATTTTCACAACATATAAGCAAACAGTTAATAAAATTGTTATTCTGCATTCTGTAGAAACGTTTGAAGCTACGGGTAATGTAGTAGGCCTACTCAATATATAAAAATGGCAGTGCACTTTTAAGTAGCATTCAAAATTTAATAACCTGTCACTATCAGTAAACAGAACTAAATGCTTTTATGCCATACTACTATGATTTTCCTAACGTTATCATGTTAGTATTACTTTACACGTTTTGGGAAGCTTTCACTGGCCAATGTTTTTAGAAGTGGACAAGGAAATCAAGACATGCATAAACGTAGTAGGGTATAGCTGTTACATGTAAGCTGGCTCTCGACCTCGAATGGCGAGCACAGCGGGGGGAAGGGTAGAGGAAGGAAAAGACTGTTCCACAAACATTATAACAAGAGGTATAATATATATATATATATATATATATATATATATATATATATAATATATATATATATATATATATATATATATATATATATATATATTACAATAGTGAAGATTTGACAAGGCAAAAAAACCGCTATAAATATTATTTTATTTTATTTTTCATATTAACAAGATCATTTACATAAAGTTTTGAACAAATTTACTTATATTAGTTTTCTAAACAACAGCAACGCCTGCAATTTCTTAGCGAGGCTGAATGCAACACGCACAACATCAACCAATGTTTTTGAATAGGGATACTACAGGTTTTCTATTGATCGATCGCGCGCCAGCTTACAAGTCTCAGCTATACCTGGCGTGTTGGTACGGGTTAGGCGTTTTCAGCGAACTCCTTGAACGCCTCAGACCCCTCATTATTGCCACTCAACTTACATAATCTAGTAAATTTGGTTATACATCATACATTTACATTTTTTACACATGTACATAGTTGACTACATAACTATCTAGCGGCATTGTATACTATATCTGAAACGAGTGGAGAATTGGGTCTACTTACAGAAGCAGTTATAAACATAACAAAAACATCATGTACGCTATACAATCGTTCAAGAGTGCGCTAAACATTAAACATTTCATCTCTTATCCTCTCCATTGTATAGTAGAAGCATCTATTCAAGTCCAGCGTAAAACAAAATAGTCCAGAGTACTCTAATTTTATTTCAAAATGCTTCTTAAACAATCTGAAGATGCTACTTGATTGAAAATGTCCTAAAATATTTATGAAAAGACCAGTCATGTAGGCCAATAACAAAGCAATAGAAGAGTTTTCGAAGGGCTGATGAAGGTAGTTAAATATGATGGTGCCCTTACGTTTCCATAACACCTTATTTTCATTAAATAATTACTTGATTATTAATACGTCAAGTAGCAATAAGACAGAGGTATGCGGCGTTCAAGGAGTTCGCTGATAATGAACGCCTTTTGTTGTTTGATAAAAATGTTCTGCGACTTCATCCGATTCCCAGTCTACACGTCTCTATATCCGCCCAAAGGTTCTCCCCCGCGCGCTCCCCCTTCTCTCTCTTTCTCCCTAATTTCTGTGTCAATCTCCTACCTATAGCTACGACTTGATTTTCCTCTCTTCCTCTGTTCATGCTGTCTCCGCCTTAGTAATTATTTTTGTACTCTATTGCTTACCAAGCTTTATACGTGTTCGTACTATTTCAATCGTCTTACCCTCATATTAAATACAATCGTAAGAGAAACATTCATTTTCTCAAGGATTTAATCAACGACAAATCTTTCCATTTTCGATTTTCCAGCTACTTTCAGCCAAAAGTCCATTTCAGTTGCTCCTAGTTTTTTCTTTGTATAATTGAGAATTATACCGGGCCAAATTGTCAAAATCATGGTTCTAGTAAACCAGAACAAATCAAGTTTCTATTGGAGTTGGAGGGTAGATACCTCTACATTCTCGTATGAAGAATTGATTCTTCAAATGATAAATTGAGGAAAGAAAGGTTATGTCAGGAGCGTGAAGATAATGGCCGATTCTATGGACGAGGGAGAAAATCATGGCTCGCATGGGTAAACTTACTGGACTATATAGTATATATAATGTTCAAGTATACACTTCATTTATATTAAATTAACAAATTTGCCATGACATATACGACACGCCTATATAATTGTAATACTAAATCATCCACCAATTAAAGCAAATCTTTAAAAACATTAACTGCAATGAATTACGAACAGAAATTCACTATCTTCACGATTTAAATACGTTCATTAAACTGACAACGCTAAGGCACAGTCGAGTTCTTAGAGGGATCGATGTGTTATTTTAACTGATGGGTCAAGGCCGTTGTGACTTCTAGACACGCAAGGGGATTCCTAGCAACGCACAAGAAAGATACAAGTAAATGTACCGAAACAGGAAAAGCCAATGAAACAAACTAAACTATACACGTTCATCAAATATTCTTTAAATTAGAATTAATTAATAATGAATACATTAATAGCTAAACTCTCTCCTCCTCTCACACGCTTGATCGAGCGGACACACACAAACAGAAAAGAGAGAGAGAGAGAGAGAGAGAGAGAGATAAAATCTGTGTCAGCAATAACATTCATAGACGAATATTTGGTTCTAAAAGAGACAACTGTGATTGGAAAAGCTACAGATTTCCCAGGTTGTTATTACGGCTGTTATACTTAATAAATTTAATAGCAGCGGAATTCACGTTTAAGACAGAGTTAATGGTTAAGAGTAAATCTGGAAAGCGATTATTGCAAAGTGTATGACGTCAAGGGTATGTGTGATTATGTGAAAATAAAATTTAAAGATTTAGCTTTCAACTCTATAACAAAATGTTCCTTTCCATAAGCTACTGAAGCTTTATATAGTCTAGTCTATATAAACCTAACATTATTATTTTCTAAAATACTTATTCTGCAATACTGTACATAAGTATTTAAAATCTAATTGATTTTATTTGTAAACTCGCCATCAACCTTTTATTTTAATTCCGTCATAGAAGGAGGGGTTTTGTTGGCCTCCGAGGTTTGCAGCATCTGTCACGTGACAATGGCTGCGTTTCTGGAAGCTATATCTAATCACACGTAAACTGGCTCGAAGGGCGAGCTGAGGCGAGGGGTAGGGTAGAGGGAGCAAAATACCGTTCCACTGACATTATAATATGAGGTATAGCATTTATAATACAATAATGTAGATTTGACAAAGCCGAAAGACCGCTATAAATATTATATTATTTGATTTGCTGTATTAACCAGATCATTTACATAAAGTTTTGAACAAATTTACTTATATAAGTTTACTAAAATACTGCAACGCCTGCAATTTCATGATGCAACAAGCACTACAAAAACCAATAAGGGTAGCTTTGTGCTTTCCATCGACCGAATGCGCGCTTGCTTAGTGAACAGCCTATATTGAGCTTTATATAAACCTAACATGGTGATTTTCAAAAATACTTATTCTGTAATACTATACGCATAACAGAAAATTTTCAAATTCTTAATATACTCATCTTTATTTCTGTTAGGCATATTTGTATATATTTGAGTATGTTCTTCTCTCTTTCCTAACATTACAATATTTTCCTTTGTTGACGCGTTTCATAATTACTCCATTTACAAAACTTTAAAAGTATTCTTTAAGTTTTCTCTGGAGTCATTCCAAAACTTGTTAATACAGAAAGATATTGTAATGTTGAAAACAAAAAAAATTTACTGGAATATATATAAATATTCAAGGATACCATTGAACTTGTAAGAGTAACAGAAGTGTTAACTATTTGCCACTACTAATGGTGTCGCAGTTATTAGTGGAGTTAAACAGACAGGCTCTGCTAATTTACAGCGATACTTATTAATGAGAATGTTTATGTAGAGACGGGTTACTCTGAGATCAGTTTACCTAATTATAGGACCTGTGCAGGTTTACCTAACCTTGGATACGGCTCCTCACAATCTACAAGTGTACAGGGTAGGTTATGCCCGCCTAGGACCAAATATGTAGTCTGGGGCCCAACCCTTAGGTAGGCCTAAGGCCACCCGGGGATGGATAAAGGTCCGATCGCACTACCTGGACTAAACTGATTAGACCAGTTATTGAGGTACAGAAACCTAGCCATTAGGAAAGTTCTACTGGTCCCGAGTAGCTCTGGAAAGCGGTCGAACCGCTGTCTTTGGTGGGAGTTCGTCTAGTTTTAGGGCCGGTGATTATTTTAGCCTTTGCAACAAGATCATAAAAATCTTACATACTGGTACCACGGGCCGTGGCACCAAGCCCCCCTCTAGGGCCTAGTGACGAGTTCGAGGTTGGATTCGTGGGGGTAGAGGTTTCACATGCTAGACTGGAGATATTTCCCACATGAAGGATCTATCTTCGTGTGCTTTGGCAAGGAGGTTGATTTAGAAGACAGGATCCTCTTGCCATACTCGTCTTTTTTCAACATCTTTCTTCTTCTTCATCATTTTACAACACACCGCAGCGTGTTTTTGGTAACGGTCTGGGGCAAATGTATACTGGTAGGTCTGTATTGGACCAACGTAGACAGGCGCTATAGATAAAAAAGGGACGAAAAGTCTTTTAACCAAAAAACCTGAATCTGTGGGCCAAGATAATCCTGTAGAGTGAACGCAGAGACAAATAATTCAACTTCTAAGCAAAACACTTCACATTAAAAAAAGGTCCAATTGCGAAGACTACAAAAAAGAATAGATAACACGAGTATTAAAACATACAGTTGCTACGAAAACGTAACGGTTTTAAGCAAATGGTAAATCCATTGTCAACATTTCCTATTTCTGTTGCGGAGACAGTTGCAGAGCCGTCTGTTACGGTTGCGTGTCGCTCAAGATTGATTGACAGGCCTGGCTGACATTTATGTTCGTCGCGATATTAAAGTGAATATGGATGATGTCATCGATCAATTTGCCACATCAAAACAACGTACAAATAAACTTCATTTTCTACATTAATTAGATTTCAAATAGCTAACTATAGACGTGGTTATATGTTTTTAAAATTAGTTTTCAAAACTATAAATAATTATTATATAAATATTTGTTAACCTACAAAATCATGCTTAAAATTTTTTTCAAGTTTTCTTTAAGCAGAATAAAGAATTTTAACTACCTTTCTTATTATAATAGTTTTCATCTTGTGCCAAATCCCTGAAAAATCCCAAATCAGGTTCTGCATTGCCTACACCTAATGAGCCATAAAACTATAAACAAGTAATATAAAAAAAGAATGATAATTTATATTGTTCTATTTTGTCTAAGTTTTGAAAAAAGTTGCTTCAACAGGAATTATTGTGTAAGCTCTGCCTTATTTACTAAATAACATAAACGCTATTGAACCATAATATAATTTTATTAATCTAATATACATTTTGGTTGCAAAGGAACCATCCTCAAAGCCAACAAAAAAATTAAATACTTATATATAAATTATCCCACTTTTAGCCCCTCCCCCTAAACGTTCCGCTATACAAAGTAAGAGGCGTGGTGGGGGTAACATTTATATCACTTGAAATAAAAAAATAAAGGTTAGTTTTAAGTGGAGTTACAAATTATACAGCGATGTGAGTTGTAATCGTTTTCTTCTTTGTTACCTCTGAGGATTTTGCTTTGCTACCAAAATGAACATATATAATTAACACAAAATTATTAATATTAGGGTGGTTACGATTTGTATTATAAATTTACCACAAGTTGTGCCAAAATAGTTAGAAAAAAAAGTTCTCTAAAACATTTTCCCCTTTTGGGTTTTTGTGATTTTTATATCTTCCCTTATGTTTTGCTTTAAGGGAAAGCAAATGCGGACTACTTTATTAAACCACGACGTCTAGAAAGGTTAGGTTATATCATAAGAATGCCCACCAATATAATGCCGAACAGACTTTACATGGCACTATTATTGGCAAAAGAAGAGTTGGCCGACCAAGAAGACGATGGCTTCTGGACCTTGAGGAATATTTAAAGATACTCGTCGTTACAGCATGGAAACGGAAGGCTAAAGACAGAAGTACGTGGCAGGACATTGTTAAGGAAGCCAAGGTCCAGCACTGGCTATAATACTATGTAGTAAGTATGGTTTTGCTTTATGATACTTCCTCATTTATTCTGTAAGTATTCAGCATTAATTTTACCCTTATTAAGTATATCTGGGAATATTCTGCTCCGCACGTGAATATTATTTTAAAAGTAATCAATTACATAGCATTTGTACTTTCAGGTAAGGTTTTCTCACTTTTCGGTTACACTTTTAGAATAGGCCATACTTTTATAATCTTTCTCTTGTAATCTAACCTACTACAAACATACACCTGTAAAGTCCACCAGCACATACCCGAGTGTTTAAACATGTTATGCCGAACTATAAGGATTACTGACTTTTAGGACTTTAAGACTTTATTGCTTCCTAACATTCTTTTTGTCATATTTCTTCTTGATTTTACAAGCGGAGAAAATCCGTAGAAGCCCGCTTTAAAGAAAAGCATTAACTAAATGACCCAAAAATACCAAAAATATGAAATCTCGTGAAACAGCAAAAATAAATTGTACTGACAGTTTTAAAACGCTTCTCACCAATTTATTTTTTAAGACTTTTAAACAAAGCAATAAATATATTTAACTACCTACAATTTATCACCAATTAGCTTTAACCGCAACGATGAAAGAAATCCACGCAATTTGGCTAAACATAGCACTGTCTCGTTTCCACAAACTATTTATTCGTCAAAGCCTTCTCTCTCTCACACTGACGGACACGCCCACATTGCGTCACTTCCGTTTCTAATTCGCCGCCAAAACCTTTTCCGTCGACTTCCGTTTGAAACGAAGCTGGGAGAGTTACATGTTTGAGGCATTCTATCAGGGTTTCATGACACAGTGAATGGAAGTTTATAGAGGTACGCAATGACACATTCCATAAACCCCACTGTTTGTTTCAACTGGTGATCCTTCCCCACATCCCTATATCCTTCTCTTATTCCTTAATGGAGGGTTCTTCACTAGGATTTCTTAGGGAGGCAAATAGTTTGCATAAAGTTTTCATCAGGACCACAAGAGGCATTAAATAACTTACAAACCGTATGATTATAACATAGGTTGTTACATCACTAAAATAAATCAACTGTTTAGCATATAAAAAAGTAGGAAAATGTATTTTACTTTACTCCAAAAATAACTGCAATTTTTAATTCTTTAAAGCCGTTGGCGAAATCATTCACCGCTCAATAACATAGGTTAGCAGGTTGGGAAGACATTGCAATTCTTAAAATGTTTTCAATGTTCTCACTTTTTAACCTAGATCTGTACTTGTGTTTTATAAACGTCAGCTTACCGTATGTAGACTCACAGGCATATGTAGACGCAAAAACATATATTTTCTGAGCACAGTGGGTTAAGTTAAGAAATCTGTCCTTTTCAACTGCTTCCCAAAACTCATGAGCTTCAATCTCTTTTTCACCGAACTGCTGTTTTAATTCCTAACAGTCTAAGGGCCTCAAAAAATAGTTCTGAGGACCACATGCAGCGTGGCGCGTGGAAGGGGTACTTGCTTTAATGTATCATTGGCTCCGAACAACCCCCACCCCAAAATAACACTTGAGAAAATAGTATTCGACTTTTATTTCCTCCTTTTCGCAAATGTTTTTCAAGTAGCCGTACTAGACAACATGCACGTGATTTCAGGCGTCACTAAACACAAACAATCCTTAAAAATTTACAAAATGTGAAACATTACCACAGTGTAACAATACGCATAAAACAGTATAAAGTTATTGACGTTTTTGTATTACTATATTAATATATAAATGTACGTTACAGTATATTTATAAAATATTCTGATAGGAAAGATTTAGTGATAAAAAAATAATATATCTAAACTAGTGGTAAAATTCAAATCTTGAAATAGTTAATAAGCAAAAAACATATACTTCTATTCATAATAGGGCAATAATACATTTATCACGACACTACACATTTTTATAAACTCAATGGCTTTTCATGTACGACCGACATTGGAGCTCGTGTTTCACTTTGCAAATGGAACATTCCACGTTCAACAACATTCAAGACAGATAATTCTCATATATCTTACTCAAACATACGTTCTAAACACAAAACAGGAGATTTCAATCGTCACTAACCATAAACACCGCTTAAAACTTTGAAAAAAGTGAAACCTAACCTCAACGCAACACACATAGTGCAGTATAAATTAAGTGTTTCTTTTATATTGGTTCATTAATACAAACGTACATTACAAAGCATCTATAAAATATTTTGTTAGGAAAGATTTAATGATCAAGAAATATTATTTCTGAACTAGCGGTAAAACTCAAATCTTGAAATGGTTTATTACGTAAAAAACATATTATATCGTCTAAAAACACATCTATCATGAGACTATAACATTTAATGAATTCAATATCTGTTATATTATAAATTGAAGTTTAGCTGAGAGAATAAATATATATAAAAAGCGCTCTTGTAATCACATTTCTCAAAACAAAACTACAATGTAGTTTATTCACTGACGAGGGTAACATGGTTGCCGGAAATAGGTTATGATCAATAAAATGTGTGTTGTGAGCAAGGTGTTTACAAGAGTGCATTTCAGTTTTTTTATTTATATACAACCGATATTGGGCTCTGTGCTTCTCTATACAAAAGTTTAATGTTTCAGTTATTATTCTACATAGATATTGTTGACACATATTACTCAAATATAGGTTCTAAACGGGAAACAAGACATTTCAAATGTCCTGAATGTCAATATACATAGCTTACAAATTTGCAAAATATTAGACATAACCTCAACGTAACAACAAATATAACACACAAAAAATGTTTCTTTTATGTTACTACATTAATATACGCGTACATTACAATACAAGATATTATATTGCAATATGTATTCTTGTGTATTAATAAAGAAATAAAACAAAATACAAATACAAGAAAAAAAAAATATATATATATATATATATATATATATATATATATATATATATATATTTATTTATTTATTTATATATTATAACATAACGTATGAGGCTTTAGAATAAATTTCGTTAGTAGCTAAAATAATTATCTGTAGAAGGATTAAGCAAAGAAAGACACGAATAGTTTGTAAGGTGCCGACAAGCAGATACCATTCCATTATTCTTTTCCAGGGAATTTATAAACGGTGCGCAGACAACCATTGACAATAGAATGGGTCCAAACTTGCTAAGACGGGAAATTCCAGTAACCGATAACCTGGGAAATAAGGCCTTACCGTTAGGTGGGTTAATTGTAAAAGCTGTGGGAAACTAAAAAACAACGTATTGGTAGGGGGAGAGATTAGGGATTTTCATAAAAACTAAAATGATTAGGAAAAGGTTAAGTTTGAAGGGAGCTTCAGAAGAGGGCAGACGGATTGGTGGGGGCAAAAGGTGGCAATTGTTAAGTAAAGAGTTTTGTTGTTTTATAAGTAAATTTTAAAAAAGTGCGACGTAAGAGTTTTTTTGTAAAGAATTAAGAAAGTAGGTTTTTTTGTGTCAAGTGTAAGCGCAGAAGGTAACAACGGCCATGATTCCAGGAGCTCTACAAAAGCATAAGTATTCTTTGGATATAGGTTTAGCCAACAGACACCTATAATTTAGTAAATTTCAGAACAATTTTAATTTCATTGCGATTTATAAAAATTAATCTAGTCTCACCATTTCTAATTTAAGAAAAAAAAGCTAACGTAATAGCGACCCGAGAGCAAGAATAAAATTTTAATACTGAATTTATTAAACTTTGTTATGTTATTTTATTAGAAAACCTAAAGCCTCAAGAAGCCACCTTTTATTAATTGTAACGTTAGTTAAGAAATCAATCCTGTCACTGCAAAATATTAATATAAATTTGGTATAATGTGTAGAGTTAAATGTAGAGATATAAATGCAAGTGATGTTAAATTTTATATGATTGTTAATTCTTTATAAACCTGAAGGTGTGACATTAGATAGGTAAGGTAATTATATAACATAAAAATAACTTATATAACCAAAAGGTAAGTTGTAATATATATATTTATATATATATCGCAATATGTATTCTTGTGTATTAATAAAGAACTAAGTCAAAATACAAATACAAGAATTATAATTGAATTTACAATTCAAAGATTGGCTAACAGTACCAACATCATCAGGAATATTAAACCTGATGATGTTGGTACTGTTAGCCAAAGAGGAGCTTAGAATTGTAAATTCAATTATAATTCTTGTATTTGTATTTTGACTTAGTTCTTTATATATATATATATATATATATATATATATATATATATATATATATATATACGTATCAGCATATATATATATATATATATATATATATATATATATATATATATATATATATATATATATATATACAGAGAGAAAGAGAGAATGAGCCTAACCGTACAAGTCGAACCGTAAAATGGTTTAACGCGCACAAAACATATGCTTTATGGTCATAATCACTCATAACATGGCATTTTAAGATTTTATAAACTCAAAGTTTATTCATGCATGGCCGACATTGGAGCCCTCTTTACCGCCCTTTACTAATGCTACATTTCAAGTGAAATTATATTCATTAAAGATATGTTTCACATGTGTTAATTAAATATACGTTCTTAACGGGAAACAGGAGATTTCAGATTTCACAAAACATATACATTATATCGCTTAAAAATCTGCAAGATATTTAACATAACCTCAACGTAACAACAAATATAAAGCAATAAAAATAAAAAATATCTTTCACGTTACTACATTAATACACATGTATATACCCACAAAGTACAAGTAATATAACTTCGGCTAAAATAAAACTGAAATCAGTGAAATACTCTTAAAACGACATAGAAATACACTTACGCGCAACAGAGATAAAAACCAGAGTTCTGGAGAAGTATTAGGTTACCTGCAATGAACCGAGAAACAAAATGAAGATAGATTAGGGTCATTGTTGAGAATCGATGACGAAGATCTTTACTAGTATGTTTACTAGTATGTTGAGAGTGTTACGGTTAACTCTACTGCCGGTGATATTCTACTGTCGCCCGCTCTAGCGAGTTAAAATGTAACCAAAACACTAGAAACTACATTTGTTATGACAGAAAAACAGGTCGTGTTAGAGACATGCACAGGAGGGACACCACATGGATCACACTGCCGTACCTTGTGCAGTAAGGAAACCCCGTCCAAGGACCAAGGCCTGGTCTATTTCCTTCAGCAGATTGCCAGTAACTTGGCCGTCTTTGCGTCCATCTACAATGACTGTGCAAGCAAAAGCGAATTACAGCAAACCAAAATCTAATCGAGGCAAAGCAAAACAGCAATAACCATAACAAAAATATAAAGGGTTATTAATAATAGTAAAAACATTGTCTATTTACAAATTAAATATGTACATATACTAACTTATTATGGTAAATGTTAACGTCTTACCAGGTAGTACCGGTATTATGAGAATTGAAGTCATTTTCAATTAACTTATTTTTGTTAAATAAACCCGAAAATATATTGTATTTTCTTGGTATAATACAAGCAGGTTAAACAATGATACCGTCTACAGATGATTGCAGAAACGCTGCAACCGTTTACGATACATACACATTCTTAATACATTCATTAAAATTGTTTATATATATATATATATATATATATATATATATATATATAAAGAAATAAGACAATTTATAAATACAAGAATAATTTATTGAACGTACAATTCAAAGCTTATCGTTGGCAAACAGTACCAACATCATCAGGAATATTAGAGACTTAAAATCAACTATACATTTGCAAACTAGATCCAACAAACAGCGTTGCCAAATTTATTACAATGTTGTCAAACTATTACTTTGCTGCCCTAACATTACAAATACTGAATATAGTATCAAATTTAGATTCTACTTGTTTCGTTCATTTATTAACTTCTTATTAGTATTATATTTATGTATTTCTAAAGCCTCATGATTATATATTCATAGGCCTTTGTTAACTTCTTTTACAAATATCATATTATCATCTTTTGATTATTATATCTTTTGAGTGTGTTTGTGTGTGTGTGTTTGTGTGTGTGTGTGTATGTGTGTGTGTGTGTGTGTGTGTGTGTGTGTGTGTGTGTGTGTGTGTGTGTGTGTGTGTGTTTGTGTGTGTGTGTGTGTGTGTGTGTGTGTGTGTGTGTGTGTGTGTGTGTGTGTGTGTGTGTGTGTGTGTGTGTGTGTGTGTGTGTGTGTGTGTGTGTGTGTGTGTGTGTGTGTGTGTGTGTGTGTGTGTGTGTGTGTGTGTGTGTGTGTGTGTGTGTGTGTGTGTGTGTGTGTGTGTGTGTGTGTGAGTGTGTGTGTGTGTGTGTGTGTGTGTGTGTGTGTGTGTGTGTGTGTGCGTGTCTTGGTTTATTACGTCTGTATGATAGAGTGTAATTCATTTCCAACTTGTGCAGTGATGTTCGCGTTTCTGCAAAATATGTTCTTTATATAACTGCATCTCGTGTTTAAATAGCGTATATTCATAAATAGAGAGAAAGGGAGATATCAGCAGCCACCAACGTTTGTTGTAAGAAATGATGTCACCATCTACAACTAGCTAATACATAGCCGATAAATATAGCGTACATTAAACGCTTGGGCTTTGTTGTAAAACATTCCTAATTTTATGTGTTGCCGGTTTTCGGCAGCAAATGTAAGGGAAAATATGTTGGTAAAGTTCCAGACACATTAATCACACCTAGGTGACTCACTTAGACAAATTGGGTAAGCGGGCAAGTTTCTCTAGTAGCCATGATTATACAAGATACTCTAACAAGTTGGGTGCAGACAAAATATTCATATAAATGTTTAACATTTTTTTTACTACAACAATTTCTCTAAATATATATATATATATATATATATATATATATATATATATATATATAATTTATTAAAGTGCATACACTTCATTAACAATAATTTTTATGAAAAATGGTAGAGACAAAATAGTCAAATAAATGTTTAATATATTTTTAAATTTATATATATTATAAATATAAAATATATTTTCTTGTTTAATAATCTAAAACAACATAGGTTATTCAAATACAAGAATATTTATTAATTTATATTCAAAGCTTTTCGTTGGTAAACAGTACCAACATCATCAGGAATGAATAATACAATAATAAAGATATAGGCCTAAAACATATGTTCATATATATATGTGTGTGTATGTGTGTGTGTGTGTGTGTGTGTGTGTGTGTGTGTGTGTGTGTGTGTGTGTGTGTGTGTGTGTGTGTGTGTGTGTGTGTGTTTTCGATATATATATATATAATTTATTCAAGTTAATTCACTTCATTAACAATTACTTTATAAAACTATAAGGTCGAAGCTTTTCATCGTAACATATTGACAGTTTCAAGAGCTACGTATAATGTCAACAGTTAAACCACTCACACAACAGCTGAAGCTGATAACGATGTACGAAGCTATTGAGAATATCAATGTATTAATTAATGGAAAGCTTCGAGTAAATAGTTGTATAAATATCTTTCTTAATAAAACGTATGTACCAAAATAAATATATTTCTCAGAAGGTAAACGTCATCTACAAATCATATAACAAAAAACTGTTCTTGTTAATATGATAACTCTTGGTGTATGCTACAAAATAAGTTATTGAAAAAAAAATATTAAGTTACTTCAATATCAATTGTTCTTAGCTCCTTAGTATATTCATAATTAATCTGGTTTACTAATAATAATAATAAATTTGTTTATGGTCCAAATCTGTATTTTTAACAAATTAAATTGAATGTGAGAGGTTATATGAATTGCTGAACTTTACAAAAATACTCTCCTGCCACTCATTTAATTTAGCTTTAAAAACTAAACTTTACCACGTTCAAATTAGTTTAAACAGCAATCAATCTATAATATTCAAGTTAAAAAGATGATTCATATGTATACAATACAAATTGTTCTGTAACATATCCTAAATTTCATCGGTAAAACAACAACAACAAAAAACTCTTTTTAATTAACAATTATTACGTCTGAAGTCTATTATTATCTTGATCAACAACATATATTTATTTGAATATATCTCTAGGTGTGAGGTTACTGTGTGACGACTTGTATTATTAATTTAGTTATTAAAGTTCGATTTCTGAATTTGTTTTGATAACTTTAAGAATTTATTTTTTAATAATGAGTTAAATAGTACTTGAGTAATTTTGGCCCTCAGCTTTCTTGTGACCTGGTGTAGTCCACTTGGTTTCCAAGATGACGAGGTAAGATCTTTCTTCTTGGTCGATAGAATGTCGCTCATTTGAAACTTATAACTCTCGCGCTCCACCGAATCCACCACCACCTGCTCTCTTAACTCCTCCACTATCTCTTTATCATCTTCATCTTCAAGCTTCACTCCTTTCATCTCCGGCTTCCACCACTTGACTACCCTCTCTGGCTCCCACAACTTAACTGTCTCTGTCTCTTCGACTCCTAGATGCCCATTGTTTCTCATGGCTTCCCTTTCTCACTGTTTTGTCTACCAATAATTTTCTTTTTCTCGTCTCAACCACTCCTGGCCTGCCTTTCTTCTGATGCCCCGGATAATCAAAAATCTTTCTTCCTTTACCATGCACCTGATTTTGGAAATTACGTCCTTGTCCGGAAATTTATACTTTTACCGTGGGGTCGTGACCTCACACCTTGCTGGAGGTTTGCACCTTATAAATTTTTCTCTCTTCTAAATCTTTCTTTTGAGCTTCCGCCCTACTTTTTCAAACATTCTGGAAGTTCCCACTATTAAACAAAAAATTCCCACAAACCTCACACAGTAATCCCTTGCCTATAGATTTACAACCCGCTCTCTTCTCCTGGTATGTCGCCTTACAAGTGCTGGTTTATAAAATCTTTAGTCCTATCAATTAATACATAGATATTTTTCAAAATGAATCTCTCTCTGTGTATATATATATATATATATATATATATATATATATGGATAGATAGATAGATATAGAGAAAGAGTATGGAGGAATAAAGATGAGGAAGGAAGAGGATAGGGGGAGAAAAGGAAAAGGAAAGGTGAAGAGTTTAGCTCCGAATCATTCACCTGCTCAAAGATTGACCTTAGTATGCTTAGAAAGACCTTGTAAGATGTGTAAGATGTTCTAATATTAATCTCCGACGAATACGTAAATTGATCTAATAACACTGAAAGATATGGATTTATCAAGGGAATAACAGGCGTGAGTTTTGAAAAGGGAGAGATATTTATCCTATCTTGCCTTTTTATCCCACCCACCAAAAAAAACATTTAACTAGCAACAGAAGCCCTAATTTATTTCCCAGTACATAATGCCTTTAATTCAGCCTTTTAAATTGTCTCACATTCACTCATCCGCGTCTAGTAATTCACCGGTGGAAACTCAGGTGGTAGATTTTTTTTACCTTCAATGGGTGCCTTGTTTTTATATGAATTTCCAATTTATTGACCAACACATTTACACTTTCAGACATTCTGAAATATTCATAAAACAAATTTTGTAATCCGTCAGATGTTCATATAATGCTCATAAACGAATTATTCTTTACTTGTGTTTTCTTTACACGCATCTTGAACCCATTTTATAGGTAACAATCTTTCTTTTCTTTACAAATTATGTCCGTTATTAATTTTAGTTCTGAAAACATTGTCATTTCGGTCGGTCTCTAGAAGAATACTGAAACACGGTCACGACACTTTCACTGAGACTGACACGTCACTGATGTGTGTGAGAGGACCTTTAAGTAGAAGCTTAAAACTGATGGAATATGAACGTAATATGTGTGTACGTGTTCACGTCATCCCTCGCTAAACAACCAAACGTGTGAAGTACAAGTAGGCTATTCGTTCCCTCTTCATTGCAACGAAACTTTGAAGGTTAGCAATTGAACGAGCTCTCGCCAATACTTCAAAACGTTATTCAATCTAGTGATTAAATACATTTTATCTAGTGATAAAATGGATTGAAGAAGTGCTTTACAATGCCGAAACAGATTCAATCAGGAAAAGCTAACATCACAAGTCGACTTAATTAACGGCGAATCCAGTTGGCAGTGCATGTGACCTAAATTTGGTTCCGCTACTGCAACGGCTATTTCCGTCTGGAAGCGCAATACACCAGGCCGTGTCTCCGAATTGGACAGCCGGGTGAAACTTTCAGTGCAACATGTTTGTGAAATATGAACACGGTTACCTGGATTGGAGAGGGGGATTTTAGTATTACAAAACTCGCAGGAGGTTATAAAAAGAAATTGTGATGCATCTCCAAGGCTTCCAATATCTCAATCCAAGTACTTTATAAAAACAATGAGCATTGCTTCGCCTTCGAGTGATTGTTAAAGTTATGGAGCTGAGTAGAGATGAACATGGACTCAGAGCGAAAAGCACAGCTCTTAGAAAGATGTTCATGAACGGGTAGGAGCTATTACATAATAATAAACACCAATTCACTATCAATAATTTATTTTTTTATACGCGTTTCATTGAAACAGTCGACATTATCAGTGAGTAAAGCTACACAAATTTAACTAGACCTGTATCTGAATTTATAACAGTTGTAGTTTAGATTTTTTTAAAGTACACTCAATAATGCTGATAGCCTTGCTATTGAAACGCGTATAAAGAAATAAATCATCGTTTGTGAGTTAGTGTTCGTTATTATTCAATCATTAACTTTGCTCACAAGTAGAGCAAAAATTTTAGGGGGAAATAGAAATAGGTTTCCAAAACCTGAACTGTTCCAGTTGTAACAGAACAGTTATAAATGGGAAACTCGTTTCACTGTATGAGAACGTATAACACCCAAGCCATAGAAAGAGAGTTGGCCGATGTGAAGTCGCCTCCTCGACATTTAGAGTGGTGAGGGACCGTTAACTCAGAGTTGCTATACATACCGGTCCGCATAACCATTGTATCTTATACAACAGTACCTAGACGAGAGAAGGGTAGATAACTGCCTGCAGTCCATCTCCACTAGCTGGTCACACTTGAGCTGGCGCGCCACCTCAAAAGTTGAGTACAGGCGAGGGGTAGGATAGAGGGAGCTAATGTCCGTTCCACAGACATTATAATATGAGGTATAGTATTTATTATACAATAATGTAAAACCGAAAAGCCGATATAAATATTATTGTATTTGTCATATTAACCAGATAATTTACATAAAGTTTTGAGCAAATACTTAAATCAGTTTTCTAAACGACACCAACGCCTACAATTTCTTAGAAAGCCGTTGATGCAACACGCACTATAAAAACGAATATTTTTGAAAAGAGCTAACTTTTTGTTTTCTATCGTTCGATCGCGCTCCAGCTTACGAGTAACCAGCTATACTAAGCGAACTTCCTCCTCCGCATCTCAAATCTTTTGCTGTATCTTGGGAGTTATACACTGTATAGACGTGATTATAGGTTAGTAAATAATGCACAGATATGAAATGGTTTCATGTAGAAAGTCATTCGTGTCAATCTACAAGGCAAAAATGGAGCTTCAAAATGTACGAACTCAGTACTCGTTAACAGCTTTGGGTCTTCCTTGCGTATCGTAAACTTTAAAAGCAGTTTTTATTATTGTAAATAATAACAACTCTTAACCACAAAAACTTTTTATTTAAATCCTAATGTACATTTCGATTGCAAAGCAATAATCTTCAGAGGAAATTCTTACAAGAATAACTACGTTACTATTGAAGTTGTTTCTGAAAGATGGAGCCTAATGGAGGCCTACTCATATTCCAGCATCAGTGCCACATCGTCCTAGTCAGTATCTTTCCAGTTTTCCCATTGCACTAGCTTCTGACCTGGTTATAAGGACTTAACTTCAACGCAAACCAAGTAGTGAAACACCTACAATTACAGCTTCATCTTATTTCACTGTTTTCAAAAAAAGGTTGATTTGTGAACTATGTAATAGTAGTTACTTCTTTCTACTGATAGCATCGATAAATGTGCCTCAATGTCAGGGCGTAACTGACCTCTTAGCTGTGTAACGTTTTTTTTTTATATTACCGCCGTAGTTCTGAGAGCAAACGGTTCTAAGTGTCGCCACGAGAGACCGACAGCTGGCCTATAGCAATACAGCTGTGCGGGCAAAGCTTGATTTTTCCGGTATAGTTTTGTTAAAAAAATACAATTCATTCGTCGAGTAGAATCTAATAGAGAGAGTAGTCGAGAGAGGACACGTCTTTCTGGTGACCAAAGGAGTACATCCCGCGGCATGCTATCTTCCCGTGGGAACCAAAGAGAGGTAACTCATAAGTCCTAATGACGACTCACAACAGGTAAACGACTTATTTCATATTCTTTTTATATTTATTAGTAGCACAATTTATTTGAACGCACTGTCCACGGCCCGTACAGGATTATTTATGTCAATTTGTTGTCCTAAATGCTACTTTAAAATTAATATTGATGAACTTTCTTGATGTAATCATCTTGAATTCACTGATTAAACTGATTTCAAACTACTTAACTAATTCGTAGAGGGTAAGCTTCGTAAAAAGGACGATCGTTTTGAAACGCGTCAGCAAGTAAGCAATTACGTATTCACTTAGTTAAGTAGTTTAAAATCAGCAATATTGATGATTTCTCGTTTTATCAAATCCTCCAACGGCAGTGCGGCTACAGTTGTTTTAGTCTGGGAAGAGGTTAGGGTAAGAATATTTTGTGATTATTGAGGGAGTTTTTAAGATTATGAAGTCAAACAGTGAGTGTGAATAAAAAGTTAACCACGTGTTGAATGTGTTTTGGGTGTAGCGTAAAATGTATGAATGTTTCGTATAGTTTGCTTGTGTGGAGTCGGCTATATTTGTTTTGCTGGTGTAAACTTTTGTAGATTTGATGTTATGTTGGTGTAGATACAGTTTGTGGAAATGAGATGTTCAGCAAATATTACTTGAGTGTTCTGGTTTGTGAGTGGTTTTATTGTATTAGTAGTATGTAGAGAGTGAGGGATGGAAAGCAAGATGTTGGTCTTGAATTGCTTGTTAATATTATTGAGTTAGAGTAGGGTAATTTGTAATTATATTTTCGAAATGTTTTGATTAGTTTGTTAGTTTTGGATGACCTGTATGGTACTGTTAGGTATTTTGAAGGTTTGTAGAGTGCGGTTTGTTATTGCATTATTGTGTTTATTTTTCAGCCGGAAATATAGTTTATTGATTATTAATGTGTGGCTTTATATTGATTATTTATTATTGATTATTATTGATTAATTCGCTGGCTTGTGATACACGATTAATGTTAATTTTTGAGTCCACACAGACGTTTTGACACGATATCCCAAAAGCTCCCTCAAAACGTTTCTAATTTCGCTAAACTAACCCAACCCATCACAATCCCTAACTCGAAGAAAGACGCATATTACGGTCTGAGCTGACAATAGAAACGGCAGTTCTCAATAAATAAAAGTAAGTGCTACTGAGGCTAGCCCAAGATATGCATAAAAGTAAGCTAGCAGCTCAAGTTGGAGGTGGAATCAAATAATCGGGTTAAATTTCCTCCATGAACCAAATCATTTACCTTCGTTTAACGGCAGTTTCTATTTAAGTACAATACCATTTAAGAAAAGTTTATTTATCTGCTAATACGAAACCTTTCAGCCATCTGTTTTCGTGTTTCGAACAATCTGCATTATCACAGGCGCACTCGTTTAGTAAAATGCGTTTAGGTTGAGATTTAATGCGTGGAATGATATTATGTACTTACGAGACGGAATTAATTAAACCAAAATATTGAGTACAACATCGAACACCTATCCTTGTTGTGTGTGTGTGTGTGTGTGTGTGTGGTTGTGAGTGTGTGTGTGTATGCTAATGTGCGTGTGTGTGAGTGTGTGTGTGTGTGTGTGTGTTTATGCGTGTGTGAGTATGTGTGGTTGTGTGGGTGTGCGTGTTTGTGTGTGTGTGTGTGTGTGTGTGTGTGTGTGTGTGTGTGTGTGTGTGTGTGCTCGCGCGCGCGCGGGACCGTTTAATTTTAACCCGTTGTTTACAATTTCTCTCGTGACTAGAAACAAACGTTTCCCAGGATAGAACGAACTGCCCGAGCTATTCTCA
The DNA here is from genome assembly GCA_036971475.1 of Prosapia bicincta. Lineage (NCBI taxonomy): Eukaryota > Metazoa > Arthropoda > Insecta > Hemiptera > Cercopidae > Prosapia > Prosapia bicincta. Next base: position 137,957,155 of record JBAIZL010000001.1, on the reverse strand, counting down.
GCCTTCACGACACTAAGCAGCCTTCTCCGAAGGTCTGGTTTGTTTAGTATTTACTGCACTACATTCAAGGAACTGTGTTAATAAGCCACGGGACGGAAACTCTTTCAGTTACAAAGCTCGGTCGACGATAGAACGCCAAGGCCCGGTTATATATGCAACGATGTCTACGTTCTGACAATCTCCAAAGAGACCGTCAGTTTTAGCGTATACAGTCTGGGATTTACCGTATGAGGTATCCAGGTGTCAGTCGGGGTCTACATTCTACGCTAACTTCATAAACGCTTTTAAAAAATCTACATTTTTGTCAAATTGAAAAATTAGTGAATTTACTGTTATTTTGATTTTCAATTCTCGAATGTAGAAGAATATGACTCAGTGAATGCAGGGTAACATTTACACTGTTACTGAAGGTTATTTCATTGTTTGTCCTAATCTTTTAAAGTATTTATAAATTAAATAATATTAAAATTATAATCTATATACAGTATTGACACACAATTTCAAAAAAGTTAATCTAAAATTAACACCGTATTAAGTACAATGTACACGACAACAAAAGCAATCCATGCATATATGAATTGTGTTAAATAGCAAATTGTAACAACATTTTATATAATTGAAAAGGATAGCAACTATTTTAGTAGTATGAACTTCAGAATGTTTAATATCTGTACTGACTATTCATCAGTTTTAGACTATATAAAGTGTAATATGCATTGCATTTTTATAATAACAAGTAGCCTATAAACAATTTCTTGAAATTTAAACAAATGAAAAAATATTTGCGTTGAAAAAGATTATTTATGACAATAATGAGGTAAAATTGTAAAAAAATTTACAAAGTCTATAAGAGAATATGTATAAACAGGGTTTCTGTTAAACAGGTTACAACTTTATTGCTACACCAAAAAATACTGGTCTAATTTGTTCGTTAAGTCACCACTTGCTCTATTTAGTTTCATTTAACACAAGCACAAACTGTTAGTTTAACACGTCACTTGTTAATAAACAATGAGTTCACCCAGGTTGAAAACAAATCAGTAACTCACCAGTCGTAGTTTCTTGGGCTTCCGTCGGAGGCGCTAAAGTCAACTCGAGGAACTCTTGTAAATGTTTCGGAAGGCTGGAAACGTTCGCCTCTTCGCTGCCCAAACGGACGTGCACGTCGTCAGGTATGCGGCTTTCCTCCTTCGGCTCCTCCTGTTCGCTCTCGTCGTCTATCGGAATGCCCAGCTTATTCATTCTCTCTTTCACTCGTCCCATGAATTCGTTTTCCAGTTTGTGACAGTCGACGAACGCCGTATCCGCTTCACACACTCTGGAGTACATGGACGCAGGACGGTTTGATATCTTAACGACCTTATGTTGCCGTCGTTCGCTCCGCTCGGCCACTTTGTCCATATACTCATCGTACATCTTCTGTCTGAAGACTTCGCCACCTGTCGGTCCGGATGCCTGGATAGGCGGCAGTGACCTGGGTCTCTCACGTCGTAGTTTCTGTACGTCAGCGTCTGACACTTGCATCACAGCTATATCACCCTGTTTAGATATCTTGTACTTATCCGCTTCGAACTGCCTTCGACATTTATCGTTCACTTTACAACCACTACTATCGATATCGAAATCGATAAAACGTAGCTCACTCATGACGTTGCCGTTCTTTAGATTCAACTCCGAGTCGGAGCCAACATTTTGGCTCATCGTTAACCAGTTAGAAAGGAAATTATTTCCGATAAACGAACGGTTCTCTACGAATGTCCGCGATTTGTCCGCACTATTTTCATCACAGTTCATATCCGACGGGACTGTGTTATTACGCAACTCGTTCAAGCCCGAGAACCCGGGCGCGTCAGTACGTTGGATGATGGCCAACAGTCTTGAAGTACTACTACCCGTTGATCTATTAACATCGGCATCTTCGAAATGTCGGTTTATTTCGGTGTCGGATGGCGTCATCGGTGTACAAACACCTGCTCTTTCAATAACATTATCCCTCACTTTCATATTATTTTCTTTGTTACAATGACTTGAAACATTTGTTTCGTGACATATTTTGGTATTGTCTTCAACACTTTTTATAAAAGTATCTTCTTCGTGAACATTATTTCCTTGTAAGCCACTTTTACTTTCATTTAAAGTTATAAAAAATCCTGTTGTTTTTTCCAAGTTGTATTTCATCTCTGAAACGGTTTTACAATTTGTCGATAACGATTTCATGATTACAGGATTGAAATCCTCACCCTCTCCAGTGCGAATTGCTTCCAATTCTTGCCATTTCTCTTCGCCTTCTAAATCAGATTCACAAGAAGTATCTACACGCCCTTCTCGGTCAGTTTCGTTTTTTGTCGCAGCTTCTGAGTTTGATTCGATTCCGTTATCCAATCTGAACCTGCTGTTTCGGTACTGCTGCAGCGCCAAAAGATTGGCAGCTTCCGTTAATAACTCAGGCGTGTAAAGTCCACTTTTATCTGAATCAAGGGGATCTACCCTCAACAAATCTGGCGAGTTTATAAAAGCCGGTGTTGTCGGTTTGTCGTTTTTTGGTGAAAAGGAATTTCGCTTCAACTGTTCGTGATAGCCGCGTCGCTCCATGAATTTCTTGTGCAGATCCAACAGTCCGGACGCTTCCGTCGGTGTTGGCATCGTGTTAGCTTTTGACTGCGAAGGCGACAAACACACCAGAACTCGCGGATCTTCAGAAGTCGGCATACCAACCCAACGGTGCTCTTTAAGAGGAGGGGAAGCTGGTAGATCAGAACCAGGCGGAGAAGATAACATGACCACGCTAATGGGAGGGGAATGAATTGCTGGTAGCGGCTGAAAATTAATATTTTCCAGCTCCTGATTGGAAGAGGAGCGCCGAGTAGATATCCCGGAAGGTGGTAAGGAAGATAATTTAAGGCCATCTGGCTTTAGATGGAATGGGTCGTCTTGGGAATAAAATCCTATTTTCTCTAAAAAGTACCCTCCGTTTGGAAGAGAAACAACCATATTTTCGGCAAGCTTTTGTAAACTTTTAGGGTTACGACGAACGGATTTTCTCCTGTCAAGTGTCGAATCGCCATCTGTTTTATCTTCTGATTCCGACGACATGGGCGATTGTCCAGGGTAATATTTTGCAGTGCTCTGTGAACCGGTACCGCTGCTTGTCGATCCTTGTCGTGACAGTGTTGGAGGTGATGTTGTAACATCAAGCTTCTCTTGGGGCATTGGACAGCCATTGATATCTACCCCATTATTTGGACTTTCCCTACTTTCTATGTACTTACTGTCATCAAACGTCGATAAGAGAGATTCATCATTTATTAACGGTTCATTTTTAACATCTGACGATTCATTCACAACAGCTGACGATTCATTTTCAACAGCTGACGATCCTCCCAAATATTTGTCTTTTTTATCATAGTTACACGTAATTTGTTCCGATTCTTGAGTGGCACCATTTACTAGGTTTTCGTCTTCCATGTTACATTTTGCGAACTCTTCTTTATTAATTTCATACGTGTTATTTAAAATATTAATAATTTCTTGAACTTTAATTTTCTTTTCTTCAATTTCACTGTTTGTATCCAATTCGTTGATTTTATCAGATGTATCAGTAACGTCATTAAGATCAACAACGCGTACCACTACGAGCTCCGGCTGAGCAAGACTGTTGTTCCTTCTACTATGGGATTCTTTAAACGTTTGTCTCATAATTTCTTCGTCATCTTCACTATTTTCCCCTAAATATACGACTTCAATGCCTTCAAGGTCCTCCAGCTTGGTTCCGTTTCCCCAAGACGTGTCGATTCCATCTTCATCCGACGTTATGTTGTCTTCGTCAGAGCCGAACCAATCGTTCGGTATACTTTGGATTTCGTTGTTCTTTCTAATAATCTCAGAGTTTTCCCATGGCCTGTTAAAGTCCGGGATGCGTTCTGTGTCGCTGGGATCACTGCCTTCTTCAGTGATAACTTCCAAATGCCTCCTTCTATCGGCCGGTATATAACACGTTTCCGGAACACATCGGCTCCTTACGTGTTTGTAGATCACTACTTCTTCTTTAGAGTCGGTCTCTGAGCCAGACGTCACGCTAGATTCCTCCATAGATTTACTTGAAGACGAATCGTCAAATTCTTCTGGTTTTGTTAGTTCTAAAGTTCTCAAAAACTGCCGGAGCCGCTTTTCCTCTTCGGGTTTGATAAGCGGATCACGTATATCTTGCACGCTTAAATTGTATTCGCCCAGTTGTAAATCGCATTCAATCTCCACGTTCGCTTTTGCAGATGATACTTCGTTCGAAGGTAAAAATTTCAGCATGTCGGAATGAATTTCGTCATCAGAAGAAGATAACTGGTTTTGTGAACTTGTCGATTCCGCGTCCGATACACTACCCCAGCTCAATCTGGGCCCGTCAAGGACATCCTGGACCGGGACTGGACTGACTGAAACAACATCACTTGGTTCTACAGCCGCTGTGGTTCTAAGAACAACTGACTGTTGCTTAGGAAGGTCACTCATTTTGCAAGTCAGTCTCTTATCTTGCGAAACATCGTTGAGTACGGCTCTACCATTTCGTTCTTCATTAGCAAATGAAACCTTTTTTCCATCGCCATTGTTACGTTTTTCCTTGCACAACATACAGTCGAACACACTAATAGAGTGCGCTTTCTTCTGTTCTGTTGCTGAACTGCTTCCCTTATCTGTACTGTCTGACAAAATAACGTCCTCTTTTTCTGGCAACACAATTTCTTTAACAACAACTTTTGACTCAACTATTGTATTTTTAATGATTTGTTTAGTAGAAACAGATGGCGAATCTGTTGCAGAATTTGAATTTAATTGCGACGATATGTCGTTCAAGGTCTTTCCAGACACCGATTCAATTACTTGGGTGTGTTCTTGAGGAGTTCCACTTGCATCAGTATTCAGTTCGGTTATTTTAACACCTGACCGTTCTTCTTCGTCCTTTCCTAAACACAAACTATCACCAGCTTCAGCGTTCAGACTTTTCTCTCCTGACTTGTCCAACCAATCATTAACCGAATCGCACTCTTCCTTCAACCTATCACATAATTCCCTGTCTACCACGTCAGAACCTAACTGGCTAACATCGTCCGCGTCGACCACTACTAATATATCTACCAAATCGCCACCACCGGTCACGCAATCACTGTTCTCGCTAACCGCTACCGCTCCCGCCTCGCAAACACCTGCCACATCGCACTGTCTTTGTTCATCCGCGGCCGCTCCTAGTTCGCCTTTTCGCCTAATGTTTAGTCTTGCCTTCCTTAAACGCCGAGCCCGACTCGATGACATCGCACACGGTTTGCTCACTTCCTGTTCTGCCGCGTTGTTAGTTTGTGTCACAACTTCTTGCACTTCTTTAATTTTGTTTAGTTCATTTTGTTCTTGATTCTGACGGTTTCTTGATTTCTTTCCTGAACCCCAATCCCCAAAACAGTATTTTACAAAGGCAAAATCACAAACATTATACATCGATAATAAAAACATAATAATACAAACAACCATAAAGCCATTGTACACTGCTCAGATTCTTATTATACAAATACTTGTGTATGTTTATATAAGCATAAAAACATCACCTCGCTCACTCAAAGTAATATAATCATAAAACAAATAGTAATTTTTAACGCATAGGTAATTATTTTAACAACTAAGGGAAAACTAAAACCTTACTATCATGACGCGTTTCGAACCCGTCGTTTCTTTGACGCAGCCTAATCTGCTACTTTCTCTAACCTCCGTCAATGAAACGACGATTTCAAGAAGGGTCAGAATAGTAAAATTTTGGTTTCACTTAGTTCTTTAAGTAATTACTTTTGATTTAATCAATAAAATAAAGGTGATTACAATAATTGGCTTTAATTTTTAACGGTTTGATTCTGAAATCCAGCTTTCGTCAATTTCATCGAAAGTAAATTTAGCCGCTGTTACAGACATGAGTTAATATATTTCTGTTTCTCCAAAAAAAATCTGGTAAATATAATGATGATCAAAAAAGGGAAAACGGGGCAATACATTACAGCGGTGGAACCAAAAATGCGTACAGCGAAAGATGTGTACAAGAGGAAACAGCAGCAATTGACGAGGGCAAGCCGTACATTTGACAAGCGAAAAAAGCGAACAAACCAAATTCCAGTTGTCAACAAAGGTCACCTACCTTAAACTATTTGCTAATAACTTTCAAGGTTTTGGATTCTCCCTGTCAAAATGAGTCAAAAAAGGTTTCCACTTTGTCAGTAGTCACTTTACTTTTAACTGCCGAGGTGATAAGCTTGATTTAATCGAAAGAGACTTATAAAAAGAGGCTGAAACTTCGACTTCTATGCACATGAGACTGGGAGAAAGAGAAGTATAAAAAGAGGCTGAAACTTCGACTTCTATGCACATGAGACTGGGGGAAAGAGAAGTATAAAAAGAGGCTGAAACTTCGACTTCTATGCACATGAGACTGGGAGAAAGAGAAGTATAAAAAGAGGCTGAAACTTCGACTTCTATGCACATGAGACTGGGGGAAAGAGAAATATAAAAAGAGGCTGAAACTTCGACTTCTATGCACATGAGACTGGGGGAAAGAGAAGTATAAAAAGAGGCTGAAACTTCGACTTCTATGCACATGAGACTGGGGGAAAGAGAAGTATAAAAAGAGGCTGAAACTTCGACTTCTATGCACATGAGACTGGGAGAAAGAGAAGTATAAAAAGAGGCTGAAACTTCGACTTCTATGCACATGAGACTGGGGGAAAGAGAAGTATAAAAAGAGGCTGAAACTTCGACTTCTATGCACATGAGACTGGGGGAAAGAGAAGTATAAAAAGAGGCTGAAACTTCAACTTCTATGCACATGAGACTGGGGGAAAGAGAAGTATAAAAAGAGGCTGAAACTTCGACTTCTATGCACATGAGACTGGGGGAAAGAGAAGTATAAAAAGAGGCTGAAACTTCGACTTCTATGCACATGAGACTGGGGGAAAGAGAAGTATAAAAAGAGGCTGAAACTTCGACTTCTATGCACATGAGACTGGGGGAAAGAGAAGTATAAAAAGAGGCTGAAACTTCGACTTCTATGCACATGAGACTGGGGGAAAGAGAAGTATAAAAAGAGGCTGAAACTTCGACTTCTACGCACATGAGACTAGGGGAAAGAGAAGTATAAAAAGAGGCTGAAACTTCGACTTCTATGCACATGAGACTGGGAGAAAGAGAAGTATAAAAAGAGGCTGAAACTTCGACTTCTATGCACATGAGACTGGGGGAAAGAGAAGTATAAAAAGAGGCTGAACCTTCGACTTCTATGCACATGAGACTGGGGGAAAGAGAAGTATAAAAAGAGGCTGAAACTTCGACTTCTATGCACATGAGACTGGGGGAAAGAGAAGTATAAAAAGAGGCTGAAACTTCGACTTCTATGCACATGAGACTGGGGGAAAGAGAGGTATAAAAAGAGGCTGAAACTGCGACTTCTATGCACATGAGACTGGGAGGAAGAGAAGTATAAAAAGAGGCTGAAACTTCGACTTCTATGCACATGAGACTGGGAGAAAGAGAAGTATAAAAAGAGGCTGAAACTTCGACTTCTATGCACATGAGACTGGGAGAAAGAGAAGTATAAAAAGAGGCTGAAACTTCGACTTCTATGCACATGAGACTGGGAGAAAGAGAAATATAAAAAGAGGCTGAAACTTCGACTTCTATGCACATGAGACTGGGAGAAAGAGAAGTATAAAAAGAGGCTGAAACTTCGACTTCTATGCACATGAGACTGGGGGAAAGAGAAGTATAAAAAGAGGCTGAAACTTCGACTTCTATGCACATGAGACTGGGGGAAAGAGAAGTATAAAAAGAGGCTGAAACTTCGACTTCTATGCACATGAGACTGGGAGAAAGAGAAGTATAAAAAGAGGCTGAAACTTCGACTTCTATGCACATGAGACTGGGGGAAAGAGAAGTATAAAAAGAGGCTGAAACTTCGACTTCTATGCACATGAGACTGGGGGAAAGAGAAGTATAAAAAGAGGCTGAAACTTCAACTTCTATGCACATGAGACTGGGGGAAAGAGAAGTATAAAAAGAGGCTGAAACTTCGACTTCTATGCACATGAGACTGGGGGAAAGAGAAGTATAAAAAGAGGCTGAAACTTCGACTTCTATGCACATGAGACTGGGGGAAAGAGAAGTATAAAAAGAGGCTGAAACTTCGACTTCTATGCACATGAGACTGGGGGAAAGAGAAGTATAAAAAGAGGCTGAAACTTCGACTTCTATGCACATGAGACTGGGGGAAAGAGAAGTATAAAAAGAGGCTGAAACTTCGACTTCTACGCACATGAGACTAGGGGAAAGAGAAGTATAAAAAGAGGCTGAAACTTCGACTTCTATGCACATGAGACTGGGAGAAAGAGAAGTATAAAAAGAGGCTGAAACTTCGACTTCTATGCACATGAGACTGGGGGAAAGAGAAGTATAAAAAGAGGCTGAACCTTCGACTTCTATGCACATGAGACTGGGGGAAAGAGAAGTATAAAAAGAGGCTGAAACTTCGACTTCTATGCACATGAGACTGGGGGAAAGAGAAGTATAAAAAGAGGCTGAAACTTCGACTTCTATGCACATGAGACTGGGGGAAAGAGAGGTATAAAAAGAGGCTGAAACTGCGACTTCTATGCACATGAGACTGGGAGGAAGAGAAGTATAAAAAGAGGCTGAAACTTCGACTTCTATGCACATGAGACTGGGAGAAAGAGAAGTATAAAAAGAGGCTGAAACTTCGACTTCTATGCACATGAGACTGGGAGAAAGAGAAGTATAAAAAGAGGCTGAAACTTCGACTTCTATGCACATGAGACTGGGAGAAAGAGAAATATAAAAAGAGGCTGAAACTTCGACTTCTATGCACATGAGACTGGGAGAAAGAGAAGTATAAAAAGAGGCTGAAACTTCGACTTCTATGCACATGAGACTGGGGGAAAGAGAAGTATAAAAAGAGGCTGAAACTTCGACTTCTATGCACATGAGACTGGGGGAAAGAGAAGTATAAAAAGAGGCTGAAACTTCGACTTCTATGCACATGAGACTGGGAGAAAGAGAAATATAAAAAGAGGCTGAAACTTCGACTTCTATGCACATGAGACTGGGAGAAAGAGAAGTATAAAAAGAGGCTGAAACTTCGACTTCTATGCACATGAGACTGGGGGAAAGAGAAGTATAAAAAGAGGCTGAAACTTCGACTTCTATGCACATGAGACTGGATGAAAGAGAAGTATAAAAAGAGGCTGAAACTTCGACTTCTATGCACATGAGACTGGGGGAAAGAGAAGAAAAACAAAGTATACTAAGAAAGACGAAAAGTGTTTTAAAAAAACCTACAAAAATACCTAAAAACTGGAAAACTAATGTCTTGTTTAAGATCTCTTTCCTAAATCCAAAAAATAGATTAGATTAGATCCAAGAAATCAAGATGGTAAAATCTAATAAATTGGTCAAGTTGTAATATAAATTAAAATGAAAAAATTCTCTAAAATGAAACAAAAATTTTTTTAATTGAAAATTACTGAGGTTACAACCTGTTTTTAAACACGGTAAAATGAAAGCGCACATATCTATATCATTTTGCCAGTTCAATGCCTGGAAAAGTCTGATGGAAATCAGGTATAATAGATAAAGTTTTAAAGGATCTCCAGTCATGAGAAACTAAGCGACATCTAGGTTTAGCTCAAAGGTAAACTCATTTATATAGCTCAATGATTTTAAAGTTCGCCTAAAAGCTGTACGCAAATTTCGCCTGTCACAATGTTCTGACGTCATAGCTTACCCTCGCCAACTGTCAAAACGTGATCCTGTACGCGTCTTTCGCAATATTCCTGTTGTACGCAAATTTCGTTGTACGCATCTTTCGTGTATTCGTTACAGCTGACATCATTGAAAGGAATAGCACGAAGGCAAGAATACAAGTATCGCAGCTAGTTCACTCTTAGTGGCTGAATAATATTTTAGATTTAAATGTTTAAACATCCCGAAAGAAAACACACACTCATACAATTATCTAACCCAAACCTGAAATTGACTCGAGATCTAAAATGCAGCAAATTTTAAAAACACAAGTATTTTAGAAACAATGTTCCCTTCTCTATTTTAATTATTGAAAGCAAATTCCGTTTATTTTAAACACTAAACGACTTATACAATATCGCTTAAACATGAGCGTATGAGACAAACCGATAAGGATTTATCAACACGAGGTGATTTTTATAAACTATATTTAATAGAACAAATTTGTACTTTAAAACATAAAATTTAAAATACAACCCATTTACGTTCTCAAACAACTTCATTGCTAAAGAAGATTAAAAATAGAACTAACATTTGTTTTTAAAATCCAGTTATGTTCATAAGTACTGTAGAAGGAATTAACAGTGATTTTCTAGTGAACTATTTTCAACTTGTGAACAAACAGTTGGATAACCTCGGTAAGTACATACACACCGAAATTGTATATTACAAGATTTAGAAATAAAACATTATGTGAATAAGTAGATAACACCCGAATGGTAATATTAGTTTTTACTACACCTGTAAGGTAATAAACTTCGAAACTATTTACAAACCCAAAATCATAAACTTATCAATTTAAAAACCAACATAATGGTATAAGAAATACGTTTGACTCTACTCACAAACTCAGACCCTAACAGTACGTAATGTCGTTGGTAATGCGAGTGTATAAATATAGGCTGTGTATATTGGTAACCAACCTTGGTGTGATTCTGGTTTCGGCGACCGTAATCTTCAGAGGTGATGGATTTTAAGGTATTTTTCGGTTTCTGTTAAGCACGAGAAACAATGGTGGGGTCACAGCAGAAAATGAAAAAACCTTAGTTGCAATAAATTATTTGTTTTTAAATCTTTCCTATTGTATCGTTTTATCTGGACGCTTAGTGGTAAGCAAACGCGTATTAAATAAATGTTTTCGACGAATCTAACAATGAACGACTACGAGTATAGAGCTCTTGTATAGCTGGTCACGCGTAAGCTGGCGCGCGACCATGGAGGGGGAAGGGTAGAGGAAGCAAAAGACAGTTTCAATTACATTATATTATGAGGTATAGTATTTATAAAAGAATAATGTAGATTTGACAAGGCAGAGGCGTCGCTATTAATACTATTTTATTTGACTTGTCATATTAACCAGATGATTTACATAAAGTTTTGATCTAATTTTCTTATTTCAGCTTTATAAAACGCCTGCAATTTCTTAACGATAGACTTGGATGCAACACGCACTACAAAAACCAATGTTTTTGAATAGGGCTAGCTTTTTGTTTTCTATCGATCGATCGCGCGCCAGTTTACGAGTGAAAGCTGTAAGTCGTGATAAATCATTACCCGCGTACGCGAGCAATGGTCACTTTTTCTAAATGTACCAGACGTAGACGAAGAGTAAATATGAAGAAGGTATTCCTCGAGACTCGCAGACAATGCATAATTCCCGTGACTTTATGAAGAAAAGCTACTGCGGGTGAAACGGATTGCTTAAGAAACTCCAGAATTTCACAAGAATTAAGGAATCAATAAAATCGTTGACGTCATAATGGTCCATAACGAAACAGTTGCTGATATGTAGAGAGAATGGGACTGAAATAGTAACTGCACCTGTCGAGAATATCAGAAGACTGTTTACCGATGAGAATCCTACTCGTAGAAACTGCCACGAAGAAGACAAAGAAGCACAACCCGGAGTGCAAAGATTAGGTAAGCTTGACTTGGAGAATGTCTTCCCTTTGAAATGATTTGGCAAAAATACTTCATAGCTTCCAATGAGTGACAAAGTTGAATGGGCTATTTTGGTCATAAAATAATTAAGAGTAAATTAATAAACCCAGATAAAACGCCAAACTTCCGATTTAGATCTGTTTCGATTACAAAAAGTAACTACTCCAACCATAGCTAACCGAAGCGAGGGCGGTGTACATAACCTATGAAGAATTATTATGTGGTATAAAAAATAATATTTTTTTTTGCCGCACGTTCTTTTATTTGTCCCACGCTTTGTGAATTTAGTTTATACTTAGATTATTTAGAACAATTCGTCAAAGTGCTTCTTGAAATTTGTTTTTAAACGAACGCTGTTGAAAAACGAACTGTTCAGCGCTCGTTTGGTTTTATTTAGTCAATGGCTTGGGTGAGTTGTGAACGACCTGAATGTGACCTGATAAAGTGTTTTGGCGTTCGCAAACTAAACGTATACTAATTGGAAAGAAGAAACAATGACTTAATTATTTCTGCAATGCCCTCCTTGAAAACGGCACGCTAGTAACTGGAATAAATGGCTCATGTCTTTACACTAGGTTCTTTACACTAAAATGCAAGTGGTAAACAATGTGTAGCAAACTCACCTTTGGAATTGGAAGAGTTAGCAGCCGATGTGTCTGCGACGACTTCGGCAACAGAAGAAGAAGGAGCTGCCGCAGGAGATGAGTTCAAGGACTGTGTTGAACTTCCTGCTGTATCACCTGGAAAAACAGAAGGGATTTTTTCAATTTATACACACATAACGTAATCAAGGGAACAAGGGGACACGTAGAGCACTGGATCCCCTCATCGGTTGCTATATTGACAAGGACCACTCAAATTCTTAAACTTAAATTGTAGATTAAACGCAAAATAATTTGAGTTAATATTAGTTATTAGTAAGTAATGTATGCTTTGTCTGCCCTCTTACTTTAAGGTGGAAACTGTTCTTACACGTGAAAATTAAATTCGATGCTACAAGTTTATTACAAGCACACTCAAGAAGTGTTTTATTTTTATAATTTTTTTTAAGAAACAAAGAGTAAGACTATCAACGTGTTAAAGTTTCTAGGTACCGGCGAAATTTATTAAATTTGTTTATATTAATATTTTGTTTGGAACATGGAGTTAATGAAGTAAAAACAAGTATCATACGTTTGCGAGAAAAACTATTGAATACAATATAGTAAGAATATTAATAATGTTATAGTTAACGAATATTGTACAATGCAATTGTAACAACTCGCAACATAACAATCATTTCAGTAAGATTAGTTGAATCTGTCCTTTGAGTTCATACTTGAAACTTTCACTCTGAAATCATACTGCATATGAAGCCGATTCCGATATTTTTTTTTCATGAAGCACATGGTTACGGATATGATAGCAGTGAACGTAACTAGTTGTTATGCGTATTTTCGAACATTTTGTTAAATAGATACTTCAGCATAAGTCTTGCGATACCTATTTTTTAATTATATATCTAACGAGATTCTTACGAGCTATAGCAAGAACAGAAATCTATTAATTCTGTAAAAAAGTGTAAGGGCCTCGTACACATGAGAGCGTTGCAACGCGCGCTCCAACGCGCGTTTTGAAATACTACAGAACAAATGTAAGTGTACACATGCGATGGGCGCTTTCAACTGGAGGCACGTCGTAACGCGCGTCTCAGAGTTTAGTCGTGGAACGCGCGTCTGCAGCGCGGGTTTTGAAATACTACAGAACGCATGTAAGTGTACACATGCGATGGGCGCTTTCAACTGGAGGCACGTCGTAACGCGCGTCTCAGAGTTTGGTCTTGGAACGCGCGACTGCAGCACGTTTCGAGTTCCCAAGCTTTAAATAAGACCGTTCACATGATTCAGTCTAGCGCACGCTTTTGTTGCAGTGCACAGCTACAATTATGGAAGAAAATATGGCATCGTTTGACACTGCGCTCTTCATTGAAGAAGTGAAAAATCGCCGAGCTATAAGAGACATGGAAAGTGCGGGATACAAAAACATGGTGTTGAAAAAAACAACTTAGCAGCAAATGGTTGAGATGTTTTCTGGAGATGGTAGTTTGAAGGAGGAATTAAAAATTCTTGGTAAGAGGCTACTTTAGTATTAAAAACAATTTATTACATCATTATTAAATGTAATACACATTAGTCGTAATACATATTACATATTTATCAACTCTCGATACTTACAGCATAAATAAAGACAGATATTTATTTCCCATTGACAGTCTGTCAGACGTCTAAAACATAATAAATCACGTCAGCAGTTTTTTAGTCAACTGGAGTGAGAAGCTCAGTTTAGATGTATAGATTTCACTGTCAGTATATCGGTCAGCAGTGTAAATATCTTTATAATTAATGTATTATTGTTTACATACGAAATGAACCCAAATAGAGGAACACCCGTAATAAAAATTGCACTCGTATAAAAAATATTATATTTAGTGCTTTATAAGTGAGAATATTTTTGTAGTTACAACTACAATTATACTACAAATACAACTAAATTTACACAAGAAATTAATTCGTAGCCACTTGTGATTTATACCTACGGTATAAAATCCAAACACATACTGCCTCTTCGACTTCCATAGCTGAACTGGCGTGACGCTCGTTGCAACGCTCTCGTGTGTACGAGACCTAACTGCTTGCTATATAAATGTGTGACTGCTTATGAAACAATATACTCTCATAAACAATCAAGTATAAATTTTTTGAACGTCGTACCTCTTAGAAACACAGAGAACCCTAAGTTGTAAGTTAAATAGGCTGATCAAGTATCCCACTAAGTTTTAGAAGGCCGTGCTTTCTGAAAAAGCCGTGTCACGATATATGCCAAACAAACATTCACTTTGCACAAGCTTATCAGCGATTATGACAACATATCCGCACGCAATAATACTTTGACTTCCAACATTTTGTGACGTAATCGCAGCTAATATGCGACGGAATCAGGGAACGCCTATTTAAAAAGTCAATAATTTTAAAAGACAAACCGCACCGGAAACAGCTGATTAGCGGAGTAGGCTTGGATTTATTTGTGTCAAATGGCGCTTCATGTTACGTTTCTAACGGGATTGGTTAATTTAGTCAGCATCATTTTTAAATCAACCAACAGCTGTTTTTTAACCTTAAATTTCTGAAACTAGTGATCACCAAGGAATACATAAATGCGCTGAAATATTAACGTTTGTAGGCGGGCTTAAGCAATGAGGAGTTGCAAATGTTTGTTAGACTAATCAATACCAGGTAATGTAATTGCGTTCTGACATATTGACACCTATAACTGAACAAGAACATTCCTTCAGACATAAATACCAATCTAATGAAGAATTACGAGTATTTCTCTGTTTTGAAATTTATACCTCAAGGAGTTTGTATTTAACATGTCCACGTGATTTGTTTACCTCATAGAGTGGCTCTAAGTAAAATTGTGAGATGTAATATGTTTATTTAAGTATTAGAATAAAAAAGAAAAGTGTAAATATTTAGTGTGAAATAAGTCTTTGCAACGTATTGTGAATAAAGGTAAACGTGTTTGAGTTAAAAGAAACAAGGTAAAGGTCAGAAGTAGGAATTAACATCTGGTGTTTTGTATTCCAAACATTAAGACATTAAGAGTAGAACTGTGTCAGCTAACATATATATTAAATATGGTGATATGTTTTCTTGTAATATAGTTAATAAATTAAAAATATTTCAAAAACAAGAATACTTTTAATGAATATATTTGTTCAAAGCTTTTCACCGATAAAATAGTACCAGCATCTTCAGGAAAATAATTATCTAATAATAAGTTTATTATATATATATATATATATATGTAAATAGGAATAGTTATCAAGTGCCTGAGTCTGCCTCAACTAGTCTAAACGTAATGTACAGATAAAGATAATTTGTTAGCGAACTCGTACGTGTTTAACTAAATCCAGGTCCCCAAACAGAACACTGTAGTTGGATTTAAGAAATATTCCAGCTGGCTTGTGAGTTAAATGGATTCATAAATAACATACACAAACTCACAATTGTAACAATTCTATTTTCATAAGGGCTTAACAATAAATTAATCACGTTAACATTAGTTTATGACTATCCCAACTTTCAATTTTGTAAACTTGTGAAAACTTACTGATACAAAACGTTTTCGATCGCTATGTGCCGATCTTTATCAGTGTCTTGATCATCAGTGACACATATGAAGATCGCCACTTATCGATCAAAAACGTTCTGTCTCAGTACGTTTTAACAAATGTACAAAATTTAAAGTTCTGATAGTCATAAGCTATTGTTTAAGAGATTAATTAAGTTTCAACGAACGTAATGGATTACAAAATTCAAGAGTTTAAAAATAAAGTTTTTTTATTACTGTTTATGTACAGTTATTACAGAAAAGTGTTATTTTTAATAAGATAGGGTCAAATTTCGCTTTTAAGGATTATAAGATAACTGAAATTCTGTTAATAATTGCAGGAAAATCTATTGTTACATAACCGGGATTATTTGAGTTATATTTTGAAAATTCCAATTTTTTTTATAAACTGAGTACGTCACCAAAACAATAGGCGAAACAATAGGTGTTTGTGTTATGTTAAAAAAAAAACATGTAGTATAACTATTCCTAAAAGTCAATTCCTACTCAAGTCAACAAAGAAAAATTTTATTTTAGTTTTTTTTTAATATTTACAATTAATATAAATATGTATATACATATGTCAGAATATTAATACTAAGTGGTAAAATAGAAAGCGAATTTCCTCATAATTTTTCATTCTTTCCTACGTATAGTGTTGGACTATTATTTTTGTTTGTTACTATTTATACGCTTTCATTTTTTTGACGCTTGCATTGTATTGTAGTTTCTTTTCGCTTTCCTTTTGCTTGTCCGTTTGTGAAGGAAGGTTCGATACTGTTACTCCAGTTTGTTTATTTTATTCTTTTCATTAATTTTTAATCATAGAGCATTATTTATGATATTGTGTGGTAGCCGTGACAACAGTTTAAGGTTGTGCAATAGAGGTATCGACGACAACTAGACTGGGGCAAAAAAGATTCATATACATCTTTGAGAAGTATATTTCTCTTTATGGGAAAGTTGGCTCAGTGCCTATGCGCGCTAGACTTCGAACACGAAGATACTTAGTTTAAAGCCGACCTAAATCCTCAGGTTTTTATAATTTAACTATTGGAAGAACTGTATAATCATCAATTCTCATCCACTATAGGTTAGAAAAAATGTATGTGAACTTAACTGGATGGATAAAAACGTATTTTATTAACGATTGAAAATTTGTACAAGATATATATCAGGAGAGTGTGAGCTAATAGAAGGAATTTAATAATAAAAAAGGGAGAAATTGGATTATTTCTTAAATAAAAACACGGACGATACGTGAGTCAAAGAAATCTGATTTATTAAGAATCTGGCAACGTTTCGACGACTAATTGTCGTCGTCATTCAGGCCTGATCTCCTCCTTTGTACTATTTTCTAACCTACTGTCTACCTTACTGTAGACGGTTAGACAGAGGTTCTATGGTTGAATTAATTAAAAATGTAGAAGGGAAGTTGTCTTCTATATATAGTATTGTCTTGTATATAGTACAAAGGAGGAGATCAGGCCTGAATGAGGACGACAATTTAGTCGTCGAAACGTTGCCAGATTCTTAATAAATCAGGTCTCTTTGACTCACGCATCTACCGCGTTTTTATTTCACAAAATTTGTGAGTGTACACCTCATCTTAGATTATTTCTGTTACGGTGGAAATATATTGTCTGTTACGATGGAAATATATTGCCCGTTACGGTGGTACTATATTGCCTGTTACGGTGAAAATATATTGCTTGTTACGGTGGAAATATATTGCCTGTTATGATGGAAATATATTGTCTGTTACTGTGAAAATATATCGCCTGTTACGGTGGAAATATATTGTCTGTTACGATGGAAATATATTGCCCGTTACGGTGGAACTATATTGCCTGCTACGATGGAAATATATTGTCTGTTACGATGGAAATATACTGCCGTTCACTTAAACAAATTAAGTTATATAATCTGGAATGCTTTCTATTTTATAACGAATACAAAATTTTATCTAAAATGAAAAATTTTAAAACATCCTTCCTAAAAAAAACCGTTATCGATGAGGGTTGGTTATTTTAATCTGCATGATTGCCTGGGTTCATTTATCTCCATATGGAAATTTAACTGTAAAGATGGGAACGGAGGAACCAAAATTCCAAACTAAAATTTTCGCTAGATATTTTATAGTACATCTGAAACTGCCAATCCTCTCATGGTGGAATATAGTTCAAAATATCATCGATCTTTAGAAATGTATGTCAAACATATTCGGCTAGTGTGAAGTCAGATGGAGAAGACGGACAGACAGATGCAGATTGGATCCAACTAACACAGAAATTGCATCGCTAGGCAATGTGTTGTTCACGTACGTCGCACCCTGTACATCCCCTGAAGGCGTGATTAGTTTGTGGATTGTGTGTCGGAAAAGGATAAGGGTTCATTTCTTTATCAAAATTATGTTAGATGAATTTGTATAGATTTACTTACAAGAACTATATTAACTACCCCAAATAAAAAAAAGATAATTAACCCCTTATTTAGAAAAACAAACAGGTTTAGAAGAAAGATAGAGAAAAGACAGTGTGAGAAGGGTGGAAGTCTATTTAGTTTGCTGAAGTGACTGTAGGTTGCTCTGCTCTCGGTTCATTCAGCTACTAATATTTATATAGGGCCGCAGCTTATCCCCAACGGAAGTACTAATTTTATTGCATGCCTTTTCAGTTTCGAGTAGCCAGCAGAAGAAGAGGTGCATGTCATTCCTGCCATAGACTCACTAACAAGGTATTTGCAAGGTAATACCTCTCCTTATTCCTTAGCATAAGGTGATCCAAGCCCCAGGGTTCCTGCATGATCTGTCGCGGGATTTTTCCTGGCAGGGTTTCTTTCTTGCCAGGTTTTTTCATCCCGCTCTTAGCGCGACACTTTCCGTACTGTTTCATTTCACTATCTCCTGATTATCCATGGAAAGAGCTTATGAGCTTGGTACATGGGCAATCAATCCCGTTTCCTTCACTCGCGGTAGGGATACTAACCGCATGCGCATGTGAGACGGAGGTAGCTCGCTAGAGGTTGGCTGCCACGAGGGCTGGGCGGGTTTTGGGGGCTCAGACCCGGGTAAAAAAAAAGAAAAGAAAAAAATACTAATATTTATTGTTATGTACTTATGTTCTTTTAGTGTTGTTTATTGTGTTTTTTTATTGTTTATTTCTATTATGTATTTTAGAATATCTGAAAATGAAGATGTTATAATATTTGAAAATTTATTTTAAAAAGTAACAAATTCTTTGACAGTAGGAAAGCAGCAACTAAAACGTTGAAGCTCTACAGTTATGAAATAGGGTCATACTAAGTGTCTAAAACAAGAGTGCCTTAAAAACGTAAGTATAAATGAGAGAGAAAATATAATTTTGGTCGTTAAGAAAAGACATGTTCATTTAAAACTCGAAACGACTAAAACTCCTCATCACCACTCTTTTATATGCTGACAAACATTCAATGGCAAAGATGTTGAACATGTTAATACGCCCAAGAGGAAACGACTAACTCTACCCTTCTATCTCCTCCTAAACCACGGTATGTAGGGCTTTTACCATCTCAGAAACAAAGTATGTCGACATTCAGTAAATGAAAAAAATTGTTTTTAGTGCCTAAATGCTCGAAATGATTATTATTAATTCTCTTAAATATAAATGTGTGTATTTGTATAGAATGTTTTAGTTATAGATGATTACATTTATAATATCACAGAGTGCCACTAAAGTTCTTCATAGTGCCACACTAATGGTCATTATTCAGTAGGCCTATATTTCTCTACAATTAATTTGGCACTCATCATGTTGGGCTAGATTATTGTAATAAATTACTTATCAATAGATTTAAATTGTACTTTGTTTATCATTAACCCTAAATACAAATATACCTTATAAGATATATTAATAGTTAGAGAATAATCGAGATATTGTATTTATTTTTAATTGAAAATAAATAATACTTTTTATCTAACCCTCCTTTTTATTTCAATTGCCAATTAATCACCTTCGAGGAAAAATTATTTTTTTTTATAATTTTTAAATTTTTTTGTAATAATTTTCTCTGCGGGTTTTTGCTTCCCAATTGAAATGTACATAAGGGTTTTGAAAATTTTTTATTTGTAGTTAAGAGGTTTATTTATTTAAAATAAAAAATTACGTCACAGTCGCTTCAAGTTATACTATAGTTCTTAGTTTATAACTACTTAGTTTAAGATTTAAAAGAACTGTTTTCTTAAGACATTGTTTTGCTCCCTCACACTTTTCCTTCTCTACTTTTCATAAAGTTTTATCATTTACCCGTCAGTGAATATAGTATTTTGGTTCAGGCTTAGAAAATATCCATTTGTACCAAAAATACAACTTCCGTATCTAAAGATACAATTTGTTTTACGAACTTATAAAGTAGCTTTGTTTTGCGAAATTTGAAAATTGGCGAAAAATGTTGGGCATGAAAGTCGAAAATTTATTTTCCTTTATAGAGTTCAGGTCTCGGGCTATTCAACCATTGCTTCTTATTGTAATGGGCCATTAGTATGCGATTATATATATATATATATATAATAAATTAAAAATATTTCAAATGAAGATTAGATAATTATTTTCCTGAAGATGCTGGTACTATTTTATCGGCGAAAAGCTTTGAATAAATATATTCATTAAAAGTATTCTTGTTTTTGAAATATTTTTAATTTATTGACTATATTACAAGAAAACATATCACCATATTTAATATATATATATATATATATATATATATATATATATATATATATATATATATATTGAATAGTTACTATCTGGAGTGCATCCGTTCATTCTGCAGTTCATAAATTCGCAGTTCCGACGATTCGCTAGAATCTCATCCAGCATTGACGAGGTGAACCCAACAACAGTAGAAGAGCGAGTCAATAAATCTGAAAGTTATTGAGTAGACTGTTGTTGGGTTCACTTCTTCAATGCTGGATGAGATTCTAGCGAAACGTCGGAACTGGGAATTTATGGACTGCAGAATGAACGGATGTACTCCAGATAGTAACTATTCATAATATTTTTCCATCCGTGAAGGAATACGTATCAGCATATATATATATATATATATATATATATATATATATATACATATATAATTAATAAATTAAAAATATTTCAAAAACAAGAATACTTTTAATGAATATATTTATTAAAAGCTTTTTCGACGATAAAATAGTACCAGCATCTTCAGGATAATATTTATCTAATAAAATATTTTTACAAAATTAAATCATCTATCGGCAAAAAGTTTTGAATAAATATATTCATTAAAAGTATTCTTGTTTTTGAAATATTTTTAATTTATTAACTATATATACAAGAAAACATATCACCATATTTAATATATTTAATATATATATATATATATATATATATATATATATATATATATATATATATATATATGTGTGTGTGTGTGTGTGTGTGTGTGTGTGTGTGTGTGTGTGTGTGTGTGTGTGTGTGTGTGTGTGTGTGTGTGTGTGTGTGTGTGTGTGTGTGTGTGTGTGTGTGTGTGTGTGT